>CM069905.1:120703941-120839941 GCA_036172215.1 Camellia granthamiana
AGTCTTAGATGCGGGGCTGCGAAATAGACACACACACAGTATTTTTATGATATTTTGATATGTAAATATCGGCCTTTTTGGTCAATATATTTTGTAATAAAAATAAAAACTCCAATGATTAGTTTGGTACCCTTACTTAAATATTACTTCCGCTTGCGTTTATTAATTTGTTTAAGAATTGGTCGTAGGTAACTCCAGTTACTGGTCATCACGATACTTAACCCTTGGGTACGGGGAGCAGGTCGTGACAAGTGGTATCAGAGCAATGGTTTATAAAATAAAATAAAATAAAAACATCATTGGAGCATAGGACACATGCACATTTAAGAAGTGGGATAGCGGGTAATTAGTACCTAAATATTATATTCGTCGATTTAATTATATTATAATTTTATATAATTATATGTATATAATAAATTTTTTTTTAGTGTGCCTAATTTGTGAAGGATATTAGATATAATTTATATTTGTTATAGTAAAAGAAGGACAAGAAAAGAAGGATGTCGGGCTCAAGCACCCACCAAAATTATAATATAATTAAATACATATAATTTTCAGTTCAGTGTTAAAAAAAAAATTATTTTAAAAGTGGGTTCAAATTATAAAGATACTAATTTTGAAACTAAAGTTTATCTCAAATTTTTCAATTTTTGCATTGTCATTATGTTCTCATTTTTATTTATTTTATGGTAAACAAAACGAATGAAAAGTTTTTCAAGTCACCCATTATTTCTCATTTTGGCCAAAACTAATTTTTAACAATTAGACAGTAAGTCATTTTTGGTAAAAAAAAATTTTGAGGTACTATTTCTATTAGATTAATCATCTAATATATATTTATCAGAGTGCGCAGCGGATAGCTTACATGTGACAAATTTCGAGGATGAAATTTTAAAAGGAAGAAAGATTGTAACAACCCAGATTTTTAATTATCCTGTAGAATTTATACTAATATTATTTAATCTCAATTCAGAAAATATATAATTTATTATATATTATTATGCGTAATTTTGTAAAATAATATTATTATTAAAAGTTTAGGGGTCAAAATATAAATAATAATAATAATATAGATAATATAAATAAGAATAATAATTGATGTGGTACTAAAATAAATAATTTATTTTAGGTCGGTATATGATAAAGTGTAATTTAATTAAGAATTATTTTATTTATATAATTATATTAAAATATTGGGTCAAATAGTAATTATCTTAAATATTTATTAAAGATAAGATCAAACCCATGGAATTAATTAATCAAATCTGCCGAATGATTCGGCCTGGCCACATGTTGGCCAGGCGTTGCGTCCATTTTCGTATATATAGGAGAAGGTAATATGGAGGAAGGAAGAAAGAAAGAAAAAGAAAGAAGAATGGTGGAAGTTAAAAGGATCTTTGGTAGTGGAAAGAAAGAGTAAGGTATTAAAGTTAAGGTGAGTTATATTATACTTTGAGTTACTAAAATGTATTTTACGTATGTTTTGACTTATCAAAATCTATTTTATACAAGTATGTTTTATTATTATTAATAAAAGTTATGTTTTATAAAGGTTTCAGTTACGTGGTTTTATATCTAAATCCTATTTGCTTAAAAGGAAACTCATGAATATGTTTGTTTTACTTTTAAAGAATATTTGGCTATAACCTTATATACAATTATGTTTTGTAAGTACCCCCCACGGGAGTCCCACGCTTTGAGAGACTTAAATAACCATTGGCCTCTGTTTGACCACTTTGTGGTCCTCTGTTTGTCATGGATCTATTGACCTCTGTTTTGTGCGGAGCAAAGTGCTGTGCGGAACTAAGTGCTACACTGTTATAGGAGCCACCTCTAGAATCCGTACGAGCCACCTCTTGAATCCGTACCTCTGTTATGTGCGGACCAAAGTACTATGCGGAATTAAGTGCTACACTATCGTGGGAGCCACCTCTAGAATCCGTACGAGCCACCTCTTGAATCCGTACCTCTGTTCTGACTGTCACTTCTGTGACCTCTGTTCTGTTCTGTTCTGTACCGTGGTTATGGTCATTTACTTACATAATATCTGTATTTCAGTTTCTGCTACTTAAATGATTTCTGTTACTCAAATGATTTGTTTATGTAAATGTTTTGACCTAAATGATTATCCATGGTTATTTCGTATCCCTTATACTCTTGGTATAATGTTTCTCACTCTGCCATGTGCTTATAGTTGTTTACCAATTTTCAAGAAATATGCAATTCAGAAATAGCTTCTGAAAAGTCTTAGATGCGGGGCTGCGAAATAGACACACATACAGTATTTTTATGATATTTTTATATGTAAATATCGGCCTTTTTGGTTAATATATTTTGTAATAAAAATAGAAGTTCCAATTATTATTTTGGTACCCTTACTTAAATATTACTTCCGCTTGTGTTTATTAATTTGTTTAAGAATTGGCCGTAGGTAACTCCAGTTACTGGCCATCACGATACTTAACCCTTCGGTACGGGGAGCGGGGTCGTGACACCTTTAATGTATAAGATATTTGTTGGTGTAAATGTTAGGAAAAGTTAAATTCATACAAAAAATTCGTATAAAAAAATTCTACAAGAATATTGCGGTTATATTTTTCTTGTAAATAAATTTTTCTTTATAAGTATTTTATTTCAAAATGAAAAATGCACATTGAATCAATTTCGAATGGAGAGGGAAAAAAGAGAAATTTAGACAAAATAAATACAGAGATTATATATATAGCACAACTTTCATAATGACACAGTAAACATAAGGTGAGTCTATTCGTAGAAGCTTCACCAATTCAGAAAACAAGCTAGTGATATACTGCAATTTTCACACCTATAAATAATAAATTACACAAAGATAAGCTTAATACATCTGACGAAGTGGTGGTTTTGTAGTGGTTCGATACTCAGCAATCACTAGCCCACCATACTTCTTTGCTGCCTGGTAACAATCAATAGTTTCTCTTTCTCTTGCATGAACAACTTGATGAGTAGCAGAGTGAAGGTGGAGTTGATGATGTGGACGGTTCTGATTAAGAGTAGGCCTCTTTTGTGGGGCCCTCAAAGACGTCTCCAGCAATCCAAAGGCTTCCAACCCAACATTAGCTATCTCAGTTGGAGTACCCATTTCACTTGATCTCTTCTTGGCTATGTATTAGTAGTCTTTTGAGCGCTGTGTGATCTGCCAAACAGACCAAACTGGCATTGCCCTTTTATAGTAATTGCATTTGGATATTGTTCCACCTCCTCTCTTCTCCCTTCAACATATGACTTTTCAAATTACTTTTCTCTGAATTGATATGCAGAGGAGTGAATATGTTTTATTTGATCTGCTTTCGGTGGCCCCTCCAAGTGGTCTCACTAATGTATATTCTCATCTATCTTGGAGCACCAATAATATTCCCGCCTAGAAAAATTTACCCAATTGGTATTACAAAAATAAAATGTATAAATTAGATTTATTATAAATGTGACTAGAAAGTAGATTGTGTCTAGTTCACCTTGGAAGACTGGACTATCTAGTTGGGTTTAATAACCCTGAAATGGGTCTCACTATGACTATCTAATTCGTTCGCTATGTAAACTCATGTTTTTCATGAAAAAATCAATTTGCTATGTTAATCATATTATTTTATAGGATTTGTCATAAAAAAAAATAGAAGTTTTATTTTTAAAATCATACTTATTATATTTTTTTTTTCTCAAAAATATAATAAAATATTTTAGCTATAATTGGCAAATCAATTTATTTTTTATATAGATGATCTAAAAACATAAACTTTTAAAATAAATGAAACAAATTATTAAAATGTGACTCATGAAAGATAGACCCACCGACATAAATAGTTGGCCAGTGGTGGATGGACACAATCTCCTTCCTAAATCTATATCATACACCGTATATTCTATTTTTGGAATACATAAATTTCCTGATATTTGGAGATGGAACATATTTGATCCTATCAAGACCAAATAATTGGGATATAGTAACATAGCGTCATGACGATATTTTTTTGATGAAAGGAGGTTGAACTGTGGACTCATCTATGTAGAAAAAAGTACTCTGTATTTCCAAATTCTAGCAAACAAGACCAAGTGAAGAGAATGGGAGAAAGGAATAAGGAACCTCAAGAAACATAAACTTTATGCACCCACAAAATAAATCAGACAATGATTTAGAATTTTAAATCTATATGTATATTTAGAGATTATTGTAAGGTCACACTATGAATGAATTTTGACATTTAATTATAAATTCTGGATAATTTTTTGATTTTCTTTTTGAGTTTGTAGAACTGTTGATTGTGAAATATTCTAAAATAAAATTTCAAATAGTTATCCTTTATTGAAAGGCATATGTCCAAAAAGGAATATGGATAAGACCTCTTGGAGCTTTGGGAATATGAATTAAAATGGAACCCAAAAAAATATCTTCTTTCAAAGTCGTGATTTTCTAGCTCAATTTTACTGAGTTGGATTTATTTATTTATTAAAACAACTTCATGTTTTTATCGAATGCTTAAGAGCAATCCTAATTGCATGGAAAACATCATACCGAAAGTGTATTGACTATACGGGACCACCAACATGTGAGTTGTTAGTATTATTTTGTTATGATTTTTCTCTCTATCTCCATCTTAATCTTTTTTTATTTTTTGTTTTTTATATTCAATTCTCTCCTTGTTCTTTTTTGAGAAAAATTAGTCTAAGATCCCTCTCTCATTTTTAATAATAGGAAAAATTCACAATATTATTTTGTGATGGCTAAGGTCCCTCACCCATCCCATATGTCTCACCTATTATCATTCTCTCTCTCTCTCTCTGTCACTGCTTCTCTCTCCTCTTCTCATCTCTCTCTCTCATCTCTGCATTCTCATCTTTGTCGTTGCTTCTCTTTCCTCTTCTCATCTTCTCCTCTCTCGCTCATCTTTCCTACTGCTTCTTTTGCCGTCGCTACCTCTCCGTTGCCACCTCCGACAAACCACTTGTTTGAAAGATCGTAGCGATGAACCTTTTGTTTGAACTCAGTGACTTGGAGCTCATCGTGTTCGTCCATGAACCGGAGTTTTCTCTTTCTCTCTCTAGTCTCTCTTTACCGATTGTCTTGCCGACAACCAGCTCTCACCTACGATGGACTTGACGGGCGTAGAAGGTTAGTATTTGATCATGAGGTGAGAATTAACGAAACACAGCGTATAAATAGACGAAGCAAAACGTATAAAGAAAGAAAAAATTGTCCATTCACATCAGATCCATAGGAGGTAGGTTGTTTGTGTACTTCATTTTTCATCAACCAAACAATGCTATGGTTTCTTCTAATTGGGTATTCATTTGTTGTTGGTTATGCTCATATATATATATCAATTTGGTTGTTTTTCAAATTTGTATGTTCCATCTTGTCAAAGAAATTGACAATGAGATTTGTATATTCCCAGTCTGTTTGATTATGCACTGAAGGTGTTTGTTGTTATGCTTGTGAGAAGTGGTCAGTAAAATTTCTCTGACCATATTTGCAGAGAAATTTTATGAACACATAAAATTTGGTCAAAATACAGAAAAAATTTGAAAACTCAGAGAAATTTCAATTCTTTGTGAACAAAGCCAAAGAAAATTCAAGTTTCTCTGAATTTCTTTAGTTTTGAATTTCTCTAGTTTGAACCTAGAGAAATTCTCATTTCAGTCAATTTCTCTCAGACAGAGAAATTTTCTAGTTTAAACGCAGTGAAATTCTCTGAAAATCTCTAGACTAGAATCCAGAGAAATTCTCTAGGAAAAAATTCTCTGGGAAGTCCAAAGAATTTCTCTAGAAAGTGTATCACTCCATATTGGATTGGTTGTTGTATAAAAGATCTCCCAGAATTTCTCTGTGAAAAGAATTTCTTTGGGAAGTGAACCACTCAATATTGGATTGGTTGTTGTATGAAAGATCTCCCAGAGAATTTCTCTGGAGAAGTCCAAAGAAATTTCCAGAATTTCTCTAAAAAGTCTGAAGAGAATTTCTCTAGGTCAATACTGAGGGACCTTAAACATTATGAAAATATTGGATATCTTTTATACTATAAAATCATAATATCAAGAACCCTAAAAAAAAAAATCCCTTCTTTTTTCCCCTGATTTTGTCTTTTTCTATTGTTTCAATTCAATTTTCATTTTCAGTTTCTTTTTCCTCTTCTCCATGTCTTCTTCTTTTCTTTTTTTTTTCTTTTTTTTTTTAAAAGAAGAAAATTTCATGTTTCACCTAGTATTCTTCTTATTTTTCTATTTTGGTTCTCTTTTTTTTCTTTTAATTCATATCCTTAAACATCTCAAATTTCAAAAGTTGTCAATTATTTCCGAGGTATGCTAAATGGAGAATAATTTTCTAGCAAATCTGGACTACAGGGGGTTGTTTGAATCCGTAGATGATCTGAATCGTTCATTTTGTCAAATACTTTATGTATTTCATCTACAAAAAAAAAAAAAGTTGATTCAATAATTGTAACCTGTTCAATTTATTATCTTTGTCATCAAAAAAAATTATAATTTATTTTTTAAAAACACAATTGTCTTCCATTTTTTTAGTAAAAAATACGGTAAATTGAACAAGTTACAATTATCAGATTGACCTAACTTTTCTATGGATGAAATACACAAAATATCTAACAAAATAAACGGTTTAGATCATTAAAACAGGACCTGTGGTGGGTTACATGGACCCAAACAACCCCCTCTAGTCCAGATTTTCCCTCTAGTCCAGATTTTGGATTAAAGAGAATCCTCCTCGATCTCATTAATTTTGGGGTGATAGGGCCAGAAGTTTAATTTTCAAGCTTTTGGGGCAATTATCTCAACATTGCAAGGCCTGGGAAGTGAGATGTTATGCTGAAAACTTGTTTATGAGTTTTAAATAAATAAAAAATAAATAAAGTGAAAAGGCAAGTTATAACTAGGGGATAGTAGACATGAGTTGGAAAATTTGTACACTGCAAAAATTTCAAATAGCATATATACTGTGACTACACTATATATGCATAATGTCAAAGCTGTAATTTACAATGAAAACTAAAAAAAAAAAAAAAAAATTAAAGAAAAGGAAAGAAAAGAAAAGAAAGGCAGTAGTGAAACATGCATGCTGAATTGCTGATGATCATTTGAAGCCAAGTTACATTACATAGTGTTCAATCTTTTCGGGGGATCTTAATTTTGGGATGAAATTTACAACGTGCACCCCTTTCCAAAGCCTGGCTGCATCCTTATCCATGATTCCCATCACCACCGGGTCGCGGTTTGGCCTTGCCTCCTTCTTTTCTTCCAGTAGCTGTTTTTCCAGGATTTTAAACGCTTCCTCACCTATTTTGCCAAGATCAGCTTGAGGCCGTGCCATATTTTAGAGAGAGAGAGAGAGTATGTGTGGTTTGTATTGTGTTTTGGGTGCAAAAAATTTGGTAACTTGATATGCTGTTATATACAGTGCATCCAAAATATTCTTTGTTGATAAGATTTTACACTTTTGTTGGTTCTTACATATCCATAACTGATTCTGATCAAATGGCAAGTCCTTCCAAATTCCATAGAATATTTTTGCAGATTACAAAGTGAGACAAAGAACCAAAAAAAAAAAACTAATCAAACACTTGGCTCACTTGGCCACCGTACTCATCCCCATTTTTATCCTAACTTCTACTTTACTTCAAAAGTTGCCTGTGTGAGATGGTTGATCTGTAGTTGTCAAAAGGAGAAGTTACACTTCCTAAAGGGATCCAACTCAAAAATAATGTCACTCTAATTAGAAAATGATAGATATTCTTACATAGAATTTATACAAAAACTTCTATAAGAATTATGTGAAAATATCATTTTTATGAGTGTTTTGTTTTAAAATGAAATATTATAAAAAAATTATATGTATTTTTATTTGTATATCATTACTCTTTTAAAATATTTCTTCTTTTAGGTTTGTTTGGTTGTTTATAAAGCATATTCTTTTCTTCTATAAATTCAAGATGATAAGAGTAAGAGGGTTGTGGTTTTAACTAATTGATTGCTTTAATTTTATTATCTACTTTTACATATTGCAACCAAATGGTTCAAAGTTTGTAGGATTGAACATTAAGAATCAAGCTGTTCAAATAAATAAATAAAAAAGAACATTAAGGATCAGAATTATACGTGGTGAAAAAAAAAGTTGTCTCAGCCAATTCAGACTACTTTCCAAGAATTATCCAAAAATTTGAAAACACAATGACAAAAATGAGTAAAGATAGAGAGACATTGAAGTCCCACCAACAAACAACTCACATATTTTGATCATTTTCACAGGCCGTTGATGTTTGGTCACATGTTTCGGGCTTGATGAATTGGAAGTTCATGCGAGGCAAGGGTGATTTATTTGGTTGGTTTCTTACAGTTTAGGAATCGTTGGATTCGGACGCTTTCGGCTTCTTGTGTGTTGCGGCATGGTGTATTTGGGTTAATAGGAATTGTGCTCTGTTTGAAGCTAGTTGTCAATCAGCTTGCGGCCTTAGCTTCAAAGCTTTTTACTGAATTTACTATGACCCATGCACGTCTTCTTGTAATTTGTTTTTAGTCTGGTCTACTTGGTCTACTTCTTTGTCCTGTTTCAACTAGCAAAAAATAAAAGTTGGGCAAAAAATTGATAAATCACAACTCTTACAATAACATTAACATATTAAAAACACCAACAAATATATACTAAACGCTGGCAGCCCTTGAGCAAAGGCAAGAGAGGGCCTCTAATTAATTTTGACACTAGTAGTATTAGTAGACTAAAATATAAGGGCGAATTACAGTAAAGGTCCCTATAGTTTAAGATTTGTGTCACTTTGATCCTTGATTTTTCAATTGTGGCACATTTAACCTTAAATTTTGAATCTTGTTCCAAATAAGGACAATTGAATATACTATTAATCAATTTCAAGAATAAAGTTATCAATTTGATAAAATATAAATTAATTAGACAAAAATAAATGTCAAAAAATATTTTTAAAATTTTAAAAATTGTTTCTACCCACCAATGATTAAATTATGTAAAATTGATAAATCTTTTACGCATTTATTTTTTTTTAACAAATTAATTTTTATTATATGTTTAGATGATGATCATGTAATGGGGTGGTTGTTTTTATTTTCATTAAATTAGTTTATATTTTTTCAAAAATCAAATATGGCTACAACTTTGATATCATTATTAAACCAATCCATTAAATAAAAAAATTCAAAACTAAAAACATTTCATATATTAAATATATCGATTACACATTAAAAGCCTAACAACTACCCATTACATGATCATCATCCAAACACATAATGAAAATTAATTGGTAAAAAAAATAAATAAATGTGTAAAAGATTTATCAATTTTACATAATTTTATCTTTGGTGGGTAGAAATAATTTTTAAAAAATCAAAAATATTTTGTTGACATTTATTTTTGTCAAATTAGTTTATATTTTATCAAATTGATGACTTTGCCATTGAAATTGAGCAATGGTATCTTCATTTGTCCTTATTTGGAACAAGATTCAAAATTTAGGGTCAAATGTGTCACAATTAAAAAATTAAGGACCAAAGTGACACAAGCCCCAAATTATAGGGACTGTTAGTATAATTAGCCCAAAATATAATGCCTGGTACAAAAAAGACTAAAATATAAGGAGAAGGTTTTCTTTTCTCTATGTAAGAGCTCTTACATCTCAAGTAATGGGCACTTTATGATTGGCTAAGAAATTACGCAATTCAAGAAAATTTGTATTTGAAATCCTACTCATCTTAGGTAACTTATTTATGTTTTTTGTAATTAAATTTTTATCAAAAAAAAAATTCAATATTGGCAATTTTTTGATAACTTATCAGCTACTTTTTATTTGTTTATTTTTTGTACCATTAAATTGTTTTACAATTAGTAGAGGTTGAAGCTAAAATATAACAGTCATGCTACGTAGCTCGAAAGCTACGTAGCTCGAATCCCCCTAATCAAAAACGTTGCCGTTTTTGTATTTTTTTTTTTTTTTTTTCAGAAGCAGAAATCAAGAGGAAGAAGGAGAGGAGGAGGAGGAGGAAGAGGACTGGAGGGGGCCCTAATAACAAGGGAGGAGGAAGCGGGGCTGGAAGCGGAGACGGCGGCCGGAGCTGGAGTTGCTGTTGCGACGAGCTGGCGGCGAGGCGACGACGGCGGGGAGCTGCGACGACCACCAACTGCTCATCTTCCCCTCTTCTTCTCTCTTTCTCCCTCTTCCCCTCTTCTTCTCAGATCGGTTTCAGATCGAAAATGGAAGAAAAAAAAAAAAGAAAAAAGAAAAAAAAAACCTAATGCCCAAAACGACGTCGTTTTGGGCATTAGGGGGATTCGGGGGGGAAAATCCTCGAGCTACCAAACATTATTCAAAATATAATGCCTAATACTAAAAAAAGATTAAAATATAAAGAGAAGGTTTTCTCCGATCTAAGACGTAAGAGCTCTTACATCCCAAGTAATGTGGCGCCCTATGATTGGCTAAGAAATTATGCAATTCAAGAAAACTTGTATTTGGAATCCTACTCATCTTAGGTAATTTATTTATGTTTTTTGTAATTAAATTTTTATCTAAAAAAAAAAAAAATCAACATTGGCAATTTTTTTTGATAACTTATCATCTAATTTTTAATTGTTTATTTTTTGTACGATTAAATTGTTCTACAATTAGTACAGGTTGAAAACTTACACACATAACATTGTGTGTTGTAAAATTTTGTTAACAAAAATATGTGTGTTTGGTTTTATTTTTTAAAAATGATTTTGATTTTTTTATTTCCTTTTTTAATTTTGTCTTTAGTAACTTTTTCATATTTTAATCAAAATTTTAAAATTATTAAAATCTTTGAGAATTAAATGCACATTAATGTATTTAGATAAAATATTTTAAAATTATTTGCACATTTAATGTATGTAGATTTAAAATATTTAAAATTATTTGCACATTTAATTTTTTTAAAAACATTGAGAATTTTTTTCTACATTTCTACAACATACAATGTTGCCTAATGTATGTAGATTTTCAACTGATATTAATTATGTAAGACAATTGTGGAACAATTTGATTAAGAAGGGAAAAAAAAAAAAAAAAGTTTTGGTGGGTCATCCAAAATTTGCCAAAATTAAATTTTATATTTTTAGAAAATGATTTAATTCCAAAAAAATATGTTACCTAAAATAATTAGGATTCTAAATACAGTTATAATCTCTTAACCAATTTTAGAGTGTCACATTATTTGGGTTGTAGGAACTCATACATCTTAGATTGGAATAAAACCTTTTCCAAAATATAATGCATATTTCAACTTTTCGGAATTCACAATCCAAATTCAAAAGTAATTTATTTTATTTTATTTTTTATCAATTGATATAAGATTAAAAAGTATTTAGCTGCATATGGTTACATTCTTTTGAGAACATATACTTTGAGTAATAATTGTAAGTTTAGGCTTGTTTGATTAAAATGATTAATACTGGAAGGAAAATACTAAACATATATAAAGTTTATATAAAAAGTTTGATAAGAATGACATAACATTGCCATTATTAGAAACAAATTTATGCGTTTTGTTTTAAAGTGAATGGTTTACAATGAACCACATTAAGGGAAATTTTTTTTAAACTTCCTAATATTAAGATTTTATAAAATAAAAATATACAATATTTTCATAGTAGTTAAGGTCCCTTAACATTTCTACAGAAAAAATTCGACTCAAAGAAATTTTGGCCCACTCATAGAAATTTCAATTTTCACAAAGAAATTTTCAAAATTTCTCTGTAATCATACTAGAGAAATTATTACAGAGAAATTTTGAAATTTCTCTAAGTCGAGTGAAATTTCTTTGAGTCGGGCAAAATTTCTCTAAGTCAAATTTTCTCTGTGAAAATGTTGAAGGACCTTAACTAATAAAAAAAAACATTTTTGACCTCTCCTACTACACAAAGTTAGAGAGGAATGTTTCACTAATTTTTTCCCACATCAATATATATAAAAATTATATATAAATTTTTTGTTTGTATAGTATTACTCTATATCTATCCTATTTTTTTTTTCTTTCATAAACCATGATTTTAACCCTTCTCAATATTAAAAATTTATTAATTTTGTGAGATTAAATATCCGTCAAATATATAATTCAGTTAATAAAATTTATAATTAAATATAAAACTGTGAGGCTATAAATTAACAATTTTAATCATATTCTATAATCCTACAAGTCAGACATGCACTTACAATATAACTGTTTTATGGGTTCAAAAAAATATATATACAACTGTTTTATTAGATACAAAAAGTAGGAAATTTTTGGACAATCGATTCCTTTACCTTTTCTCACGTTAGGCTTTGTTGGGTTGGGGGCTTTGTTTCTCTATCTTTGCGGAGGGCCCCATTCCATTGAGAAGTGGCTGCCAAGTGTCAGAGCATAGGCAGGCACGTCGTCGAAGCCCCCCACTTCTGGCAAGTCTGCACTCCGCAGCTTTTTTGGGCACACCACAAATCCTCTGTCTGTGTTTCTGCGAATGCTTTGCTTTGCTTTTTATTATCAACATCGAAGCAAATAGGCAATTAGCAAATCATCGTCCCCCTTTTTTCGTCTCTCCCTCACCCTGTCTCTCTCACTTTCAACGGTCAAATATTGGGCCCCTCACCAACGGTATAAAATATAAATAAGCCTATATGCATAAATTAATATATTAATTAATGTACTACTAATAAATGGTGTGATATAATTTTAAAAATTTTAAGTATTTATAATTTAATTAATAGATAGAATAAATAATAATAACATAACACTAATTGATATATTAATAATCTATTAATTGATACATATAATACTACTGATAAAATATTCATTTCGAGACGTTATATTATTTGGTTAATAGAATAAAGATTGAGAACTCTAATTTTGAAACTCTAATGCTGTGTTTGGTTGAGGGATTTGTTTTATTTCGAGACGTTATATTATTTGGTTAATAGAATAAAGATTGAGAACTCTAATTTTGAAACTCTAATGCTGTGTTTGGTTGAGGGATTTGGGGAGGGATTTGGAAAGGAAAAGAGAAAAGGTGTGTGAAATTAGGTGAAATATAGGTATGTTTTATTCACATTTTACCTACTTTTTCCATTTCTCTTTCCAAATCTCTCCCCAAATATCTCAACCAAACACAGCATAAAGAGAGCTCCAGTGATGTGGCAATGGGAGGAGCCCACATGTGATATAATGTGTGTATCTATATTTTTGTTTTTTTTTTTTTTTTTTCCTCTTACCACGTCATTGAAGCTCTCTTTAAAACTCTAAAATTAGAACTCTTTATCATTATTGTTGGTTAATGATAACTACAATAGTTTCCAAAGACCCCCACATTTTTCGAGCCATTTGTTTTTGACTTTGTAAAGCCCGGACTCATGGACTAGGGTTCCATTCCATCTGCAGCAATCTCCCCCTCCCTCCACTAGATTAGCTATCTTTCTTCGTCTTCTTAAAATATTATAATTTTTATTAAAAAAAAAAAATCATATTTGAATAACTAAAAATCATAGCCAAACATGGCCGAACACCGAAATCACACAACACAACTAAACATATTTTTTGCAATGCAATTCCCAAAGCTGGGAAGAAAAAAACACACATGAAAGCAGAAAGCAGGCCTGTGCTGTGGCCAATGCTATTAAAATAAAGCTCATTAGACCACGATACGACCAACAACCTTTTACACACACTAACGCCGTTTCGGCCACGAAACTCACACTCAAGTCATAAAATACATTACATTAAACACTTCCTAATAATGTCACTATATAAATAAATAACAAGGCTATGTAAATAACACCTTCATCACAACGTTAGGGGCTCGAGCCTTAGGTCTCAACCCCAACACCACGACTCGAGCCATATAAATAGAGACCCCTAGAGCTGCCCAAATGAGTGAGCAAGATAAGACAGTGCTCCTACAAGCGGTGCGTTGATGTACGTCGCGGGTTCTGATTGCTCGTAATCTGACCGTTGATCGGGGAATCTGTCATTCTGATCGGGCCCACCGACTACGGCCCCTACTAGGATGTTTGGGTTGGGGGACTGGGAATTCATGATGTTGAACCCGGATGAGCATTGGATCTTTCCTGGGTGTGTGGCGATGGACGGTAGAGATGATCCCCTATGGTGGATCCTCAGAGGGTACCTTGGACCGTACCCCACCATGTAGGACATTTTCAAGGGGTTGTCTCCTAGCAAGTAGTCCACCTGTTAAATGTAACACATTCAAAAGTGTCACAACTATAATTTGATAACCATGCGCTTATGAAATCAATCTGATGCTTTTTCACCACATTTATCACCTCCCCTCAAAATGAGGTGAGTCTTACTCCTATTGTGAGAGGGTGGTGAAAATATAAGTTAGTGTTTTTTTAATCTCTTTCTGGTCAAGAATTCTTATATCATAGAACACTCATAATCATTGAATCACAAAAAAATTTTGACAAGTGAAAATTTGGAAACATCAAATAGTCATGAGTGAGTGTTTTGAAATAGGAAGACAAAATAATTTTAATGACAGAATATCCCGTGCCTCTTTTGCTCATACCTGTTTTTTGGCGATGAATCGGAGCCTATTGGGGGTGACAACTGCACCACCACAATTGACGACCTTGTGGGCGGAGGTTAAGTATTTGGCGTAGGTTAAGAGCAGGAAGGAGGTGGATGTCACATACTGCATGTTACTATCATTCATCTTGAACAAAAGCCCACCTGTAAACAGTAAAAATAGCCGTTACTAATAGTAATCATATACCTCCATCTGCCTCTATATATATGTATATCTGTTAGAGAGAGAGAGAGAGGGACCTGGGGTGTACTGGGCTTGAGAGGAGGGAGTCCCTGGTATCAGGGAACAGATGTAGTTATCTGCATGACCTTTGTAATCATGGAGGGATTGAAGCTTTTGAACAAGAAATGCCTGAAAAATTGCAGTACAAAGCACAATTTCAGTTTAAAGCAGAAAAATAGCAAGTGATAAAAATAGGAAAAATTTAGCAAGCCAAAAAATTATCCAAAAATAAAGAGTGTGACAGAAATTATCCCAAAAAAAAAAAGCCTAAGACAAATTTATCCCCTCCTACAAATTTACATAATTTTTTGGGGTAAAAAATCTTATGACCCCAAATCTATCTGTCTCCCCGTCCCAAAACACAGCCAATTACTGGATCAATGAAAATCTCGAGGTGCAGTAAAAAAATATGACCTTGGAGAGAAGAATCCTGGCTCCAACATGCTTGTTATCCCACCCAAATGTATTATCAGACTCATCAGCTCCAAGGGTTTGGCCATTGACTTGAATGTACTGGAGGTACATTGGGTTCTTGGTGGCTCTGTGCAACCAAGCAGCACCCCACAACAGCTCATCCTTCAAAATCAGCACACCATAGAAAAATCAAAAGAAGATCAAAGATTAAAAAATGGTAAAATTTTCAAAAAAAACAACATAAGATTGTACCTGATAACCAGAGAAAGAGCAATAGAAAGGACACACAACTTTCTTCAACCCATTGCTATAAACACCTCTGTACTTATCAGCAAACTCAAAGACCTAAAAACCCAACAAGCACATTATAAAAATAAAATAAAATAACAGAGTTCCCCTGTTTTTATCAGAATGCTCTGTTTTTTTTTTTTTTTTGTGTGTGTGTGTTTTTGTTTTGAGTGTTTTGAAGTTGTTAATTCTATATATATACCCTGATAGCCCTGGTGACAAGAAGCTTGGCATAAGTGGGGTCAATTCTTCTAAACACCAAAGAAGCAGCTGCAAGAGCAGAGGCTGTTTCAGCTGCAACCTCAGAACCAGGGGTATTTCTGTCAATCTTGAACACATTTCTTGGTGTGTCCATGTCTTCAGGTCTCTCCCAACAAGCGTGGTCCTTGTTTGCATCACCCACCTATAACACAAACCGATATCCATATTACCACTTCAGTTTTTTTTTTTTTTTTTTTTTTGGGTGCAAATAGACCACATTATGTAATTCCCATTACATAGAAGTGTTTTTGGAAGCAGTTTGACCCTCAAATAAATTTATGGGTTTGATAAAATAAAATAACAACAATAAACACAATATAACTTCAATGCACACAATTACAAATTTAGGAGTTTGATAAAAAAAAAAATACTCCAATGCACACATTACAAACTCATGTCTTTTTTATTTTTCTTTTTTCCATTACATCAATCAAGTCATGTTTTTGGAGACAGTTTGTCAAACTAATGTATGTGTTAAAAAACTCCAATGCACACTAAGATCTCTGGTTTTTGTTTTTTTTTTTCTTCCCCAATAATTTATGAATCAATGATTCCACAATAAACCATGAATGTAATTCCCATTCTGTACAGTAGGAAATGCACAAAGATCTGAAGAAAACAGAGCAGAGAAAGCACAAACCTGAACATAAATGGTGTCTGGTTGAGCAGTGGCTTTGAGAAGGTAATCAGTAGCCCAGCGAATGGCTTCTCTCGCATTACACAACTCGCTTTTCATCAACCCACCAAACTCAATCACACTCCATGAAAGCATGGTGGCCGTGAAAGCCATGGGAAACCCAAACTTCACATTGTCCCCTGCATCATAGTACCCTCCCACTAAATCAACCTGCATTGTCACATTCACACCCAAATAAGCAAAACCCAGATCGATCCTTCAACTCTACGAGGAAAAAAGTAAAGAAACAGGGCATTAATGAAGGTTGCATTATCACGTTCACACCCAAATAAGCAAAACCCAGATAGATTTTTCTACAATACGAGCAAAAAAGTGAAGAAACAGAGTGCTAAATAGCGTAACAGAAGGTGGCATTGTCAAATTCACACCCAAATAAGTGAAACACAGATCGATTCTTCCACCATACAAGCAAAAAGGCGAAGAAACAGTGAGTTAATTAATGTAATAGAAGGTGCATTGTCACATTCACACCCAAATAAGTGAAACCCAGAACGATTCCTCCACCATACGAGCAAAAAAGTGAAGAAACAGAGTGTTAATTAGTGTAATAGAAGGTGCATTGTCACATTCACACCCAAATAAGCAAAACCCAAATCGATTCTTCAACAATACGAGCAAAAAAAGTGAAGAGACAGAGTGCTAATTAGTGTAATAGAAGGTAAATATACATTCATAGCTGAGCCATCAGAGAGACCAGAGTCTCTCCTCCAAGTGATCCTCTGGTTAGGAGGGAGCTTTCCAGACCTCTGGCCTTCGAAGTATAGGATGGATTTGGAGAGAGCGTCTCTGTAGTTGTGTCCGGCGAAGCGAGGGTGGCGAAGGTGGTGGCGGAGAGGGCTGTGTTGGGCGGAGAAGGCGGTGCAGAGGTGGAGAGAGGTGGTGAAGGAGAAAAGAAGGAAGAAGAAGAAGAGAGAAAAAGAGAAAACAGAAGAAGCCATTTGGGACTCAATGCTATGCTCTGCCCAAAGAGTGAAAACGAAACCCAAACCACCCAACCAACCAACTAACCAAACTGCAGAGGCGCAGAGGGATCAGTGAGGAAGTCTCTCTGTATTTATAAAGTAAATAAAGCTGCTTGTGTAACGTCCTCCCTGCTTGCTTGCTTTCAATAATTATTAAACCCACCTCCTCCATCTTTGTTTTGGGTTCAGTTCATTAATGAAGTATCATTACGCGGGGGTTGTCTGGTTTTTGAGTTAGGGTAACAAATCACAAAAGGATAAAAAAAAAAAAAAAAAAAAATCAAAAAAATCAAAAAATCAAAAAATTACAAAAAGTCAAAAATCACAAAAGGATCAAAAAAAATCTACCATTCCAAAGTTAAAAAGCCAAAAAAACAATCAAAAATACCAAACGAACAAAAAAATCTCAGGCTAAAAAAGTCAAAAAAAACTAAAAAACCAATTAAAAAAATCATTACCAAACGAAGGCCCAGTTTATTTGGTTTTTTTTCAAAAATATTTAAAGTTAATTTGATAAAAAATAATAATTATAATTAAATAAAAACATTTTCATATTTTTGTTTAACAATAATTTTTGAAATTTTTTTTTAAAAAAGTTGTGTTTATTTTTATCAAATTAATTTTTAATATTTCAAAAGATAAATTTTTTAAAACAAAACCAAACTTACGTTTACAAGAGGTATTTATTATCCAGCTCTTCTATGTACATTATATCCACTTACAAAATGAACTACAAAATATTTTATACAATACTCAAATCGATGTGGAAATCACACACTATAGAATTCTCATGAATCTCACACTTGCATAAGTTACTGGGTAGAATATTAGTATTTAGTAATGTAAAAAACACAAAGACCAAACATAGAATTAATGTCTCACAATACGTGAGTGTCACATATGAGTCTTACATCATGTGAAAATAGTCAATTGAGAAAGGAAAAGAAATTCTACAAAACTCAAATGAATAATAAGTTTAAGTGCATAGAGAACAGTAAGTTTAAGTGCATAGAGAACTAAACACAAACTGAGACACATATGCTTCACAAATAGTGCGTCCCACATGTGGATCTTACATCATGTGCACCTAAACTTATTGTTCATACACATGTTAGACACATTCTTTGTAAGACATTTATATCTCATTCTATATTTACATAATTAATACCATACTAATTTGATGGAATTATTAATACACTTACTATTAGTTTTGTGAATCAAACATGGCTACAAACTCACAAAAGTTATCATAAATTTGTCTAGAATTTTAAATTAATAATTTATATTTAACTTTATTATTGTAAAATTAAACCATAAATAAATCTCAGCCTTTAACTGCAATTTCTGTATAATTTTATGAGTTTTTAATTTTGAGTTTGCAAGGCTCTTTGATTTTGGTTCACAGACATCGGCTTACTAAAGTATACAGAAACACTTCTAATAATTTGTTTGGCATGAAGGTTTAGATTGGGTTTGAACTATTTTAGTAAAAAAATAGGTTTTTTTTTTTTTTTGCTATTTTAATCATAAAGGACAAAATAGGTTATTTTAGTTACAATAAATAAAATATCACATCCAACCCATAATATTACACTCTTCTCTCACAAAAAAGACTAAAAAGTCAAAAAGTCAAAAAGTTCAAAAATTCTTCTCAAACCAAGCTTTTTAGCCCAGGCTAAAATAGCCAAAAAGCCAACCCACTTTCCAAACGGAAAAAATATATATTTTTTAATTTAATAAGATAAAATGTCACATCTAAATTATAATCATTTTATTTTTTTTCTACAAAAGTTAAAATAGTCAAAAAAATCTATCTCAAATGAAACTTTTTAACTCCAAACTAAAATAACTAAAAAACTAAAAAGTCAACCTATATCTTAAACAGTAATGATTTAGACCCTCACAAAACATCACCCCCACAACCTCCACTCATTTGTGATTGGTCCAAGTAAGAAACAGAAAGAAAAAAAATACAAATACATCATTAATCTACATCACTGTGGGGGTGATGGGTCTCCCCCCAAAAGGGGATTCCAAACATTTTCCTATCCTAAAAAAGTCAAAAAATCAAAAAATCATTATTCTATTTAAGTCACATCATCTTATTTAAGTCACATCACCTCTCTACCACATCACTTCAAACCTAACCCATACTCAACCCACATTTCATAAAAATTTAAAAAATACACTTATTTAGATCATCGCAAACAACCCCTTAATTTAAAGTATAGCAATATATATATACACAAAGAAACAGTTGTGGAAAAAATTTAGATCATCCCAAACAAAACAACCGCAAAAGGCAAAAGGTCTCGCGAGTGATGGGATGTATTATTCTTAAATGCTAGTTGTTCAATGAATAGAATATTGCAAGTTAGAATTTATGAGCAAAACTCCCTTGTACACGCTCTGGAAAGTGAAAAAATTCAAATCAATGGTAACACTGCAAGTCAATGATTACGTGATATTAATAAAATTATATATTTTATTTTGTAATTTTATTAAAAATTACTTTATATTTACGAAAAAAATACATAACATGTATTCAAAATTAGAAAATTTAATCAAAATCACTATATTGGACTCTTATTTAATGAAAATAATAGCTTAATTTATTTTGCTTCATAAACTCCCTAAAAGAGAAGGCACAAAATTTAGTAAGGATAAAGTAAAATATCTTCTTTTTTTTTTTCTCTCTTGGATAATATTGTCAAAGTAACATATTACTGTGAGACAAGGTAGCATATTACTGTCAAACAGAGTAACATGTTCTGTTTATATCAATTTTGACGGTAATAATATATTTTTATTTTTGCAAGAATTTCATAGTCAACATAGATCTTATTTAATAAATCTTAATGAGAGGATTTTAAAAGTACTAATTTTATTAAAAATCGACATCTAAATCAAAAGTTATATTATTTTTAAGTTTAATATTTTGATAATAGTGGTATGTGTTAAATTTTTCAAAGCAAATATTTTGTATTTGTCCCTAATGTATTAAAGTTTTATTATGAAGGGATTTTGATCAAATCACCATTAAAAGATATGTAATACTTGGATACGTTACGCAATTTTAATGTTGTAAATTTAAAGTTGGTGCAATATAAATCCTATCTAAAATGATTGCCATCTATAAATCCTATGTAATACTTGGATATTTTCTAAGTATTTTTTTTTTTTTGTATCCGTAATTTTGACTTTATATTGAGATGATGAGAAACTCTAACGGACGGGCTGCTGGCTGAGCCCCTTAAAAAAAATTTAGAAATACACCTTATATTAAGCTAATTTTGTGGAGCAAGGATCCTTTAGAGTTTTTTTTTTCTTAAAGTTTCTTAGAGTGATACATTGTGTGGTTGAGATTTAATGAGAAGTGACATCAATTTTTCAGCATTAAATCACAACCACACAATACACCACTTTAGGAAATTTTAATAAAAAAACACTCTAGAAGATCCTTGGTGAATTTTGTGGGGGTACTGTCCTGTTTATAAAATTTTTTATTACCTAATTGGTTTGAAACACACTTAAATAATATCATATGGTGCTGTAGTCTAGAACTATTGAATACTTACCTAGTATACAACAGCAAAAAATTGTGAAAATTTCATTTTCTGGGTGTGTATGGCATTAGGTATAAGATTTCTTTCCGTTTTAGTGATAAGGGCGTAATTATTGAAATTGTTTGGCGAGAAAAAAAAAATTTATTTCAAAGAATTTTATTTTTATTTTTTTATTTTTATACATTGTCGGCTGATCGTTAAAAGCTTCTGTTTGGAGAAGTTGAGGTTGGTGCTTTTTTGTCTAAAATAATCACAAAAAAACAAAATAAACCTTTTAGTCAAATAAGACAAAATATCACATCTAATCCATAATCATTACATTTTTTCTCTCACAAAAAGTCAAAAAAACTAAAAAATTCTTCCCAAACGAGACTTTTCAGCTCCAGGCTAAAATAGCCAAAAAAACCAACTCACTTCCCAAACAAACCCAAAAAATTATCAACGGTAAAAAAGTCACTGGAGTTGGCAAGCAATGGCTAGTTGTGGTGGTAATATGGATAAATAGGTGACACATGGACAAATAAAAAAATGACATATGAATAGACAGGTAGACAAATAAATGACACGAGCAGATAAAGAAATCACATGTAAACAAAAATGTGTACAGATAGATGACAAATGAACATATTAGGGGTGGCCGCGGGTCAATTGCGACCACGGAACCTCCAATCTCCCATCCGTCCGCCAGATTGGCGGATTGAAGAAAATCAATCCGCATCCGTTCGCCAATCCGGCAGATTTAGATTCAGCGGATTGGCAGTTTGGCGGATGGATGCGAATCGGTTTGGTGATTTAAAATTTTATAAATTTTCAACATAACTCAACTTGTGCACTTGCTCAAAAAAAAAAAAAGTATTACAGTCAATGATTAAAAAAATATTACAATCACTGCATGTCTCATCCAAAGTAAGCAAGTTTGAAACTTTAGAATATTACAATCACTGCATGCCTACAATCACAGCATGCCTCATCCACATAAAGTATTACAATCTGTGGTTCTTAAAATATAAAAACAATTCAAACAACAAAAACCATGAACAGAGCAGTAGTAGATATTGTATGTCTCAGTATTGTTACATTTATATCTGTTTTTGAAAACAAAAACCAACCAGCATATATCATATTTTCTATTTATTATTTTTAGAGATAGATTTAAAAACAAAAAAATATAGATAAATAATACGTTTATTTTTTTTCAATTCAAAAAAGATATTCAAGTTGAAAACTTTTTTTAACAGAATATTTAAACTCTTTTTTAATTGAAAACACAAATAGAATATTTAAACAAACTGAAAATACAAAGTCTTATAAATTACTAGGGGTGCTCGCGGTTTGGCGGTTCGGTTGCAGCCAAAAGAGTCTCAAATCCGCCATCCATCAGCCAAAATGGCAAATTGAAGCAAATCAATCCGCAACCGTCCGCTCGTCATTATGCATCTGTCCAAAATGCAGCGGACCGGTTCGGTTCGGTTCGATTAGTTTTGACCGATCGATATATCCGCTGCTCCCCCTTAGAACATATAGATAGATAAATAAGAATGAGTTGTCTTTCAAATTATCATTCTGTTGAATCCAAAAGAAATAGACCCAATAAATTTTGAAATTAGTTTTCTATGTGATAATGTTTTAATAATGCTTTGGGAGTAATGGAACAGAATTTAGGGAGGACGGATGGATGGATGGATTGGATTCCAGCATATCAGGGACAAGAATCTGAGAATATCATATAGAAGGCAAGTAGTCTCAGAATTCTGAGTATAAATACGAATATAGCCGAAGAAGGTAACAAAATCAAATCTGCTGTCGGGTAAAGGTGTGGTGATGAACACGCAAAAATGAAAATTTGATCTGAGTTCAAATGGTTGAGTCAGAGAAGGGAAATTATAAAATATTCTTGGAGTATTACGTATTTGTATTTTTAACCAGTCATAATTTATTCTTTCCCTTTATATTTTTCAATCACCCAACACAATATCTCATATTTTCTACCAATCACAATATTATAAAATATCACATGCTTTTATTGTAGAATTACTAAATAATTACCCGTCATGGAAATGTCAAACTGTACCCATGCAGAAGCGAATAATATTAGGAATCATGAAATACTTCATAAAGATTTTTTATCATTTGAGTAATGTGTGAGGTTTTATTGTATGTGTAATCTAACGATGGAAAATTTTTCATAATCATTTTCATAATATTTTTTTTATGATATCTAGTATTACTCATGCAGAAGCAGGCCCCAGGAATGGAAGAGTTCTTGATTCATCAAGGAATATTAGTGGGAGATTTGGATAAAGTAATATAGTTCTACTTCACATATACCACCAACAATTCCCCCATCCATTCCTCCCTCTATTCCACAATTTTGAGTTTCCCATCTCCATTTTTCTCACTTTGTTTTTTTCCGCCATTCATGTCATTATATAGATATAGATATATATATATATATATATTAATGGTGGATGCAAATGCAAGATGTTTGTAATTTTAGAGTTATATCTTTGAATGGTTTAATGATTTATGTATGATGAATTTTTTTTTAAAAATTTGAATGGTTTGATGAAACAGATATTAAATATAAAATGCATTATTGAAAAATTAAGAAAACGTGACAATCTATCTCAACTCAAGTGTAGCCTTTAAATCTATATTTTTCATTTATCTTTTTAAATTTCTATTCAAATTCATAATTCAAACACAATCTAAATCGTCCAAACTTAATTAATATATTCGAGAATCCTTCCTCCTCTGCCAATTTGCATATTAATTTAATAAATGAGAGAGTTCAAATTATCTGATTCAAAACTCATGACATAACATAAGTTTTATTTATTTTTTATTTTTATGATAACGAATCTCTCCAAGATAGGAGCAAATTCTTAAAAACTTGTAATCACTTGTAAATCACAATTATCAATTACACTCACTAGTAATGATAGTTGAACCAAAATGTATGAATTTAAGGTTTGTCGTAGTGTTAGTTCACTTAACCGCTGGTCTTTGTGTAGTCAAAGTGTGCTTCTCGATGTGATTAATCTCAAATTTTCATAACTATTTATAAATTATTTAATAAATTTGTAAATTATATGCACTCTTTTGGAGAGAGAGAGAGAGAGAGAGAGAGAGAGGGGCGTGTTACCAAAAAGAAATTGGTCTGTGAGGTAGACTGACATACGAAAGGTGCCAAAGAATGAAAAGTTGTGTCAAGAAAAAAGAACTTGGACCTTGGCGGAACCATGCATTATTAAAGTGTATTAAATTATTTTTAAAAGCCACATGGTTTGGATAAAAGCACAATTTTTTCTAATGATGTAAAGGAAGAACATGAAATATCTACCTTTTTGGTCAGAAAATAAATAACTAAAATAAAATGACCCGGCTTGGACCTTAGCAGCAGTAGCATGTTTGTTGGAGCAGTAATCATACATATAAACAGATTCATCATCTAATTTAGTTATTGGGTGGATCCAATTTAAATGTTTGAATAGGATATATTACTAAGAAAAATGTTTAGTAGCTTGAATTTGTGTGACTCGAATGGCTCGAATGTGTCAAAATGATATCATTTTACACTTAAAACGATATCGTTTTGAGTGTTTCGAGCCATTCAAGTTATGAATTTTTGGGCTACCTATCATTGTTGTATTACTAATGGTTTAGATTTTATCCATTTATTTATAAATTTAATTTTAATTTAAACAAAATTGTCAAACCAATTGATTAATGGGTCAAGAAAAATATCGACTGTTGATATGTTGAGAGAAGTCTTCTTTTTTTTTTTTTTTTTAACAAGACCCAAAATTTGTGAATCCAACATTTAGAGTTCTCACCGAATTTTCTTATCACTAACCATAAAATTCGTAGGATCCATGTTTGAATTTCTTATCAAATTTTCTTATCACTAGTTTGGGCTCATATTAATAAATATGAATGGGTTTCTCTCCAATCCTGATCTAGAATAAAGAGGTGTTATTTGGGTTCTGTTTCGATAATTAAAACTATTTATTTTTTAGGACACTCTGTATAATATTTTTTAAAAAAAATTAGATCAACTCAATAATAGTAACCTCTTCATTTTATCACATTTTTTTTTTTAAATAGATTGTCTATTTTTAAAAATATACTTGCCACTAATTTTTACTTTTTTAAGATAAATATGATCAAATGAAAAATTATTGTTATTGAATCGACTCAATCTTTTATATAAATTATATACCTTGAGAGTTCTAAAAAAGAATGATTCAAATTATCAAAACAAGGTTTATGATAAACCTTATAAAACCGAATAAAACACTTCCAATCCATATCAAAACTAGAGACAAGCTCCTCCATAATAGATACATCTACATTACAACATTTAAGAGTTTTAGAGACAATTTTTTATCTCTAAAAGTATAAATTTTGTTAAAAAAAAATATTTATGAACTAATTTCAATTGTCGTGAGGATAATAAATAAAAAGTCATCTCCAAAAATAAAAAAATGAGTTTATAAGCACAAAACTTTAAAAATGTCGTTAATAAATACACTTTTAGAGACAAAATAACTTGGTCTCAAAAATATTTATTTTTTTTGACAACTTTTGATCTCAAAAAATTAATAAATCATCACTAAATATCTAACTTTGTTATTAAAAATAAGATAATAATATACTTTTAACAATAAAAAAAAATATTTTAACCCTATATTTTTGCCTCTAAAACCTTGTATTGTATAGGTTCTTTTTGGAGTGGTCTGTTAAACCGTTCAGATCATCATGGTCATGTGCTCTTCTGATAACATCTCACATGCTAAAAAGCATTCATGCTATGCTATCTTCAATGAATGAGCCTTTCTCCGCTTTAATGAAGGACAAAACAATATAATATTTGAACCAATGAATTTGAGCCACCTTCCACACCTCCTACTGGATGAGAACTCGAAAACGCAATCTTCGAGGACTGAAAAAAGCCGTTCAATCTGTTGTATTTTTTTTCTTTTTTTATTTAATGTCATGTCATTAGTGATCTTTTTAGAGTTCCAAAATTAGTGGTCTCTATCATTGTTGTTTTTGAAAACCACCCTTGGCTTTTATGTTAGGCTCCATTTGACAAGAAGGTTTAGAATTATTTTAATCACAAAAGATAAAATAAGTTATTTTAGTTACAATAAACAAAATATCACATTCAATTCATAATCATTATACTCTTCTTTCATAAAAAAAATTAAAAAAAATTTTTAAACCAAACTTTTTAACCCAGATTAAAATAGTTAAAAAAGTCAAAAAACCAACCCACTTTCTAAACAGAGACTTAGTTTTAAAACAAATTTTGAAATTTTTTTAACAAATTTCAACAAATTGGTTGTCTTTCAAAAATTTCTCTTTAACGAATGTAAATTTTTTCTAACCCATCATTTCCAATTGACGTTAGAAGTAGAAAGGGGTGGATTTAATATGAGCAACTCCTGTTTAGTCCACAAAAGTATAAGATTTAAACATTATAATTTTAAATGTAGTTTGGCTTAAAATTTATCATTTCAAATTAAATTTGAACAGGGTTTAGGTAGAAATTGTTACAACTTTTTCTAACCATTTAAATTAAATTATACCAATGGTAATCCGCAGTACTATGCACAACATGTAAAAAAATTAATAATATATTTTTATACAAAATAATATAAATAGTAAAATTTTTGTATACAAATTTTGAAAACAAAGAACATTGAAATTTACAATTTAAGTCTCATAATTTTATCACAATTTATTTATTATTTTTTAATTTATCATAAATTTAATCATGTAACTTTCAACCCCCTTTGCTAAAATTAAAAACTTAAGTGAGCTCAACCCAAACAACTTGAGTTGAGCTTAAAAATTTATAAAGATTGAACAACATACTTTTTAATTAAGTGAGGACCTATACAAAAATTCAAAAATTCAAATTAAATTTAAGTGGACTAGGACAAAAATACCAAATAACCTGAGAAACCAGAACAAAATTATATATATATATAAATTATTTGCTAATTATTTTTTTAAATAATAAATAAAATTAATTAAAAATTTAATATTAATGAACAAAAGAAAAAGGCAATATACTTAAGATTTCCAATAGAATTTTTCTTGAAAATATTTAAACAATACACATTTTAGAAAGGGATCATCGAATAAAGGGTTGTTCTGAAAGTGCCATATTAGCTCACTTTTTATCTTTTTATTTTTTTTGGTCATATCACATCTTTACTTTTTTGTACATATTTTCGTAAAAAGTAAAAAAATATACTTATTTAGCACTTTCCAAACTATCACTAAGGCCTTGTTTGGGATCTTTCAAAAAAGTCAAAAAGTCAAAAAGTTACTCAAAAAGTTAAAAAGTTAACACTATTCACTAAAAGTCAACAATTACGGCTGCACAACTCCCAATTCAAATTTTCCTCTAAAAACCAATTTTCACAATTTTTTATTACACATTTTTCCATAAAAAGTCAAAAAGTTAACCCAAACATCCATATTTTCAACCTCAATTTTTTAGTCAAAAAAGACAAAAAGTGCACTTATTTAGTCTTCCCAAACAAGGCCTAAGTTTTTTTGGGTAAGTAAACTATCACTAAGTTAATATTAAAAAAATTTCCTTTTTATAATGGCATAAATAATTTAAATATGATTTTTTAGAAATTCTTTTTAATATAAAAATTACAATAAAATATTCAATAAATAATTTTAGATGAATAATAAATTATCACCTATAATCCTCTCTTTTTTTAAATAAAAAAAGTTTAACAAACTATCACTTTTAATAAAAAAAAAATTAATGTTTCTTTCTAATTTATTTTAGCAAAAGTAACTTTTTAACAATTTGAGCCAAAGATATCTTTAATCTTTATTTAATTTCTTTAATTGACAATTGAGATATAAAAAAAATAAAAATAAAATAAAAAGCTAACAAAATCCACCATGTTAAAAAAGTTATGTTTTATTCTTTTGTCAAAAAAAATTATATTAAAAAATATTATTGTTCAAGTTCTTATAGTTTGGAAGGATATAATTTTTTTATAAAATTTAAAACAAAAAAAGAAGAAAAAATTAATAGCAATTAATAATTTGAACACATGTATTTAAAATAAATTATATTTAGACCAATAATATTATGACACATGTCAATATTGATCTCATTCTAATTGTAGTAATATAATTTTAAGAAGAATTTAAATTTGAAATTTTATTTTATAATCTAATAAATGATGCAAAATTTAATGAATGAATATTAATCTCATTCCAATTATAATAACATAATTTAAATAAAAATCCAAATTTGAAATTTTATTTTAAGAATATAAAATTAATTTATAAACCAATCATATTGTAACACGTATTAATAAAAAAATTAAAAAATTACAACTTTCAACCTTAATAAAATAATAATATTTTGCAATTATAATAGTATATGGATATATAGATATACAGATAAATCATAGAATAAATCATTATTTAAAACTTATATATTATGTGATAAATCATTATAATTTTAAATTAAAATTAATGGAATGCGTTCTATATTTAGTGCCCTTCAAATTTGAATTTTGAAATGGATTAGTATATTTTCTATTTTTTATTTTATATATTTGATATATTTTTCATTTGAAAGTCATAAATTTAGAGATATTAATATATATATATATATATTGCTTGAATGAGAAGACTTGTGGTTAGAAATCTCTTTTTACTTATATAATAGATAGATGGATAGATAGATTTAATAAGAATTTATATTTATTTTAAATATTTTTTTAATATACAAATTATTTTTTTTAAATTTTTTATAAAAATAATTTAGTAATCCCATCACTAACCATAGTATATGGGAAAAGTTAAAAAGGATGTAGCAGTAGATATGGGAGAAGTCAAAAAAGCTTGTGTATAGGGAAAAGTTAATAAATGCTGAGTTTTTTTTTTTTAAATCAAAAAATTAGAAAATTAAGATTGAAATATTGAAACTCCCACAAGACTTGTGGGTTAGAAACTCCATTTTCCTCGTATAATATATATATATAGATAGATTGCAACGTAATACATTATATTATTTGGTACACATAACTTTTGAGTTATTTTTTCTTTTTTATTTCTAAAAAATGAAATATGTGAGGGCAATTATTCACTCTGTTTGGTTTCAATTTTCAGAATTCATTTTTTAGAAAATTTTATTTTTTTATATTTTTTATTTTCACTGAATTTTTTAATATTTTAAGAAATTTGTTTAATTTTCAGGCACACCTAACATAAACACACTTAAAAAGTATAATATTTTTAAAAAAAATCTTTAAAAAATTCACTAGATACAAAAAACAAATAAAAATAAAAATTCAATACATTTTTCGTATTTTTGTATATTTATTATTTTTTAAAATATTTTTTACAAATATTTTACTCTTTAGATACATCTAAGTAAGGTGCATTTAAAAAAGTAAAAAAAAATTGCTTAAAATTTTAAAAATATTCACTAAAAATAAAAAAATACAAAAAATAAAAAACTCAATTTTCATAAAACTAAATTCAGAAAATAAAACCAAACACACTTTTTAAAATTTGAATTTGGACAATCTGAGTTTAGTCTAAATTTTTTTAATTAAACTCGAACTTGGGCCTTGTTTGCGATACACATGTTTTAGCTTAAAAGTCAAAAAATTACTAAAAAAACTAAAAAACCTATAATCTATACCAAAAATTTAAAGATTTCATTTTCTCTCTACTTTTTGTAAAAAACTTAAAAGTCATTCCAAACATATTAGTTTTTTTTACCTCATATTTTAGCAAAAAAATCAAAAAATTACTAAAATAGTATGTTCTCAAATAAGGCCTTAAGAGTAAAAAAAAAATAAAAAAAATTAACAAAAGTCGGACAAACCTCAAACAAATCTCTTTATACTTGGAGCTAACATCGAAAACTTCTAATCATATTATGGTTGGTTTAGTGGGTAACGACTAGAGCTTAGAGATTTGCCCCCTTCCTAGTCTTAGGTTCGAATCTCCTAGTCGACAAATGCATATCTTGGGGCCACGGACCGCAAGCCATAAGCACTGTTTCAGAAGGCTTGTTCGGACTATAAAGACTTAATCTGGTACGCGTAAGTTAGCTCAAGATATCTTTAAAAAAAATAAAATAAAATAAAATTTTGAAAAACTATAAAATCCCCACCCAAGCATACCCACCTGAAGGGGCAATCGTAACATGCCGAAGATACCCTACACACAGAAGAAAGGAAAAAAAAAATAAAATAAAATAAAACTAACCCGCCTGAAGGGGTAATCGTAACATGCCCAAGATACGTAAAAATTTAATCTGGTATGCGTAAGTTAGCTCAAGATATCTTTAAAAAAAAATAAAATAAAATAAAATATTGAAAAATTATAAAATCCCCGCCCAAGCATACCCACCTGAAGGGGCAATCGTAACATGCCGAAGATAGTTTAATATATTTATATATCCCAATAGTTCCTTTCACTTTTCTATGTACAGTGCTATTTTCAAAGCATTTGAAAATATGTTCCAAAATGCAAACCTTCAGCAACGGAACTATTTTCAATCATTTTGAAAATTTGTTAGCAAACGGACAATTTAAGTGGCGCCTGTTCAATTTGATTGGACACCCTTTGCCTTTAAAATGATATCTGTTTGGGACTGTTTGCTGCCTATAAATACTATCAATTTCTGCAATCTCGGTGTTGATTTTTTATCTATCCGGATATTTAGTCTGAAATTTTATTCTTTGTTGTCCAGATTTCTTTAGTGCATTATTCCTCATATTTAGTTTTAGGAATAAATATTCAGAGAGTTAGAACACAGGTTTGGTTCGCCGAACAATCTTCTGTGTATAAAAAATAACTTGAAATAAAATCAACCAAAATAAATAAATTACATACCAGATTTATTTATTGAACCAAATAAAAATTACAAGACCAAGTCGAGTGTGTGACACTCTGTCCTTAAGACAGATTCGCCCCGCTACGGTACTTACGGTTGAGTGGCGTCTATCTCCCAGGATACAATGATCTTCACAAATTGTAGTAGTACTCCAAACAATTTGTTCGGCGAACCAAACCTGTGTTCTAACTCTCTGAATAAAAATTCTTACAACTAAATATGAGGAATTATGCACTAAAAGAAACGGACAGCAAAGGGACCAAAAATGAGACTGTTTTTTCAGATGGAAAAAAAAAAAAACCGATCTCCGGACTACTGGAAAGATTTATCTTTATAGGCAAACAAAGTCTCCCAACAGATACAATCATTTTGAATGAATAGATGCAACTAGAAGAATTCAAATAAATTTGACGGTTGCACCAAAAATTCAAACAATTCAAAAAGTGCCCGTTGGACCAAGTCAAAGTAGGTAATTTATTAATTAAACCATTTCAAATATATATATATATATTAAACTAATTAAATATATATATTAAACTATTGAAATAGTTAAATAAATAAATAAATGAAGAAGTATAAACTTTAGGAAACATTTAAGGAACCTAAAATTTAAATTTAGAATTAAATTAAATTCTAAAATTACAAATTTTAAGAAACCACTTAGGAACTCAAAATTTGAATTTAGAATTAAATTAAATTCCCACACTAATTTTTATTGAAAAAATTCAAAAGAATTTTATCTAAAAAATTAATGTTAGACCCAAAAACGACGTCATCTTCCCATTCACTCATAAATGGTTTTGACGTTCCGTCTTCACCACTTCACCTCTTCGGACCCACCCCAAAAGACGTTTGGGGTCCACTCAAAATGGGCTAAAAAATATGCCTATATAAAACCATTTTTCCAACAATCCCCCACATGAATGGAAATTGACGGAGAGAAAATGCAACAACATGATCTAATCAGAGAGTACAGAAATTGGAAATATTCTGCAAAGGATAGGTAGCTTTTGGCTTTGAACCTTCCCTTGTGAGACACTATCGGATTTACTAGCTAACCAGTGAACATGATGTCTTGAACTGTTCAGCCGTTTGTGTAAACCAAGACAATAGAACTCACACAGTATATTCCCAGACACAGTTTAGTTCTCACTATTGTGTTCATTTTGGCCCTGAACAACCTGGTCTTCATGAGTGTTCTAGAGAATTGTAGCCCTTCACAAATCTCACAGAACCGGCCCAGTTCACACTCACATAGGTGATTCTTATGAAGAGTATCCTGCCATACTCCACTAGGTTTACCTAGATATAAGAATCATTAAAAGTATTACTTAACCTAAAACGCTGCAGACATCACTATTTCATCATAGAAACGGGTAGGAGTTAGACTCCCCAGTGATCCTTCTAAGTCAATCACAACTCGGTTGTCCCTTTGAACCTAGATCTTGGGATCTCCAGTCAACTAGGTTGGGTTGCCGTTGTGGTAACTCTTATTTAATAGGCTTAAGTCCCATTCCCCTCGATGAATTCTCAACTAACTCTCTTGCTAACCCTTTGGTTAGTGGATCCGCTATGTTGTCTTTAGACTTAACATATTCTATGGAAATAATTCCATTAGAGAGTAGTTGTCTTACGGTGTTATGTCGACGACGAATGTGTCGTGACTTACCGTTATACATATGACTCTGTGCTCTACCAATTGCTGATTGACTATCGCAATGTATGCATATAGCAGGCACCGGTTTTGGCCAAATTGGAATATCTTCAAGGAAGTGGCAAAGCCATTCTGCCTCTTCCCCTGCTTTGTCTAAAGCTATGAATTCAGATTCCATAGTAGACCTAGCAATACAAGTCTGTTTGGAAGATTTCCAAGATACAGCCGCCCCACCAAGAGTAAAGACATACCCACTAGTGGACTTTGAGTCTCTTGTATCCGATATCCAATTCGCATCACAGTATCCTTCAAGTACTGCTGGATATCTAGTATAATTAAGCCCAATGTTATGAGTAAATCGGAGATATCTAAGAACCCTTATAATTGCTTTCCAGTGTTCTACTCCCGGATTACTCGTATATCTACTTAATTTACTTACTGCATAAGCTATATCCGGGCGAGTGCAGTTCATCAAGTACATTAAGCTTCCAATAATTTGGGCGTACTCTAATTGAGAAATACTTTCCTGTACATTCTTAGATAGATACAAATTAACATCTACAGGTGTTCTAGCAAGATGATCATCATCTTTGCTGAATTTGTCCAGTATTTTCTCAATGTAATGAGATTGTGACAAAGCATATCCTTCTGATGTTCTGGTAATTTTCATACCAAGAATTACATCAGCAATGCCCATGTCCTTCATGTCAAAATGTTTATTCAACATTTTCTTGGTAGTTTTAATCATGTCATTATTACTACCTATGATGAGCATATCATCTACATAAAGACATACCATGACATAACCTTTGTCTATGTTTTTAATATAAACACATTTGTCACACTCATTAATTTTGAATCCATTTGACATCATTGCCTTGTCAAATTTCTCATGCCATTGCTTTGGCGCTTGTTTTAAACCATATAATGATTTAACCAATTTACACACTTTCTTTTCTTTACCTGGAACAGAAAAACCTTCTGGTTGTTCCATGTAAATTTCTTCATTTAACTCACCATTTAAGAAAGCGGTTTTCACATCCATTTGATGAATTTCTAGATTGTATAGAGATGCAATGGCAATTAGCATTCTAATGGATGTTATTCTAGTAACCGGTGAGTACGTGTCAAAGTAATCAAGACCTTCTTTTTGTCTAAATCCTTTGACTACAAGTTTTGCCTTGTATTTGTCAATTGATCCATCCGCTTTCATTTTCCTTTTGAAAATCCACTTGTATCCAAGAGGTTTACAACCTGGTGGCAAGTCCACTAATTCCCAAGTGTGATTTTGCAAGATGGATTCAACTTCACTGTTGACAGCTTCTTTCCATAAAGGAGCTTCAGGACTGGACATAGCCTCTTTAAAAGTTAAAGGTTCATTTTTTAACAAATATATTAAAAAATCTGGACCAAAAGATTTTGAGGTTCTAGCACGTTTACTACGCCTAAGTTCCTCTTCCTCATTTTGATCTAACTCTTGTTCTTGATCATTACTAGTAATAGCATCAAAAGATCTTTTATTAGTACTAGTCTCTTGTCCAGTCTTCTTTGGAAATACATGTTCAAAGAATGATGCATTCCGAGACTCAATAATAGTATTTACATGCATTTCGGAATGTTCTGATTTATGAATCAAAAACCGATATGCACTACTATTCTTGGCATAACCAATGAAAATGCAATCAATGGTCTTAGGACCTATCTTAGTCTTTTTAGGACTAGGAATAGCCACTTTAGCTAAACACCCCCACACTTTTAAGTATTTGTAGGATGGTACTCTTCCATGCCACAATTCATAAGGTGTTTGATTCACTTTCTTTCGGGGTATTTTATTTAAAATATAATTAGCAGAAAGTATTGCTTCCCCCCACAAGTTCTGAGGTAATCCAGAACTGATTAACATGACATTCATCATTTCTTTTAAAGTCCTATTTTTCCTTTCAGCAATTCCATTTTGCTGAGGTGAGTAAGGAGCGGTGGTTTGATGAATTATTCCATGTTCTTTACAAAATTCACCAAAAGGTGATTCATATTCACCACCTCTATCACTTCTAAGTTTCTTGATTTTCTTACCAAGTTGATTTTCAACTTCATTCTTATATTGAATAAAATTCTCCAAAGCTTCATCCTTGGTTCGAATTAAATAAATATAACTATATCTAGTATAGTCATCTATAAAAGTGATTACATACTTTTTCCCACCTCTGGTTTGAATTGATTTAAAATCACAAATGTCACTATGAATTAATTCAAGTGGTTCCGTACTTCTTTCAATTGAATGAAAAGGAGTTTTAGATAATTTTGCCTCAACACAAATTTCACATTTATGATTTGAATCAATGTCAAATTTAGGTAAACATTCCATATTAATTAATCTACGTATAGATCCATAATTAACATGTCCTAGTCTACCATGCCATAAATTTGAAGACTCTAGTAAGTAAGAAGAAGATGTATCTTTATTAATACCAGAGGGTACAACAGTTATTACATTCATCTTGAAAAGGCCATCAGCCATGTAACCTTTTCCTACATACATTCCGTTTTTGGTAAGTACAAACTTGTCACTTTCAAAAACTAGCTTAAACCCATTCTTACTCAACAAAGATCCGGAAACTAAATTCTTGCGAATGTCCGGTACATGTAACACATTGTTGAGAGTGAGTTCCTTTCCAGATGTCATTTTCAGAATAATCTTTCCTTGTCCTTCAATTTTGGAAGTTGAGGAGTTGCCCATAAAAAGTTGTTCATCATTTTCCACTGTAGAATAAGATGTGAACATCTTTTTATCAGCACAGATATGGCGAGTAGCACCAGTGTCCACCCACCATTCTTTAGGATTTCCGACAAGATTTGCCTCGGAAACAACTGCAGAAAGATTTGTGACATCTACACCATTGGAAATTAAATCCATTTCGGTTATATCGGCTTTAGTAACCTTTTTACTTGTTCTTCCTTTGCCTTTGCAAAAATCAGTTCTTAAGAACTTCTCTGGTTTTCCACCATGATTCACTGGCACAGTCCCAACATAAGGAGAGGTTGGCGTAATGGCAATCACCATACCAGTACTGATTTGAACATAAGTTTGACCAGTTTTAGTAGCCATAAATTCTAAATTATAAACCACAATTATAAATAGAATTTAATACTGCACAAAAAATTAAAACCAAATAACACAGAATTTTAAATTCTGTAAATAATAAAAGAAACAACAATTGTAACTTTTATTTCCAATTAATTTGACAATAAAATAAAATTTTATTTAAACAAATTAAACCAAAACTACAGATATAAAATCTGTTAAAATAAAAGAAACAAAAATGTGACTTTTATTTCCAATTAATTTGAAAATAAAATAAAATTTTATTTAACCAAATTAATTCCACACAGAAAACTAATCCAAATTCACAGAATTAAATTCTGTAAAAATAAAAGAAACAAGAATGTAACTTTTATTTTCCAATTAATTTGGAAATAAAATAAAATTTTATTCAACCAAATTAATTCCACACAAGAAATTAAAATCTCTTGTTACACTCTAATAATTAAAAAACTAAAACAGAATTTTAATTAAAGAAAACACAGAAAATAATTTCTAAAAACCAAAATTAATTTCTGAAAAACTTCCACAAAAATATATTCTGAATTGTTAATGACACCAGTATCGTACTACTAGTTGTTGTCAAAGAAAAGAGACAGTATATTACTACTATCTGTCAAATAGCATATAATCACTATTTGTTTTTCCAACCAGAATATTATTTTGTAAATTTACAGAAAATAATTTTCTTTCGAAATTATTTACGAAGAAAGGAAAAAGGAAACAAACGAAAAATTCTGTAAACAGAATAATTCGATTCTGTCTTAAGATTGTTGGAACAATCTTCTGTGTATAAAAAATAACTTGAAATAAAATCAACCAAAATAAATAAATTACATACCAGATTTATTTATTGAACCAAATAAAAATTACAAGACCAAGTCGAGTGTGTGACACTCTGTCCTTAAGACAGATTCGCCCCGCTACGGTACTTACGGTTGAGTGGCGTCTATCTCCCAGGATACAATGATCTTCACAAATTGTAGTAGTACTCCAAACAATTTGTTCGGCGAACCAAACCTGTGTTCTAACTCTCTGAATAAAAATTCTTACAACTAAATATGAGGAATTATGCACTAAAAGAAACGGACAGCAAAGGGACCAAAAATGAGACTGTTTTTTCAGATGGAAAAAAAAAAAACCGATCTCCGGACTACTGGAAAGATTTATCTTTATAGGCAAACAAAGTCTCCCAACAGGTACAATCATTTTGAATGAATAGATGCAACTAGAAGAATTCAAATAAATTTGACGGTTGCACCAAAAATTCAAACAATTCAAAAAGTGCCCGTTGGACCAAGTCAAAGTAGGTAATTTATTAATTAAACCATTTCAAATATATATATATATATTAAACTAATTAAATATATATATTAAACTATTGAAATAGTTAAATAAATAAATAAATGAAGAAGTATAAACTTTAGGAAACATTTAAGGAACCTAAAATTTAAATTTAGAATTAAATTAAATTCTAAAATTACAAATTTTAAGAAACCACTTAGGAACTCAAAATTTGAATTTAGAATTAAATTAAATTCCCACACTAATTTTTATTGAAAAAATTCAAAAGAATTTTATCTAAAAAATTAATGTTAGACCCAAAAACGACGTCATCTTCCCATTCACTCATAAATGGTTTTGACGTTCCGTCTTCACCACTTCACCTCTTCGGACCCACCCCAAAAGACGTTTGGGGTCCACTCAAAATGGGCTAAAAAATATGCCTATATAAAACCATTTTTCCAACACCCTACACACAGAAGAAAGGAAAAAAAAACAAACAAAATAAAACTAACCTGCCTGAAGGGGTAATCGTAACATGCCCAAGATACGTAAAAACTTAATCTGGTATGCGTAAGTTAGCTCAAGATATCTTTAAAAAAAATAAAATAAAATAAAATTTTGAAAAATTATAAAATCCCCGCCCAAGCATACCCACCTGAAGGGGCAATCGTAACATGCCGAAGATACCCTACACACAGAAGAAAGGAAAAAAAAACAAACAAAATAAAACTAACCCGCCTGAAGGGGTAATCGTAACATGCCCAAGATACGTAAAGACTTAATCTGGTATGCGTAAATTAGCTCAAGATATCTTTAAAAAAAATAAAATAAAATAAAATATTAAAAAATTATAAAATCCCCGCCCAAGCATACCCACCTGAAGGGGCAATCGTAACATGCCGAAGATACCCTACACATAGAAGAAAGGAAGAAAAAAAAAAACAAAATAAAACTAACCCGCCTGCAGGGGTAATCGTAACATGCCCAAGATACGTATAACCCCACACACACACACACACAAACATTGAATACTCCTCGCCCAACTAAACCCGCCTGAAGGGGGAATCGTAACATGCCGTGATCATCAGTATTACATGTAGAATTTATTTCTTTCCATGTGTATATATATAGACTCCTTTTCTGAGAGGTAAGGAATTGAGATGTCATGCTCTCAATAATCAATGCTCAATGCCCTCGTGCATGTGGTGGTAGTCAGCATTCCCGTGATAGTCTCTGTGTGATTGAAAATACTCTATACTCTCGTAGCAATCTTTTATTTATCTATGGAGCAATTATTTAATAATTTCATAGTATAGATATGTGATATTTTATAACATTGCAATTGGTAGTGAAGGTGAATAAGTAGAGTATTGTGTTGGATGATTGAAGAACTTAAGGTAGAATATTAAATGATGATTGGTTAAGAAATACGGATAGGTGGTACTCTAGAAACATATATATGTCAGCCTAGATTTGTGTTGAAGTATTTGTCACTTCTCTTACTATCACGTGACACGTTTTTATATTTATATATTATTATTTATGTTTGTACTGCACTTATTTAAGTATTTGGTGATTTCTCCTACTCCTACGTGACGCATTTTTATATCTTAAAAATAAAAAGTTATTAATTAAAGGCATGAGCAAAGTTTGACCCCGAACCCTTTTGTTTCATTAAAAACTAGTTGTAATCCGTACTATGTACGGGCAAGTAACAAAAAGTAGTAAACAATACAAATATGTTAAAAATTAATAACAAAATTCTATGATATTAATTTAAATAGGTACTTAAATAATAGATTGGGATTGATCTCAACTAAAAAAGAAAGGTCAAAGTGAATTCTATACATATATGATAAAACTAAAAATAAATTAAGTTTGAATTGAAGATAAATTATAAGAATATAGAAAGTGAAAATTAGATAAATCCTAGAAAAAGAATATACTTAATTGAAAATTAAGAGTAAGAGTAGATCTTGTAAATATAAAATAAAGATTTAAAAAAAAAAATCAAGTGTAAATGTGAAGATAAATTATAACAATATAGAAAGAGAAATTTAGATAAATCCTACAAAAATGAGGTAGAGAGAAATTTGGTAAATATCAAATAAAGATTGAAAAAATAAATAAATCAAAGTTGAAATTTAAAAATTCAAAAATAAGATAAGATAAATTTGATAAGAAAAACAACATTTAATATAACTCTAAAAATAGAAGAACTAGAGAGAATAGTAGTTTAAAAATTAGATAAGAGTAAAATCCCACCTATAATTTTTTAAAATTTGTAAAAAAAAGAACTCAAAAATAAGAACCGTAGTAAGTTAAAAATTATACAAGAGTTAAATGCCATCTATAATTTTTTATAATTTAAATTTTTTGTAGTTAAAAAATAAACATTTATGTTATGTTATCTTATCATACAAATTTTAATTCTATTTTTAACAGTTTTTGTATTCTAAAGCAATTTAATTACAAACAAAATTCAAGGATCACTTTTTATTTTTTTAAAATTTGTTTTGTGTCTATCACCTATAACTTTCAACAACTTTTGTATTTTGAAGCTACTAAATAAAATAAAATAAAAATTAACATCACTTTTTTTCTTTTTTTAACATCTTAGTTAGTTTTATTCTTACTTTATGTTATATGATAATGTAGTCATTCATTTTAAATAATAAAGTTTTAACCATAGAATGCGCATGACATGAATATTTTTATACCAGTGACACGTGAATATAAAATTCAACAATCATAGAAAAAAATTTCTTACCTATGATTTTTGTCTAAATACATAAAACATATTTATTCAAATTAAATTTTAAAATTTTGATCATTAACATGTAATGTGTTTATAATTTCAACACAAACATAGTTGAATAATAGTTTTTTTTTTATAAGAAATTAACCAAACTTTTATTGAAATATTCACATATTGAATCCAATCTATTTAAAAATTATTAATTAAGTAAATATTAATTAAGTAAAAAACATGTATATTGAGTTTTTGCTCTTTGAATAGATCCAAATAACATTGTCTATAATTGGTTTTCGTTATATATATATATATATATAAAGTATTATGAGTTGAAAATAAAGTAATTTATTTGTATATTCATTAAGGATTTTGAAATCCAATCTTGTGCTTCAAATATTCTTGGGTAAACTACCAATAGGTTATACTTTGGAGACTTATTACCCAATAGATCCTACTTTGGAGACTTATTACCCATTAAGTCCTATTGATAAATTTATTAAGTGATAAAGATAAATTTATCAGTCTTTTATTTTTATGAATAAATTTATAGTGATAAATTTATCAGTCTCTTTATTTTTATGAATAAATTTTTAGTGATAAATTTATCACTCTCTTATTTTTATAGTGTTAAATTTATTAGTTAGGACCTGTAGGTAAATAAGTCTAGTTAATAGGACTAATTGGTAAGTACCCCAATATTCTTTGTGTAGATGACTTTTTACTGCAAAAGAGAAACTTATCATTTAAAAATTTAATCTTACTCACTACATATATGCAAAGAAACAAATTTAAAATCATGAAGATCTCAAACAAAAAAATAAAAATATAAGCAAAAATATTTTAGAGCTACTATATAAATAATTTTATTTACGTTTGAATTTAAATTGAGTGCCCTCCTTATAAATTACAACAAATCCAAACACATAAATTAATGTAATTTAAGAACAAAATATAATAAAAAATAAATGAGATTGAATAAAAACTTCTTTTAAACTCATGAATGTGTTCCAAATACTCTTCTCGATTGGTACAATTTTTCTTTAAAAAAATGGGTGAACTCCAACTGCATTACAAAACATTACTCTTTGTATTGGTCTTTTAGCCCTTTATTGCCATTGCTAGTTTTTTCCTGTACGTTGTAGTTGTAAAATTTTTAAAAAATGAATAATAAATTTTGGAGGCATAAGCGCATCTACTATATTATTATAATTTCAACAACAAACTTAGATTATGAAGATAAATAAATAAATACACCAAATAAACTAAAACTAAAACAAAGAAAAAAAATTGCAAAAGAAAAAATAGAGCAAAAAACATAATATGAGATTTCAAATATATATTTCTTTTCACATAAGAAAAATATTGCATAATTGATTAAATCACCTGTTTAATTTCTCTAATTTCTTTGTAGGGTTCTTCTATTCTCCAATATTTTTGCCCAATTTCATATTGTCATGGAAGTAAGGTTTTGAAATTTATAGTTTAATTTATTTTTTTATTTTTGAAATATCTTTGAGTAGGATATAAATTTGATGAAGGAATTTGAATTAGAGTCAAACTCATCTTTTTTATCCATAAATATTTTGAAAAAATCATATCCATATGATATATTATATATATCCATGCCCTAAGTAATTAAAAAGTGAAATAAAATATATTAAAAAAAAGGAAAAAAATATGAAGATAGAATGAGTGAAGAATAGATGTGCCACCTAGGAAAGAGTTTAATGAGATGTTAGGATTGAGAATTTGGAGTTTTTTAAGAGATCACTACATTTAGTTATATATATATATATATATAGTATAGATATAGTATAGATATTATTTATTGTGTTTAGTTTCAATTTTTTGGATACAATTTTTTTAAAATTGAGGTTTTTTTTTTTTTTTTTTTTTTTGGCTTTTAGTAAATATTTTGAAAATTTCAAGAATTTTTTTTTTTTACTTTTTTAGATGCACTTTACTTAGATGTATCTAAAAAGTAAAATATTTATAAAAAAATTTATTTTAAAAAATTAATAAATACACAAGAATACGCAAACTGTATCGAATTTTTATATATATTTTTTATAATTTTGATATTTAGTGAATATTCTAAAGATTTTTTTCACAAATATTATATTTTTTAAGTGTATTTATGTTAGGTATATCTAAAAATTAAAAAAAAAATGCTTAGAATATATGAAAACAAAAACAAAATTTTAATTTTCTAAATAGTAAATCCTAAAAATAGGAACCAAACAAGCAAATCACTTAGACAACATACATATTATAATACTAATTTTTTATTATTTATTTGTATTCTAAATTATCTGAATTGCACAGTCATCAAATGTGTCACCCGTTAATTTCATTTATAAATTGACACTTTAATAGTTTGTTTCTTAAAATTTTAATATAAAAGTAGTTAGTCTCATAATTTTAATCAATAACTACTTATTTAGGCCTAATTTGAAAACTTGGTTAAAAGTTAATTTTTAACTTTTAACCTATTTTGAGTCCAATCACTTCTCTATTTATTTATACATTTTTTCAAAAAAAAAAGTCAAAAAATTAACTTTTAACCAATTTCTCAAAACAACCAGTATATACATAAGCTTGATCAAATAGTGTTGAATAATTTACGGAGTAGGATAGGTGCTTTACATCAACCACATTAAGCCTTCGTTTGGCATGCCAAAACGCTAGGCTTTTTGACTATTTTAATCACAAAAAACAAAATAGGTTAAAAAGTCAATAAGACAAAATGTTACATTCAAATCATAATTATTTTATTTTTTCTCTCACAAAAGTCAAAAAAACCAAAAAGGATATCCCAAACGAAACTTTTTAATCCCAAACTAAAATAGCCAAAAAACCAACCCACATTCCAAACCAATCCCTCCCTTCAAAAGAAATCATTTCATACTGTTGAAATAATACTTCCATTTCAGTTATTGATCGGGACGTTGCACATTATCTCCTAAAACTCAAATAAAAAAAGTAATGAGTTCTACGATATAGATCTGTAGTTATTAATTTGAAATACCACTTAAATTTACTCTAAAAGTATTGAATAATTTCGCCTTATGAGAAATCTTTCGCCATGGGCATCTTTTGAACTATTGGTCAATTACGTGGATAATGAATGGTCTAAGATTGCGATGACTGACTTCATTATTATTATTATTATTATTTTGTTTTGTTGAGAAACTGATTAAGGAAATAAGAAAAATTGAAAGTTGCATCAAGTAACAATTGAGAGTTGAGCAGAGACATTAGCACAAGATAAGAGATCACCTCAACTCTTACAATAGACTTCTTTCTAATGCACCTTGTTATCCTAAGTTGTGATTTTGGTTACTTCTAAGTTCTAAAATCCTAGGTCGTTGAACAATTCTGATTTTGTTCACCCAATCTATAAAATTCCCTTTTGATTGGTTATTAGAGTCGATACAGTTGACTAATTTTGAAAGAAGCAAACAAAACAGAATGAATTGGGTGTAACAAAAATATTTTGTCTTGAATCCATTGGGAGTTGCAGTTTAGGGTGAGGCTTCATATGGCATTATATGGTTTTGAATAAAATGTGATTGTCACACATGATGGCCACTTTTATTTTATTCTGAGTAGTAAAACATGTATAGATCTCACTGTAAATATTAATAATCAATATGTTTATCACATAGTCTCTCCATGGAAGAGAGATTTTTTTGCCTTTTTCTTTTGGTTTCTCCATAGTAGAGAATTATAAATAATTAAAAAGAAGGATAAGTATGAAGGTTTAAATTGACAACTGGTGAATGCAAATATAATCTTGTAAAGTTTATTGGGCTAATTATATCAAAACCTTTTCAACTATTAACGAATATCACTTTACTTTTATCATTCATAAACCTGCTATACACATTGAACTCTCAACTTTAAAAATTGTACAAATACATCCTTTTTTAAGATAGCCTGGAAAGTTGAAAGTGATACATTTTCATAATTAAACATTTCAAAATGTACGAATTCATAATTAAGAATGATAAATTGATACTCACTGATAGTTGAGGAATTAATGGATGTCACTGTCACTAATAGTTGAGGGCTCCATTTTTAACTTGACTCAAGCCTGTGTGAAAAGAAGCCCATGTCTTATATACACAGAAGATAAGTCCAAGAATTGCTTAAGACTAGCCCAGATTCAAGCCCAAACCACGAGAACAAAAGAGTTAAAATGGAAGCAAACTAGACCAATTCCCAGTTTTGGATTATCATAGCTTGGACCAACCCAGTTAGGCCCAATTCTAGGATGAATAGTTGACATGGAACCCAACCAACTTACCAAGTGTGTTTATTTGTTAATATTACTGTTTATTTGTAGCTGCTAGAGATTGTCTTTAGAACAGTAGGCTCTAAAACCTTCAATTTTTTATCATGAACCCAAAAAATATCAGATGAAATCCTTTAATATTAGAATAACAAAATTTTGATATGTATCATTTGTCCGTATTAAACCCTAGAATATTTAATTTAAATTCTCTATTACAATTGACACTGCTGAAATGAAAAGTTGCATTTCAATACATAAGATTACAAAAGCCTCTTATTTCTTAACTTCAACATTTCTTTTTTCTTTTTTCTTTTTTTGAATAGTGAAAAAGATGTTCTGAAGTATTATCACTGTATTCGTAGGCTCAGGCTCCGAGATAACCGGTTGCCAACCTGATTTAATCCAATCCATAAGAAGGGACACACCACCAAAGCACCAGCGGAGCTCAACCATACACCACAGACAAGTCCATGATTTGATCGGTGTACAGAATGAGATCTCTACAGAGAACCACTGAAATTACCCAATATTTCGCTCCCCCAAGAGTCAACCTGGGTCACGCCTGTGGAGAAGGATGCCTTCTCCACTAGCCCACCGCCCCCGGTGATAACTTTAACATATCTTCTACCCATGCAAAACCCTAACCCATTTTCTCAATCATGGCTCTATATCATTTTTGAATAATACAACTTCATTCAATCATACAACAAATTAACAATACCAATAAATCAATGAGCATAATCAATTCACCTCTCAACTCAACTAGTCAAATTGCGAGAGTATGTAATGTTATAAGTTGGTAACCAATCATCCCCCAAAATAAAATTCCCAACACTAAACTGACTAGCCTCAGTGGAATTGCCTATAACCTTATAACCTGGCCAGGTCACTCTGGCACTTGTGTTTGAACCCGGACCCTTATTCTTGTACTCCCCGTAATAAAGCGTCGACAATGCAAAATTACCGGACCACTCCAACCATCCGGCAGGGTCAACCAAATCGCCGATATTCGACAGAAGATAAACAGTCCTCGAGTACTGCTTCCAGGGTCGGCCAAGGTATGTTTTAAACGAGGATTGCACAGGCATTAAATCCAATGCAGCGGCAATTTTGCAACTTATGATTGAAATCCCTGTGGTTTGAAACGGGTCATCTCTTCCTTGAGCGGTGATAATATTTTTTTGGTTATCGTCTGGCTTGCGAGCGTATAAATTGCAGTTCTGGAAAACAACAGCGGCGTTTCCAAAAATGAAGTCGACGGTTCCATATATGTCACAATCGCGGTAGAATTGTCGGAGGGAGTGAACGTAGAGAGTGTCTTGGTAGCCTATGAAGCTGCACTGGAAGAATGCTGAGAAGTCTGAGCCCGACCGAAAAGCCACCGCTTGGTGTTTGCTTGGACCGGCATAGTTTTCGAATGTGATCCCTTTGGCTATAAAGCCATTTCCCACCACAGCTGCAATTCATGAAAGATATGATTATGTGGTGTTGAATAGAACGGAACAGGCCTCAATTGAAAATCCACTTGGAAAAAAACAAGGCAAATATTTCTAAAGAAATTTAATTATAATTTTATTAATATTAATTATTAAAATTATAAATTTTTCAATAAATCTGTTAATATCCCTTTAAAATTACATCGAATAATAATTTTCCTCAAAAAACATCAACAGCAGACGAATGACTTCAGTGGTTTGGTAGAGCTGTGGGAAAATACTTATAGCTTATGCCTAAACAGCTTATAACTTATAACTATGAACATAAGCTGATTTCTGACTTATAAATTAAGCAACTCCTGCCCCACTCAAAGAATAAGCTGATTTCTGACTTCCAAAAAACTATAAGCTATAAGCTATAAGCTAAACCAAACACATCAAAATAGCTTAAATTAAACTGAAAGCTGAAATAAGCAGCTTTTAAGATGCACCAAACAGGCACATAGCTACTCCGTCGATTCGGGTAAAATCTTCCGTATCCACGTAGAGAATAAAAGTGATATCAAGGTGGTTAGGGTGGGATGCATTTGTTTATGAAAAATGTTTAAAATCTTGTAAATCTTCCACAATTCAATTTATAATAAGAGTCTTGATTGGTAGTTCGAAAAAGTCCTCCCCGAATCTCCCGAATTTGAAAAGAAGAAGAAAGAAGAAGAAGGAAGAAGAAGGAAATGAAGGGCCAACATCAACCAGAGGGGGCTTAGGCGGAGGCGGAGGCAGAGGAGGGGGCGGAGGTAGGGGGAGGCGACGGCGGGGTTGGGCTGCGACGGGCTGGGCTGCGACGGAGCTGGGCTGTGACGACGAAAACCGGGTTGGGCTCCGACGGAGCTAGGCTACGACGACGACCGGGCTGGGCGACAATCGGCAATCGGCGAACCTCTCTTCTCTTTCTCTCTCTTTCTCTCTTCCCCTCTTCTTCTCTCTTTTTCTCCCTCTTCCTCTCTGCATTTCAGACTGGAAAATGGAAGGGAAAAAAAAAAAAAAAAAAAAAGGGAAAATGTCCAAAACGACGTCGTTTTGGGCATTCGGGGGATTCGGGGAGAAAAGTTTCGAACTACAAAACATTATTCTTATAATAATGTAATTTGATAAATGTTAATTTTTTATTGATCAAACACTCAATGAGGCCCACAATATTTGTTATATTATTATAGATATATTTATAAGTACAAAATGTAGATTTCCAACGTTATTAATTTATCAATTTGAACATTCTTTCGAATTATTTGAATTTTTTTTGGAAAAAAACGAAGAAACCCAAGTGGGGTTTATCAAACAACCAAACAAGATCTTAAGTCTTTTTTGTCTTCTGTTGATATTAGGTTCCCCATAAGTTTTATGCCATGCCCGATTGGTCAAGGCAATTTGATATTTTTAAATTTAAAAGAAAACAGCCTGTAAAAATGGATTAAATTTTTGTACCTATTTAATATTTAGACTGAAATTCAAAAAAAAAAAAAAAAAATCTAACTCAACCCAACCCACCTATTTATAGAATATTAATTACAATTTTATATTATTTTAGTTATAAAATAAAGTAAAAAAAATTATAATAGACACACACTCATATATATATATATGCTTCTTTTTGGGGCTTAAAAAACATTTGTTAAAATATTATTTATTTTATCATTAAATTTTGCTAACGTCCTAATTTCAAATAATAATTAAAAGATAAGAATAAAAAATTAATACTTCATACCTATTGTTAAAGTGGGCAAGCTTAGAATTTGAATACATAAAATTAAGGGCAAATGACACAAATAGTCCCTATAGTTTGGGGCTTGTGTCACTTTGGTCCCTGACTTTTCAATTGTGACACATTTGACCTTGAATTTTGAATGTTGTTCCAAATAAGGACAATTGAATATATAATTAGATTTTTCAAAGGTAAAATTGTCAATTTGATAAAATATAAACTAATTTGACAAAAATAAATGTCAAACAAATATTTTTGAATTTTTAAAAATTATTTCTATCTACTAAAAATAAAATTATGTAAAATTGATAAATCTTTTAGACGTTTATTTATTTATTTTACCAAATTAATTTTTATTATGTGTTTGGATGATGATCATGTAAAATTAATTTAAAAAAATTAATCATATAATTTTTTTATTAATTTTACATAATTTTATCATTAGTGGATAAAAATAATTTTTTAAAAATTAAAAATATTTTTTTGACATTTATTTTTGTCAAATTAATTTATATTTTATCAAATTGACGATTTTACCCTTGAAAAATCTAATAATATTTTCAATTGTCCTTATTTGGAACAAGATTCAAAATTTAGGGTCAAATGTGTCACAATTGAAAAGTCAGGGACCAAAGTGACACAAGTCCTAAACTATAAGGACTATTAGTGTAATTAACCCTAAAATTAATACTTCATTCCTTATATCTTAGGTTGGTTAAATTAAGATTGATGTAGGATCGGACCAGACGAATGACACATATTTTCTTATAATATTATGATCAAATTATTATCTCATATATCAAGATTTCATTAATAATAAATATGAGCAATAAAACTCGTTAAATAAAAATAGTGACGAGAATGTCCAATCAATTTAATTTATTTTATACATTGTATATTTAACGAATTTTACAATAAAAATAATTTGAATGATCAAAATAAGAGATTGTTTGGAATAATTTAAATAAGTATATTTTTTAACTTTTTATAAAAAAATATACAATGTAATAAAAAGATAATATGACCTCAATAAAAGATAATATAACCCCAATAAAATAAAATAAAAATATACTAAAATAACACACACCAAACAACTCTTATATTCAAAAAAATACGTTATTTTAGTATGGGATTAAGGCCCCGTTTGGGTAGTGGGTTGGGGCTAAAATAGCCACAAAAGACAAAACAGGCTATTTTAGCCCCAAAAAAACAAAATATCACATCCAATCCATAATCATTACACTCTTCTCTCACAAAAAAACTCAAAAAAGCCAAAAAGCCCTTCCCAAACCAAGCTTTTAAGCCCAGGCTAAAATAGCCAAAAAAGCCAAAAAGCCAAAAAGCCAACCCACTTCCCAAACCCACCCTAAAAAGTCTCGTTTGGAATAAATTTTTTGACTTTTTTAACTTTTGTGAAAGAAAAAATAAAATATTTATAGTTTAAATATGACATTTTATCTTATTAAATTAAAAAGTCTATTTTATATTTTTATAACTATTTTAGACAAAAACTCTCATTTTAACTTAGAATAATGCTTGGGACCCCCTTTTGGGGTTCACCCCCTCACCCCCCTTTGCCACGTGGCGAGGGGTAATTGGAGGAACAGGAAAAAAAAGAAAAAGAAAAAGAAAAAGTAACCAATGAGAGAGAGAGGGGGTCAAAGGGAGTGGGGGGAAAAGGGAGGATGAATCATTGTTGTTTAACTTATGGCAAACGTAGGCTAAGAGGTGTTTTGGTAACTTCCACAAAAGTCAACTTTCTGACTTTTTAATTTTTTTATATAACAAAGTCACAAAAAAAAATCAATTTTTTTAACACAAAAAGCTAAAAATTCACAAAAAAAAATCAAAAAATTAACTTTTTATTAATTTTTCAAAACACCATTGTACTTAATTGTAAATGATGCTTTAAGCTCAACCGACGCAGGCTACAGACAAAAGTTCGGACAATGACATTAAAATAATCTATCACGCGTTCTGATTACTATTACAAACACTCGGTTTTCTTTGTCCCAAAAATAACAAAAAAAACAAAAACAGGTGATTGTTAGTGCTCCGAATAAAATTTTACCGTTAATTTTTAGCTTTCATGAATAAAGAATATTTTAGATCAAATGCCAAACGCGGTGGGTTATGTATTTAGATCATCCCCTTACATCATTGAATTTAACATTTTATCCTAAACTTCATAAATTTAAAATAAAAAATAAAAATATGTCGAATTTTGATTATTTCACAACAACATGCATGGTTAAAGCTCCATATTTATAAAGGAAAATCAATTTAGGATTCGTTTGGCATTGACTTTTTTAATCAATTTTTTTGTGTTAGGACTTTTTTAGTCTGGCTTTTTTAGTCTCGTTTGATTTTTGTTTTGGGATTTTTTTTTTAATTTTTGTGAGAGAAAAAGTACAATAATTATAGATAAAAATGAATATTTTGTCTTATTGGCTTTTATCATCAATTTTGTCTTTTTCTGATTATTTAGCTCTAATACAAATGCCAAACCAGGGCTTATTAACAAATTACAACATTTTAATTGGTTAAAAATAATGAATTCCTATTCAAACAGTGTATCAACTCTATTTAAATTTTTAGACATTATTATATTAAGGGGGAAATACATATTAGTGGAAGTTTGAAAAAATTATTACAAATTGATAAAAAAAAAAAAAAAAAATTTTAAAATTAGTCATTAATATTTACAAAAGTTACCATTAATTTATAATAATCTCATCAATTTTTCACTGACATGTATCTTCTCTTTATATTAAACCAATATGGATTCTTCAAAAAGTTATTAGCTAAATCTTGATTATTCATACCAACCATAACAAAAAAGCTTTTTTTTTTTTTTTTACATGTGAAAAGGTAAAAAGATAATGTCACCTAAAAGAGTCAAAAAAATTAAAGTTGTCAAAATAGGCCTAACAAGGACTGCCATTCGAGTAAGGTTAACTTAGGGGTGTAAATTTGGTCTGGGCCAGCCAATGTCGGGTAGCCCAGGCTCCTGCCAAACTTTAGGTCAGTTCAAGCCACGGATCAAAAAATTAGGTCCAATTCCAAGTCCAGAGGGTATTCGGGCCTTGGGGGGATTGGGCCGGCAAGCCTGGATCTAGGCGCAGGCTTGGGCCAAGCCTAGGTGAGCTTGCACATTTTTTTGTATTTTTTTTCATCAAAATTTTATTTTTTTTCTAATAAAAATGACACTGGGTCTTGGACAGACTAGACCTCGGGCTGAGCTTTGAGCGGGCCTTGAACAGGCCCACAGGCCAGGTCGAGCTTCAAAGTAATGGTCCAAGCCCAGGGTCTCGGGCTAAGCTCAGGCCCAGACCTAACCAAGCTGAGCCCATCTCGAACTGCAGGCGGACTTCAGACTGTCCACGAGCCGCGAGCCAAATTTATGAGGCATACTTCAAAAATTAAAAACAAGATTTAAAGTACTCACCAAAGCCCCTTCTAAATAAAAACAAAAACAAAACAAAACAAAAAAGCACTCACCAAATGTAGCCGACCGGAAAGTGGTCCACCCATCAACAACATTCCGATTACCCTTCACCAACGTTTTTCCGATCCCATCTCCAACCAACATCAACTTCGTCTTCTTTCGCTCCACCTCCACATTCTCATAATATGCCCCACCCTTCACATATATCACAAACCTCGTCTCGCTTGAGTTTGGCGCTGCTGCCACAGCCTCTCCAATTGTTGTAAAATTCCCGCTCCCATCCTTCGCCACCACCAAATTGTACCTATTGGTGCAAAAATGAAAAATATGATGAAAATAAATAAAAATAAAAAACTTAAAATCAAATTATAATGTCCTTTTTTTAAAACAATATTAGCCCGGTCAATTTTTTTCTTTTGAATCTAATGAATATCGGGTTAGTCCCAAATCTGTTTTCATAATACAATGGTTTGTCTTAATTTACATAGCCAAAATATATATTTCACGATAAATTATACCTAATGTTTAAAAAATGAGAATGATTTATTTTCAGTTGAAATTTCAATTCGATCAAATATTAAAATCTTTGATACATAAGAGTCATTAAACGGAATTTTTCAACCGGTAAGAATTTTAAAAAATATTTAACTCAGTCATGTTTTCATAAATTCTTATTAATAAAAGTCTTCCGTTTAATAACTTTTACCAATTAGAAATCTCAACTATCTGGTCGAATTTAACTTTCAACTAGAAAAAACAAGCCAAATTCTTAAAAAATATATAATAAACTTTATAATTTTGGTAAAATTACATTAATCTCTCTTTTTTAATAAGTTTTAAAAATCACAACTAAAATAAATAATAATATTATTTTTTAATTATATGATTAATAAATCATTTATAAAAATTAAAACAAATGGTATGTAAATTAGTATACTTATGATCAAATTATGAAATTTATTATATTTTTTTTAAAATCGTAACAAAAACACTCCCTCCATCCGAAAAGTAATTTACATAATATATTTAAATATAATGTAATGTTATAGCAATACCGAGTTTGATTCACCGCGGCCTGCAACAACCTCCGGTCCTTCCTCGAAACCCACGTCGGAAACCCACCCCTCACCTTCCCATACTCCGGGAACACCTCTCCGCCGCCGTGCGCCGCCGCATTCGCCGCCGGAATCTTCCTCAGCATCGCCAGCGCATTACTGACATGATGAGATATCTTATCTAACCTATCTTCAATATACGGACGCACATTCCCTTTGCTGTAAGCAAACCCATCAAGACAAGTGTACTGGTTCGTCATCGCACCGCTCAGCAATGTCTGCAAATCACGAAAATGCTTTGACGTCGTTTTATTAGCAGAGAGATCGGCGATCACGGTCTTGAGCTCGGCGATTGTGTTGTCCAAGAGCTCGATACAGTCATCGAGAGCTTGCTTATCGAGTGGGGCTAGCTCAGGGATTGTTCTGAGAATGCCAGAGCAGTTCGATTCAGAGGCTCGGACCTCCGTGACGGAGTGATTAACGGTGGCGGCAATGATTTGAGGGAGCGATTTGAGGAGGAGATCTGGGAATGTGGAGATTGTGGAGACACAGAGGTCTGGATAGAGAGTTCCATCGCAAGTTGAGTTAGCAATTTGGGTGTGTATAAGAGAGGTTATTGTTGGTTTGGGTTTTGGGATTTTGATGAGAGGGGTTTGGAAAGATAGTGTGAGGAAGACAATGGCCGAAATGGATGGTAAAGTGAGGAAGATGATGATGATACAGAGTGGGTTTGGTCTCTGTGAAAGCCTATGATGATACATTATTGTGAGGAAGTGCAGTGAGACAGAGGTCTATGTGTGTGTTCCAATGATGAATTCAATGCTCTGCTTTGGGAATAAAATCTTTTTTATAATGCCTTCGTTTGAGGTTGAGGTTGGTTTTTTAAGTTTTTTATTTCTTTTATTTTTTTAACTTTGATAAGAAAAAAAATAAAATGGTTATAATTTAGTTCTGATATTTTATTTTATTAGACTTTTAAGTCTATTTTATTTTTGGATAAATTATAAATACATTTTTTGAAATTTGCTTGAAATACAGATTCTTCTTATACCCCTTATTAAAAAAATTTATTTAACAAAATTAACTAAAAAAATAAAATTTATTATTGCTCTCCTATACGATAATAAAATTACCTAAATTATTAATTAAAATATATTTTTAATATCATTAAAAACTGTTAATTGACTTAATGATTTATTAATAAAAACAACGATTTGTTATGAAATTAGAAGTCTCTAGATGGGGAATGTAATTTTCAAAATTACAGAAAATAATTTGTATTTTAATCAAATCTCAAAGAGTATATTTATAATTTATCTTTCATTTTTTTTTTATCTCTATTTTATCCTAAAAAATTTATGTGAAACCTAACCAATATGTGGTTGTAAAATTACGAGTTAAAAATATTTAAAACTTACACGTAAATGGACCGTTTAGTGTAAATTTTTTGTGATGTGGTTTAACCTTATGAAATGAAATATCTTTTAAAATTCACATTGCTTGGTTCTTCTTTTCTAAAAAGACTTTTCAAAAAAATTTAATTTCTTATTTTTCATCTTTTTTTTTTATTTTCACTAATTTTTTTTAATATTTTAAACATTTTTTTTAACTTTTTAGACATACTTAACATAAATATACCTAAAAAATAAAAAAATTGGGAAAAAAAACCTTTTAAAAATTCACTAAATATCAAAAATACAAAAAAAAAATGAGAATTCAGTATATTTTTTGTATTTTTATGTATTTATTAATTTTTTAAAATATTTTTTTACAAATTTTTTACTTTTTAGATATATCTAAGTAAGGTATATCTAAAAAAGTAAAAAAAATGTTTAAAATTTTAAAAATATTCACTAAAAATAAAAATAAAAAAAATACGAAAACTAAAAAACTCAATTTTCAAAAAACTTAATTCAAAAGTCTGAAATTAAACACTTTTTTTTTTTTAATCTATGAAACAAATAGGATAGTGGTTCAAAATTTTTTAAAGCCGTGGGCTTTGTTTGGCAATAGATTTTTTCGTTAAATTAATTATAAAATATGTTAAAAAATTAATAAGACAAAATATTATATCTAAATAATAATCATTTTACTTTTTCTCTCATAAAAGTCAAAAAGTCAATCCAAACAAATTTTAAATCCTACGTTAAAATACATAAAAAGTCAATTAAAATGACTTATTACCAAACGACAACTTAAACTAATATCAAATGAGGTTTTTATCTAACTAAATTTTTAAAAGTTAAGGCCTCAACAGATGTTTGAAATGTTCTAAATAAGTACATTTTTTGACATTTTATAATAAAAAAAAATGTGTAGAAAAATAGAGAAAATGGATAAAAAAGTAGAGAGAATATGTTAATAAATGTAATCCAAATAAATGTATGTATGCAACAAAATATACTTTTTTTGTGCATGTCAAACAAACACTAAGCTTTCGTTTAGGATGTGGGTTGGTTTTTCGATTTTTTAACTATTTTAACCTGGCGCTAAAAAACTTCATTTTAGATAGACTTTTTGACTTTTTTAACTTTTATGAGAAAAAATAAAATGATTATGATTTAAATGTTATATTTTATCTCCATTTGGGAAGCAAATTTTGGGTTAAAATAGCCATATAAGACAAAATAGGCTATTTTAACCTAATAAAACAAAATATCACATCCATAATCATTACATTCTTTCTCTAACAAAAAAAGTCAAAAAAGTCACAAGTCCTTCTGAAACCAAGCTTTTTAACCCCAGGCTAAAATAGCCAAAAAAGTCAAAAAGCCAACCATTTCCCAAACAGAGGCTTATTGAGTTAAAAAATTTATTTTATCTTTTTTATAACTATTTTTGTCCAAACATGACATGTCAAACAAAGCTTAGGCTTCGTTTGGAAAGAGCTAGATTGGGCTTTTTTGGCTATTTTCGCTACAAAGACAAAATAGGCTATTTTAGTCACAAAAAATAAAACATCACATCCAACCCATAATCATTACACTCTTCTCTAACAAAAAAAACCAAAAAAATCAAAAAGTTAAAAAGCCTTTCCCAAAACAAGCTTTTTAGCCCAGGCTAAAATAGCCAAAAAAGCCAAAAAGCTACCTTTGGATAGGATTGAAATCTAAGCCTTGTTTGGTAAACATATTGGGACTAAATAAGCACATAAGGACAAAAAAAAGTTACAAAATGACAAAACACTTGACTTTTGATGCAAAATTATCAAATTGATCCATATACAAACAAAAAGTAAAAAAAGCATCATTTCTAAATGGAGGGCAATTTTGTCATTCTAATGCAAAAAGGCCAAACAAGAAAACCAAACGAACAAAAAAGTCTCAAACTAAAAAAATCAAAAAGTAAAGTTTGCCAAATGACACCTAAGTTGAACATGATTGGTTTAGCCTTCGTGTGGCAAATTGAGTTGTGTTGGGTTTGAGGCTATTTTAGTAATAAAAAGATAAAATAAATTTATTAATTTAATAAGACAAAATGACACATTTAACTCATAATCATTACATTCTCTCTCTCACAAAAAGTCAAAAATTTTATCTCAAATGAGACTTTTTAACCTCAAGTTAAAATAACTAAAAATTAAAAAGTCAACCCACTTTCCGAACAAACTCCTAAATGGTAAAAATCATCAATTTTATTTGTGTATTGTTTTAGAGGACAACATAATGCCTTCGTTTGGCAACTTGGGTTGGTTGGGTTTAGGGTTATTTTAGTCATAAAAAGATAAAATAGAATTTTTAGCTTAATAAAATAAAATATCACATTCAACACATAATCATTACATTCTTTCTCTTATAAAAAGTCAAAAAAATAAAAATAAAAACTATCCAAACGAAATTTTTTAATCCTAAACTAAAATAACAAAAAAATCAAAAATCAATCCACTTCCCAAACCAACTATATATAAGGTCTTTATGATTGCTTTAGAGAGTGGACCTTACAATAATAGGACTGAAAATGATTTTTTAGTAGAAGTGAATGACTGAAAATGTTGTTAAGTACATCAAAAAAAAAAAAAAAAATCATTTAAAAGTAAGGGCCAGAGTGAATAAGGGTAGAGATTATTGAAAGCAACCTAAAAAATGACAGGGTAGATAAACTTAATCTTTGTTGAGTTTTGTTTTAAAATAAATTATATCGATGGTCCTTATATTTTTATATTTGTATCATTTTAGATCTTATAGTTTCAATTAGTTTAATTTTATATTTTGCATAAATTTGATCCAATTGATAACGTTGTTAGGATATTTGACAGAAAACTTTCATTGAATTAGTTGACATTGAATTTTAAATTAATCAACTTTACAATTTTGCTCTTAAAAATATCACACATGCCACTAGTGTGCACATCTGTCATAAGAAAATGCTAACAAAAGTAATTGGACTAATTTGAAACAAAATTTAAAATTCTAGGTCAAATTGATCCAATTGACATTATAGGAATCAAAATGACACAAGCTAATATAATAACCAATAATGTAATTTGTTATTTTTATGTCAAATATATGAATTATTTGTATTTTTTTCAAATTTCAAAAAATATTAGTGTAATATATCCAATATGTTATTCATCCATTGATACCATGCTTGAAAAGTTGGTTCTATTGTATCCATTATAGGTAAATCTGAGAAAAAACAAGACACGTTACAATAGTTTTTTTATTTTTTTATTTTATAGTAAATGAAGTAGATTACATTCTTTATTTCAACTCAACAATAATATTAAGATAAGAATATCAACAAATATATTAAATAGACATAATATTAAGTGAATATTATGTCAAAGTGATGGGATTTATGCGCAAGTTGTTTTATTTTTTTTATTTTTTTGTGAGGTTAAAAGGAAAAGAGTGTTAGCATTATTAATTAGTATCATTCCTCTGGTAATAAGACCACAAGACCCATAATCTTCGTTGTCTGAATTCATCTTTATTTATTTATGGGTAAATTACATTGACGCTCCCTAAAATTTTTATTTAATATAAATTTTTTCTCATATTTGAAAAATTGTACTTACTATCTTGTCAAATTAAAATGACATATTTTTTCCTTAACTTTTGTAAATATAAAATAATGAAATAATATTGATGTTTTGTTCATTTCATTTCAAGAGAAATAACAATAATAATATTTTTTAGTTTCACTCACACGAAAAATTAATTTTTTTATTTTTCATTTTTTTTATTTTTGCTGAATTTTTAAAAATATTTTAATCAATTTTTTAATTTTTTAGATGCACCTAATTTAACAAGTATAATATTTTGTGATTTTTTTTTTAAATTTACCAAATATAAAAAATATAAAAATACAAAAAATCAGTAATACTGTAATAAATATGAAAGACGGTATTTGATAATAATGTAATAAATGTGGGTGAATAGAAGAGAAAGAAAAATGATGGTGAAAATAAAAATGAAAAATTATATTCATATATAAAAATTATAAAAAAAATATCATAAAATATTGTGATAGTGATACTGTTGTAAATATAAATCATATTTATAGGTATTTTGTTTTAAAATAAAAGGTCACCATCAAGTTATCTCATTGTGTTTGAAAAATTTATATAAAATTTATGTTTGCATATCATCACTCAATAAGAATATATTCAAGTAGAATTTAATGATGAAAAATTGTAAAATATAATCATAATAATAAGAATAAGAAATAGTAGGAAAAATGATAAAATGGTGATTTCAAAAATTTTAGTGCATGACATCAGCATTCCAGGGGCAATTTGTAATGAGATTATAAATCCTAGAGACGAGAATATAATTTTTCAAACGTGATGGAAAAATTTGTATTAAACAAAAATTTTAAGGGGTGTCAGTGTAATTCACCTTTATTTATTTATTTTGTAAATTTCAAAAAACAACCCTAAAATATATATATGTATTTCATCTCATTACCAATAATAACAGGCATTATTAGCATTTTCTATATCTAGAAGGTGGATGATGGGAAGTAATTAGTTGGATTCGATTGGATTTGTTCTTTGGATTCCAAAATGAAAAGTTTGACAGCAGCAGCACGAGAAAGAAGTGCTTTTGTGGGTTTTGGGCCCACGGACGGTGACCTTGGATGGCCCTGATCTGATTTGAAGAATTGTAGTGATGATGATCCTCTATTATTTACTACGCATGACATGATCCATTCTCAACATATGCGGAATTGGGTCGGTGCTGTGCCACACAGTAGCTTTGTGGCACAGCATGCACAGCATCATGAGTATGTGTCCTGATGGACCCGCAATGCGCCACGCATGCTGCGAGGTTTAATGGGACTTGTCCCGAATATATTTTAAGGGTCTGGCTTTTCTCAGTTTTAGATTAGAGTGGAAAGTGTTGTTGGGTTCGTGCAGATTTATTATGTATTTTGTTTTGATAATTTGAACCGTTCAATATATAGAATTAGTTAAGTATTATATGTCTATAAAAAATCACGTTGATTGGATATCGATAACTATTTCATCGGATCAGATTTCTGTCAACTGTTTATTTTTTCAGTGTTCATTTTTTTAATACAAAACTGATTTGATCACATAATTATCGCTATCCGATCAACGTGATTTTTTATAAGTATATAGTACTCAACGAGTTTTATACACTAACGGTTCGGATTATCAAAACGGAACCGTGATGGTCCCACGGGCCTAACAGCACCCTCCAGTATCGGACTGGAGAGAAGCCAATGCCTTATTTTAATTATTTAAATTGTTTATATTGCAAAATTTATTGAGTATATTATTCATTAAAAAAATTAAGGTAATCGGACATGTGTAATTTGATGATCAAGTTTTAACTGTTTTAAACTAAATTATCAAAATTATTTTGATCGTTTATTTTTTAAAAATAAATGTTGTTTTGTTTTGACAATTATTTTGAATTTTTTCATAAATGATTTATTCGACAAACCCAATAATATAAACTATTCGGATCAACGTTATGGGCTCGAGACACCTATGAGCCCTCACAGTACCGTGTTATGTCTGTTAGGCACAGGATGCCCCCTTGTTTCGTGTCTTGAGTCCTGTTGGATAATTTGAGTTGCTTATATTGTAAGATTTGCCGAGTATATTTTTTATAAAAAAATTCATGTTAATCGGATATACGTAACTCCATAATTAGTCTTAATTGTTTTTTTAAAAAATATTAAAATTATACTAACTGTTTATTTCTTTTAAAATAAATATTATCTTGTTATGGGATTATAGATGTCAAATTGATTTAATTTTTTTATGTATTATTTATTCAACTAACTTTATAATACGAACCATTCGAATAATGAAAATAAACTTTAAACACGCTCCGACGGTATGCACATTAATATTTGGCATGACCACTTAGATTTCTTGTTCCCTATGTACCCAAATATTTTTTAGGGAAAAAAAATAAAGAATTTATTATTGTTTTGTCCACATACCACTTTTAACCTTGCCTAGTTGTGTTTATTTCCTTCGTTTTTGTTTGTTATTTTTGTTATTTTTTTAAAAATACAAATAATAAAAAGCTTGAAAGCATTTAACATTTTTTTATTTTTATTTATTTATTATTATTTTTTTTTTGGGTTTACATACTAAATAACTTTTTGATGTTTCTTAAAAACAAAATTATTTTAAAAAATAAATGAATAACAATGACCTCCCCTAAAAGTATTTCCAATAGCAACTATAATAATAAAGATTAGGAGCTCTAATTTTGGAACTCTAAAAAGAGCTTTAGTGATGTGATAAGGAGTGGGGCCTACATATGATGTGATGTATGTGCCTATGTTTTTTTTTCTTCTTTTGCCACATCATTAGAGCTCTCTTTAAAGTTTCAAAATTAGAGTTCTCTATCATTATTGATACTTTAATAGTATTGCCATTGCTATAATTTGGAAATGAATAGCAGAAAATAATAAAATTATAGCAATAATGCTCTAATAATCAGATGTCATTTTGGCAGAACCAAACACAGAAACTGATGTTTTCGGACGTTTGGCCAGTCATCCCAAACACATCAATTTTTGTGTTTAGTTCTGCAAAAATGACGGGAGGAGGGGAGGTTTTTCCTAATGAGTTGGCAGTTATGGCAGGTGCCAAAATTTGTGGCATTTGATAAATTTGGCAGCTGTTATAACCAACCATTGGAGCACACTTTTCATCTCCAGCAGCCAAATTATGGCAATAGCAGCTCCAATGGCAAATCATTGGAGATACTCTAAGGTTTAAAAAAAAAAAAAAAAAAATGAAGTAAATCTTATAAATTTGACATGATTATATTGGAATTTTTTTTAACAATAATGACTTGGACCCCCTTTTTTTTCCATTCCCTTGACCCTCTCTTCACCGGCCACTTTTTTTTTTTTCTTTTTTTTTTTTTTTTTTTCCTTCTCCTCCAATCACCACCCACCACGTGTGTGTGGGGGTGGTGGGGGTGGTGATTGGAAGGGGTCTCAATCATCACCCTTTTTTTAAACACCGAGAGTCTTATTTCCATCAATAATTCGTTAGTTATATATTACCTTTTTATCTGTATGTTTACAACATTTGTATTATTTTCAGTTACTTTAACTTTATTAAATATAATATCAGTATAATTATGTCAAAATTATAAAACTTATTAAATTTTCTTCAAACTTTAGAAAAAATTCGTGCAATTTATCCTAGGAAAAAATCATAAAATAAAATTTCAAAACAATTCGTGGAACAATTTTTTTAAAAGGACAACCAAACAAAATTTTCTTTTTCCCTTTTTTTTTTTTTTTTTTTTTTTTGCTGAGTATAGACATTTGTTTGTGGGAATGTTACATCTTTCATAAGTTAAAATGTCCAATCTCCAAAGTTGAGTGTAGTGTGTACTAATAACTAACTAACCCAAGATAAAGGCAAAGATTGACCCACACTTTTGCACTTTGGATTTTCAATTGAATAAAGTTGAAAGCCCAATGAAAAGCTCTCTCATTTTGGCCTATGGGCCGGTCCGAATGAAGCAAGATTCTTTGTACTAATACAGCAAGATTCTTTGTACTAAGTTTTTATATAATAGGCTTGCAAACCCTTTAATTTCACCCTTAAACCACGTAGCAATAATCTTTGATATAGGGTATGGAAAAATGGTTGGTGGCCCTAATTTCCTTGGCTAGAATGGCTCAAATTTGCCAGTTTTGGTAACTTTGTTGTTTTTTTTTTTTTTTTTTTACCTGATAAGGAAATTTGAGCCATTCTAGCCAAGGAAATTAGGGCCACCAACCATTGCCCATAGGGTATGCTTGGTATCACCTAAAAGTTAATTTTTATAATTATATTTTTTAAATTTAGAATAAATTGTAAATTTGTTTGGGGCAACATTTCATGATTTGTTACAAAAGTTTAACATGTTGATTTGTCACATAACTTCTTCTTTTTTTTGTGCCAATATTCAAAATGCTCTAAAAAATTATCGACTTAGAGGTTTTTTTTTTTTCCTAATTTGAAAAACAAAAAAAATTGTTAAAAAAATTTCAACTTATTTATTGTTACGCTCCAACAATCAAGTTTGATGGGAGAACGAAGAATTATATTTAAATACCTTGAATGTTACTTCTCACTTCTATTTATACTGTTATCCTTTAATATTTAATGATGCCAAATTGACAGTTTGTCATTTATAGGGCGATGTCATTTATCTACGGGCAAATTAAATTAATAGTCTTTATAATTTGGGACCCGTATTAATTTGGTTCTTGACTTTTTAATTGTGATCTATTTGATCCTGAATTTTGAATCTTGTTCCAAATAAGAACAATTGAAGATACCATTGCTTAATTTCAAGGATAAAATTGTCAGTTTGATAAAATATAAACTAATTTGACAAAAATAAATGTCAATTTTTTTTTTAAAATTTAAAAATTATTTCTACACTCCAAAGATAAAATTATGTAAAATTGATAAATATTTTAGACATATTTATTTATATATTTTACCAAATTAATTTTTATTATATGTTTAGATGATGATTATATAATGGGTAGTTGTTAAACTTTTAATGTGTAATTGATACATTTAATATATGAAATATTTTTAATTTTGGATTTTTTTTGATTTAATGGATTGGTTTAATAATGATATCAAAATTGTCGTCATATTTGACCTTTGAAAAAACAAAAACTAATTTAATGAAAACAAAAACAACCACCCATTATATGATTATATCATCCAAACAAATAATAAAAATTAATTTGGTAAAATAAGTAAATAAATAAATGTCTAAAAAATTTATCAATTTTACATAATTTTATCTTTAGTGGGTAAAAAAAATTTTTAAAAATTCCAAAATATTTTTTAGACATTTATTTTTGTCAAATTAATTATATTTTATCAAATTAACGGTTTTGCCCTTAAAAAATCAAATGGTATCTTCAATTGTCTCTATTTGGATCAAGATTTAAAATTCAAGGTCAAATGGATCATAATTAAAAAGTCAAAGACCAAAATGACACAAGACCCAAACTATAGGGACCATAATTCAATCTATTCGTTTGATCTATTTCTTTATGTGAGCTTCTCCCTCTTTTGGGCTTAAGAGGAGATAGGGCGCTGCCCTTTGGAGTTTAGACCTATTCTTTTGGGCTAGTCCGACCTTAGGATATTGACTCCCCACCACATGGACTATACCACATCACATGATAAATAGGAATAGTAAAACCAAATAAACATAATTTTTTCAGAAAAAGAAATGGAGTAGGTATTGACATGGAACGCTTTTGGATGAACATAGAATTCTGGGAAGACTAGTAAAGGAAACATAGTTGTGGGGTTCCTCCATTAAGTTTTGACTTTTTTGAGCTCTCAATCAATCCACACCCTCTATAACACGTCTGTAAATTATTCATAGTTGCCACCAGAGTCAAAAAGTCTCAAACCCAAGGCACACTCTCTTCAATAATAATAATAAGAAAGATGACCTTAACACCACCACCATGCTCGTATGCTTGTATCTGGTAGAGGCTTCATGTTTCCTACTTAAATGCAACTTGCATATTCCAATAAATGATCCTTCCAAGACTCTTCACAATTCATCCCAGGATTTATATTATTTTATTATTTTATATATAAATGTCAAAGGCATTGGTTAATAAAACTTTAGGATAAATTATAAATACGTTTATTAGATTTGTTTAAACTACAAATCGCTCATTTTGATTTTTGAAATTACATATTGTCTCTTTAAAATTGTATTCGTATAACAAATTATTCATTTTATCAATAAATCTCTAAGTCAATTAATAATTTAAATAATGTCATAAATATATTTTAATTAACAATTTTGATAATTCTGTTGTATAGCAGAGTAGTTATAAATTTCATTTTTTCTATTAATTCAGTTAAATTAAAAAATAAACGGTGGAGTATTTCTAATTTTTAAAACTATAGGGACAATCCGGATTTTAAGGAATATATTTGTAATCTATCTCAAAATTTATAATAAGGGTTCGGATTCGTGAGACTGACCACGGATCGTCTTTCAATATATTTTTTTTTCAATAATTTAAATCGTTTATTTTGTAAAATCTTTTGTGCAAACCATTTATAAAAAAAAATTATTTTTAGATGAGGCCCTATTTTTTGGCTCAAATATGGTGACTCAAAGCGATTGATTTGCTCGCTTTGTCCAGGGACCGGCTCTATAAAGGAAGAAAAATGTCTCGTAGCTCAAATTTTGTGGTTCAAAAGTGGCTCAAATAGTCAAAACGACGTCGTTTTGGCCATTTGTATGTTGTTCTGTACTCAAAACGACGTCGTTTTGGCCATTTGAGCCACTTTTGAGCCACAAAATTTGAGCTACGTAGCATTGTCGAGGAAGGAATAAGATAAGGACTCTTCGTGTTTGTGATTGTAGGCTGTATACTTGAGAGTTGTCAAAATTCACTAGAAAATCTTGCTCATCCAACTCATCTAGTTCGGTAGATTTTTCTTCACACAATACATTATTTTTAATAAAATTGTATTTGGCATTTGTTAACAAAATGCAAGCATAAATATAATTAAATACCATTTTCAATTTAATTGTAAACTGGAGGTGACACATAAAAATTATAAAATTGGAGAGAATATAAACATAATCACCACATAATGAGGAAGAGTTGATTCTTGAATAGATATTTATTATTAACGAGAAATCATTTAGGCAAAAAATTGCCAGTCTGTTAACGGCTCTATTTCGAAGCTATCCCAATTTCCAACCTGAGCTTACCACCACCACTGTCTTTATTTTTTATATATTGCAATACTAACGCGGTTTTGAATTCAAACATTCACTCATTACTATATGACTTTGATAGAAAAATTTCGAATTACTTCCCAAGAATATATATTTTCAATTTGATTTGCAATTATTTTTTTGAATTTTCATTGGAAGAATGTCATACAAATAAAATTTGTATACAAAATGATGTGTCTCATTATAAATGTTAATTGAAAATGAAAAATTCATTTGCTATGATTCATAATCACAATAATGTCATTATCACATCATATTATACAATTTTTTTATTTTTTTTTTGGTATGTTTAGGTACCGTTTGATAATGTTTATAGTTTATTATTTTTTACTCACGGAAAATATTAAACATATTTTATGTTTAATTTTGATCAAATGAAAACTTAAAATATGTTTAATACATACTTGTGTTTTAATAACTAATTTTTCAAAACAAGTTGGTTGCTAGTGGGAGGTGGTGGGGTGGTCGAAAGTGGTTGCCGACAATTAGAAATGATAGCCGGAGGTGTTTTAGGGCACAAGGTGTTAAGAGGTGGTTTTCGGCTATGGGGCATGGGAACCAGAGGTGATTGTTGATGGTAAAAAATGGTAACAAACCTCGGAAGATGGTGCCAACTACTAGAGGTGGTTGGCAGTGGTCAGAAGTAATGATCGGATGTGATTGTCAGAGGAGGTCACCAAGTGATTGCTGGTGGCTAGATAGGGTGGGGAAAGGAGGAAGAAATGAAAAAAATAAAATAAAAATAAAAATAAATCTGAACAACTGAAATCCACTTTTTTAAAATTACAAGAATTAATAAAAAATTCATAACATATTTACAAAAAAAATTTTACAATTTTCATTTTTTTTCATGTGTATATATGTATAATTAGGCTGTGTTTAGAATATGTATTTTAGTAGAGATTTAAAAATTAAAAAAAAATAACGTAAGTAAAATATGAATAAAATATAATTTATATTTTATATATATATATATATATTTATTTATTTTTAATTCATGCTCCAAAGAATTCTAGAGACTAAGGCCCCGTTTGTTTCCAGAGATAGAATGGAGGGGATTGATAGTGAGGGGATTGATAGTGAAGAATTGTTAAATTATTTTTATATAAAATAATAAAACAAATAAAAAAATATAAAAAATTAAACGTTATATTTAAAAAAAAAATTCCAATATATAAAAAATAAAAAAATTTCTAATCTCCTCACTATTTTTCTAATACCATCTCTACCTCCTCCTTACCAATCCTCCCTCCAAGGGTATTAGTAATACCAAGGGACAAATAGTCCCAAGGCCTTCTCCCAAAACAAACAAGGGCATTACTAATACCAAGGTATTAGTAGTCCCAATACCTTCCCTATAACCCAAAACAAACGGGGCCTAATGGTTCAGAAATCAGCCATGCATCAAAGGTAAAGACTACTTGGTATCTCTAGATATTAACTTTCATCCCCCTTTCAAATTGAGCATCGTTATCAACTTTTTAAGTCAATATGTAAAAACAAAATCCTTTTATTTTTGATCTCTGGTCATGCATGTACTGAGCTTTTTACAGTGCACGTCATGCAATCAAGTCTAAACAACTGGAATCCACCTTTTTATAACAGTTATGCGGAGCTCGAATTAGGCCCAAAATTAAAACGACGTCGTTTCATTGCTTTGAAATTTTTTTTTTTTTAATAACTGGCAAAATCAAAAAAGAAGAAGAAGAAAGAAGAAGAAGAAGAAGAAGAATAGAAGAGGAGAGTAGCAGAGAGAGAGAGAGAGAGAGAATCATCATCATCAACCACCCAACAAGCCATTTATCTTCAGATCTTCATCAACATCATCAGATCTTCATCAACATCATCATCAACAACCATTCATCTTCAGATCCAGAAAAAATAAAAAATCAACCATTCATCTTCATCAACATCACTATCACCATCATCATCATCAACATCATCTGCCAACAGTTTTATTTATTTATTTTTTCCCTTCATTTTCAAATCAAGATCCACTAGATAAAAAAAAAAAAAAAAAATCGGGCTGCGACGATCGGAGGCAGAGGCAGCAGCGATCGACCCTCTCTCTCTCTCTCTCCATTCCCTCTTCCCCTCTCTTCTCTTTCTCTCTTTCTCTTTCTCCTTCTCTTCCTCTTCTTCTCGCTTCTCTTTGCACTCTCTGTTTCAGAAGACATAAGGAGAAAAAAAAAAAAAAAAAGAGAAACTGCCCAAAACGACATCATTTTGGACAGTCGGGGGATTCGAGGAAGAAATTTTCGACTACGAAGCATTATTCTTTTTATAATTATAAGAATTAATAAAAAAAAATTATAACATATTTACAAATGTTTTGAAACAAAAATATATATCAACTGATTTTTTTTTTACAATTTTCATTTTTTTCGTGTGCACATATATGTATAGATAGACTGTGTTTAGAGTATGCATTTGAGTAATTATTTAAAAAGTAAAAGAAAAAATGTAAGTAAAAATGTGAATAAAATATAATTTATATTTCATAATTTTATTTTTTTTTTATTTAAACTTTTACTGAAATTCACGGGCCAAAGAATTATAGATTGTTGACAAATGGTTCAGAAATCATATAGGTGCTCGTGGACCGGATTTGTGCGGTTTGCGGTTCGGTTTTGACCCGCCCGCATCTATGTGGTTTGGGAAAAAGTCAAACCGCAACAGCTCGCAGTACGGTTTGCGATTTGTGCGGATAGGATTTCGGATGTGCGGGCGGTTGTGGACGGTTTGTGGTTTGAATTTTTTTCTTTAAAAATTAACATAAATATTGTTTACTTTTAACTCCACACATCTAAACCCTAACACTGAGACTGCCTACAGGTTGAATGGAATTGTCACTTATGTCACCCATCAGCTTAACATTCATGATTTGCACAGTTTATATTTTGTAATATAAGAGCATTGTGTTGATCAAACATAAAAATCAGTTCAAAAAAAAGGTACTCTTTTTGTTTTGTCTTTTTTTTTGGGGATAAATAAGTTAAAAAAAGTACTTTGAATTATTTAAATCATTAACCAAAGTGCAACTTATGTAAGACTAGAAGTTAATTAGTAAAACAAATACAGAACATATAATGGAAGTTGTAAATTCTTCCAAGTAAATGAACGGTCCAGGTTTTTCCAAAAAATATATATAATGCGGGCGGTTGTGGCGGGTTGCGAGTCAAACTTGCAATCTACCCGCAAACCGAAAAATTAAAATATTTCAAACCGCACCCTACCTTATTATATTTACGAAATCACCCATACATGTGCTGATAAAGTTGAATAAGACGAATTGTGCAGAACGAATAACCCTATACCTATCCGTACCCTACATAAAAGGTAAAGACTACTTGGTACCTAGAGGTATATAACTTTCTTCCCCCTTTCACATTGAGCATCGTTATCAGTTTTTTAAGTCAATATATAAAAACAAAACCCTTTTTGGTGTCTTGGTCATGCATGTACTGCGCGTTTTTAAAGTAAACGTCGTGCAGTCAAAGTCATCTATTACTCGCACATCATAGTTATTTTATTTTGAAATTACAAAAATTATTGATAAAATTAGCATATGAAAAATGATATTTATCATGTCACAAATTTTATTATTATTATTATTTATACATTTTATGTACACATGATGTTTTGTTGTGTAAAATTTATCAACAAATTGTGAAATTTATCAGAAATTAGAGGATTCATTTTAACCAAATCACAGCAGCTACACTGCAAAATTGAGGAGGATGAAAAGTCATTTCAAACCTATGATTGTCAATTATTTATAACTATTAAATCATGTAAGAATTTCAAAATGTGAAAATTTTTAATAGTTGTAGGTAATTTGGGATACTGGGATTAAGGGTAAGCAGTAGATATTTTGATCCGTCTAAACCGATTGAATCGAACCGATCTGTCACATTTTGGACGGATGTGTGAGACGAGCGGACGGTTACGGATTGATTTTTTTCAATCCGCTTAATTTTGGACAGATAACGGATTTGAGATTCCTTTTGCCGTAACTGAACTGTCAAACCGCAAAACACCTCTAGCCATTTGTAAGACATTGTGTTTTTAATTTGTTTAGATATTCTATTTGTATTTTCAATTAAAAAAAAGTTTAAATATTCTATTGTGTTTTCAATTTGGAAATCCTTTTATCAAATGACAAGTGTTGATATTTGGTATTTTTGTGTAGAAAATATAAGGCTTAATTTTTTTTAAAAAATCAAATTAAATAGTTTTTAATTAAAAAAAAGTAATAAAATAGTTTTGACAATGCATGATTTTTTTATATATATTTATTATTGGTATTTGACAATTTACTTGATAATCTTTTGATTATATTGAGTTGGATTGTTATCAAAAAAAAAAAATGTTGGCCTTGTTTGAGAAGTGGCTATTTTAGAGGCTTTTTGGCTATTTTAGTAGGCTATTTTAGTTTTTGTGTTTGGGAAGATGAGATAGATTTTTAGTTGAGTTGTTGTATTGAAAAGTGTGTTGAAATGATATTTGAATTTAAAATGACAAATTTGTTCCTAAAATTATATTTTTTTAAATTGATGAGAAGGGGCAAAACCGTAATTTCTCACGTGATGTAACAACTTGTCACTTTGACAGTGTAGGCACAGCCTACACTGTCACGGCAGTGAACCTATTTTTTTTTTTTTAATAAAAAAGAATGAAAAGTGGGCTTTTTGGCTTATATCTCATTTGAGGCTATAATAGCCTCATTTGCCACGTCCCAAACAGCGCCACAAGTTATATTATGTTTAAAATTTGTAAAAGTTTAAACCGCCATTCTGATTCGCATCCATCTGCCAATCAGCTGAATTCGCATTCATTAATCCGGCGGATGGATGCGGATTGATTTTTTTTCAATCCGTCAATCTGGCGGACAGATGGTGGATTGAAAATTTTCTGGCCGCAACCGAATTGCGAACAACCCTAACTGGGATTAAAATATTTGAGGACAAACTTGTAAACAAAATTAACCGTAATTAGTATGCATGAATTATCGTTTAGGAAGCTTTTATGCCGACATTAATTAGCAAAGTGGTGTGTGAATCACCATTCTATAACCACCTCAAAGCAAAGCATGCGAGTTAATGATATTGTAGTTCGCATTGCTTATCTAAAAGATGTTGTTTCGTCGTTTTCAAATGCATATCATCCAAATATCTAATAACAACTATGACATTAACAATTAGACAGTGTCCCTTATATATAAGATTACAAATAATATAGAAAATTTCCAAAAATATAGGGAGCTCTCCAACACAGGGTGGTTTAATTAAAGAGTTATTGTAATTTAAAAATTAGACCCACTTCTCAAATTCAATAATGTGATAGCATATTAATATATGTAAGATAACTCTATCTTTCACATGTTCTCTAATTATCATTCAATTATCTCTTTTAGGCATATCTAGATTTAAAAAGTGAGTCTACAATATAGATTTTTAATGTATGAAAAATATTTAGTGTACAGATCAATCATGAGGTCATTTTTTTAAAATTCAAAATTTTTAATGCATGGATCAAATTTGTTATAATTAGAATTCACACTATAGTGACTCATACTAAACAAAATTTGAATTTACACACTCCACTTTCTAGGTTTTTTTTTACTTCTATTTGGATAAATTACAAATACATCTCTTAAGATTTGTTTAAAATATCAATTGCTCCTGTAATTTGAAAAATTACAACTACTACATTGTCAAAAAAAATTATTTAATAGAATTAACTAAAAAAAAAAAAGAAATTTCTAATTGCACTTCTATATGATGATAAATTACATAAATTATTAATTGAAATAAATTTCTAAAATTATTAAAAATTATTAGTTGATTTGATGATTTATTAATAAAATGAGTAATTTGTTATGAAATTAAAAATTTTAAAGAGCGAAATGTAATTTTTAAAATTATAAAAGACAAATCACATTTTAAATAAACTTCAGAAGATATATTTATAATTATTCTATCATTTTTTATGGTACAAAGCATTTCCATTTTGAAGTTGAGTATATGACAACATGCTGACCAAAATTCACACTGCAAAATTAGAATATATATTTATATATCTATTGCAGATTGAAAGGGGTCCTACATAATATTGTCAAGTGTATCATTCCTCAATCACAAATAGTTGGACTCTCGTGCTCTCTCTTAAATGCCAATATAAATTTGTGTGTTTCGAAATAAAATATTTTATAAAAAAAAATATATAAAATATTTTTCATATAAACTAATTTTATATTTAAAATTAATTTTTTAATTTTCCAATATTTAATTGACATTTGAAACAAAAAAAAAAAAAAAAAAAAAAAATAAGCAAAATCCTAATTAAGTCTCCATTATGACATTCTATCACACACTTACGCTATACTTGATTAGGTGATTTGAGAAGAGATTTGAAAAAAGAAAGAAAAAAAATAAGTGAAATGTAAATAAAATATACCTCCATTTCACTTAATTTCACACACATTTTCTCTTCTTTTTTTTTCAAATTCCTTCCTAACTCGCCCAACCAAACACAACATTAATGAACTTGAGGATATATGTGTATATGAAAAAAATCTAATGTGCTAAAAGAGTATTGCGTGCTGAATATGAACTTGGTCAAAATTAGCTTATGGGATTTTCATTGCCAAATTATTTTGGGACTATGATGAAATATATATATTAAATATTTTACTTTGTTTTTCTGTTCAACTAAGTAATAAAAAATACTAAGAGCAATGCTTAGAAAGGCAACAAAGATGTAATATTATAGGGTTTTACGGTTTTGCTCATACCAGTTGGCACGTCTCACATTCCTACCAGTCACGGCCGGAACGCAATCACCGACTGCATAAGACGAAGGCTTGTTTGTCTCCATTGCACTCCGTCAGTTTAGTTTGAATCTATAAATATAATTTTAAAAATTAATTAATAATTTATTTTAAAAATATATATTATAAAATTATGTAATTATAATTATCAAATTAATATATATATATATATATTTTAGAAATGTCCAGGCCTGTAGAGCTCATCACGGATCTTTTTTTTATTAACAAAAGTTAGTGGTTAGTTATTAGATTAGCACATTGGAAGAGTTGAAACTCACAACTATACACCTTGCAAGAAAATTTTGCCCTTCCATCTTACTCCTAAGTGTGGAATCCAACACCTCCCCCTTACACTATGTTTAATTGATGGATTTTGGAAGGGATTTAGAAAGAAAAAAAGAAAATGAGTGTAAAACTAAGTGAAATGTAGGTATATTTTATTGACATTTTACCTGTCTTTTTCTTTTTGCTTTCCAAATCACTTCCTAAATTCTCCAACGGAACACAATGTTAAGAGAGATTTGGTGGCCAAAGAGCTAACCAACTAGGCTAGAGCCCCTTGGTTATCACGGGTCTTATTTCAATGATCAAAACTACTTATCTTATAAGGTTCTTCATGTATATCATCTGCACAAAAAAGATTAAGTCAATATGATAATCATAACTTATTTAATTTATTGTATTTATTAAAAAAAATGAATGATCTATTTTTAAAAATGTAGTTTAATTTTTTAGACACAAACGCAATAAATTGAATAGATTACAATTATCGGATTGATTTAATTTTATTTGTAAATAATATACATGAATAACTCTACAAAATTAATAATTCACACTACAAAAAAAAGCACTTTTCGCGACTAAAATTAAATTTTTCGTCGCTGAAAGTAGGGCTTTTGGCAACTAAAATGGGATTAGTCGCCAAAACTGATCAGAATTGCCGACTAAACTCTTTTAGTCGCCAAAGGAGTGGGTTTTAGCGTCTAAAAGGCACTGTAGTCGCCGAATGTAGGGCTTTTACCGACTAAAGGTTGTTTAGTAGCCAAAAGTCACGGTTTTTGGCGACTAAATATGATTTAGTAGCCAAAAGTGATGCATTTGGCGACAAAAACCATTTTAGTCGCTGAAAGATGAAGGTTTGCCGACTAAAATGTACTTTAGTCGCCCAAAGTAGAAGTTTTGGCGACTAAAATTCAGTTTAGTCGCCAAATGTGCTATCCTTAGGCCGGATTTCATTGTTTTAGCGACAGAAAATAAATTAGTAGCCAAAAAATGTATAATTGGCGACTAAAATTAAGATTTAGTCGCCAAAAGTGCTGTCCATTTTTTTTTTACGAAATAATTTATTTTTTACATAACATATATTAAATAAAAATAATTATTTATATATATAGTTGTGTATTAAATCCGGCGAATATAGTATATAAATAATATATGTTGCATTAATATTCGCGTGAGGCTATAGTGGCGTAGTGGGGAGAGAGTGTTGGTGAAAGTTGAGAATGTTGGGAAGTAGGTGGTCATGGGTTCGAAACTTGGTAGCAGCGGAGAGGCAAAAAAAAAATTTTTCTGAAAAAGCTTTTAGCGACTAAACTCATTGGTCGCCAAAGGTATAAATAATAAAATAAAAAATAAACTATTGGCGACGAAATCTTTAGTCGCTGAAGACGTTTACATGGGCGACTAACAGTGTTTTAGTCGCCAAAGGCATTCGCGACCAACTATTGGCGACAAGACGGGCGACCAAAATATTAGTCGGGAAAAGTGAAATTTTGACATTTGGCGACTAAAATAGGACCTTTGGCGACTAAAAATTTAATTGCCAAAAGTGTTTTTTCTTGTAGTGTCAAATCATTAAAATATAATTCATAGTGAGCCCCATAAACCTGACCAATTTCCTCCGATTTAGATTATAAACAAACAAATTCAACTCTATTTTCTTTAATAATCCACCCATTATAAAATAAACAGTTGGAAAAGAAAACCCATTTTGAGGCCTAAAACTCCTACTGCAGACAAGCTGTAGCCTGTAGAGTAAGTAAGTTGAAGTAGATTATGTTTCATAAAACAACACATTAAGGACAAGACAACTTGGCCCTTTCTTTACGGCTATGAAATTTATTAAAAAACAAAGTTAAGGATGCACGCGCTTTTGAGATTGCCATGCAAGTTGACTTTACTCATTCCCAAATCCTTCAAAATTCTCAATTCTATTTAATAATTTTTAAAAATAAATAAACTTTTATTCTCACATAATTTTTATGATCAAAATGATGTAATAAAATATGTTTAAAAATTAACTTCTTCCTTTAAAGAGGGTCCAATTGTGAAAAATTATCTCTAAAGACCAAAGTAATCATATGTTCTTAGCTATTAGAGTCATTAATTGAAATCATGTAATAAAAATATTCTATTATACATTTAGTTTAATAATTGTATAACACTTTGTATGAGTTATTAAGTTCAACTCTTATAAAGAGGAATTTATTATGTGTTGTGATTGTATTTATTTATCATATTTGTAATTATTCTCCTATCGATTGATAAAATATATATATATTAAAATGATAAAAAAAATCAAACTTGGTCTCACTTTAAATATATGTGTCATATGTATTAATTTTATTTACAATTTTTCAATTTGGGTAGCATTACTCAAGCAATAATCAAAATATTCTACCTCTATTTTATGTATATCTATTATATATTGGTAGTACTACATGAACTAATTAGTATATTAATATATGGTATGACATTATTATTCGAAAAAAAAAAAAAAATTTATTTGAAAATTATGACCTCACCCATTATACAAATTATAAATATTTAAAATTCTTAAAATTATACCACATCATCTGTTAATATACTAATTAATATGCCAATTAATACATATAATATTATTCATTATATATACTTATATATAAAGCACACAATTCAAAAGGTATTAAAACTTTTGCAATTTTTTATCTTCTTGTTAATTGCTTTAAAAAGTAACTATTATCAACTATCATATTCAACCCATCTTCTTTATTTGTTAAATTATCAAAAAAACAGTCCTCCGTAATTTTGTTTACCCAGTACCCCACTTCTAATAACATAACTAAGACTCATGTAAAGCGATCTTACACTGCACATCTCTCGTTTTTAACCCCCTCTAATGCCCCACCATTGAAATTAAATTGAAGGAACAAAATTAAAAGAATAAATCATTCTTCTCAAAAAAATTAATGTAAAATTGTAAATACATTATGCACTCACCGATAGTATTATATTATATAAAATACAATTCATGACAATTTTAAAGCTTTGTCCATTTTTTCCCCCATGAATATTCATATTGTTAACTGTTCCAAAAACCATTTTCAAATTCATCCATCTATCTTATTCACGTACTACTAATATATATAAATGAAGCCATCTCCCCATGAGTCTACATTCTTCATATTCACCCTCTCATTCTCAAAACAATGGCTTTCAACCTCTTCTTCTCTTCTCTCACAATATTTTTCATTCTAGCTTCTTCCATTCCCTCTCCATCTTCGGCCGATGTCCCTCCTGCAAATCCAATCTCAACCGGAACTGCTTGCAAGGACACTCTATACCCTGCCTTCTGCAGATCAGTCCTTCCCACCAACAACAACTCTGCCAATGTCTACGACTACGGTCGAATATCAGTCCACAAATCATTATCTTCTGCTCACAAATTCATCTCTCTCATCGATAACTATCTCCATCATTCCTCCTCCTTGACACCTTCTGCCATTGCAGCTCTCCAAGATTGCCGATTCCTCGCCTCTCTCAACTTAGATTTTCTCTTAAGTTCTTTCCAAACTGTCAACACTAATTCCTCAGTCCTTCCTAGCATTGAAGCTGATGATGTGCAGACAATGCTCAGTGCCATTTTAACTAATGTGCAGACTTGTTTGGATGGTCTGAGAGACACTGCTTCAGCTTGGAGTGTGAAGAATGGGCTCTCAATGCCTTTAGCTAATGATACAAAGCTTTACAGTGTTTCTTTAGCTCTCTTCACCAAAGGCTGGGTTCCCAAGAAGAAGAAGGTGGGTAATAATAAAAATCAAATATTGTTTTTATTTATCTAGCCGTTACAGAATCAATAAAAAAAAAATTTTAAAAAAAAAAAAAAACATTTTTTTTTTATATATGCATTCTTCAACACAAAAACATGTGATTACATTGAGATTCCAAAGAGTGCAGAGCCATTCATCATATTCTCTTATATTTTTACTGCTGAATTTGTTGATACAAAATTAAGACACAAAAAATTATACAGGAAATGTATTGTGTGGTTTAAATTTAATTTAAGTATACATGTTATATTTTTGGTACATTTTGTATCATTACTCTTTTGTTTATTTTGGAGTCACTGCATTCCATTCAAACCTTCACGTGAAGAGTAACAACGTGCAACTCCTTTTAAATTTTTATTGATTTAGTTGTTTTTTATTTTATATGTTGTATATGTCTTAATATTTTTGTTAACTTAAATCCTGTAGTTGCATAATATTTTCTGATTTCGTTTGAAGCTTAAATGTGTCCAAGATCATTTTGGGATCAACCTAAAATGCCACATTATTTTCAAAACTTTTTTGACCTTTATGATTTCTTTTTCAAATTTCTGTTAAAATTTTTCTTCTTCCAATCTGTCCAAGGATCTAAAATAATGTCTCTTCAGTTGAATTTTTTTTACTTATTTTTCTGATCCATGTTGTCAAATTGAACCTATAAATATATATTTTTAAAATAAAAAAATAAATCAACAATAATAAATTATTAAAAAAATCAATTCCAAATAAATTGTCAATGGAATCGGATCTCAAAAAAATATATATATTATCAATTCTAAGATGTCAATTCTTTCTTAAATTAATTGTTTTATTATTGTACATGTTGTATATCTTTTGATCATTTCATTATAATATTTTGTATTTGAAGACATCGAAGCCGCCTGGAAAAACGCCGATAGGCTTCAGAAACGGCCGGTTACCGTTAAAAATGTCGAGCCAACACCAAGCGATTTTCGAGTCAGTAAGTCGGAGAAAAGTTCTTCAGACGAGCAACGACGGCGTGGTTCCGGTGAGCGATATTGTGGTGGTGAGCCAGGATGGGAGTTTTAATTTCACAACCATTACTGATGCAGTCAATGCAGCTCCCAGAAGCTCCGATGGCAGCAATGGCTACTTTCTCATATATGTCACCGCTGGTGTGTATCAAGAGTATGTGTCCATTGGGAAGAACCAGACTTATTTGATGATGATCGGCGATGGTATTAATCAGACTGTGATCACTGGGAATCGTAGCTTTGATGATGGGTGGACCACCTTCAATTCTTCAACCTTTTGTGAGTACAAAATACTTCCCTCATCATTTAAGAATAGGAAAATTATACAAATAATCCATATAATTTACACAATAGATCAATTTAGTCTTTATTATTTTAATTTGGTCAATTTTACCTTTTAATTTAACAGATTATGTTATTTTAGTAAAATAAATAATGGTTGTTAAATTTGGTGAACGAAAAATCAAACTATATGTATATTTGGTTCCTATCAAAATCGAGTAAATTAAAACAATAAGGACCAAATTGACACATTGTGTAAACTATAGGGATCAAATTGACACATTATGTAGACTTTCCGTCTAACAAACTTAACAACCGTTATTTATTAGACTAAAATGACACAATCTGTTAAATTAATGGACAAAATTGAGTAAATTGAAACAATAGGGACTAAATTGACACATCGTATAAATTACAAGACCATTCGCATAATTTACCCTCTAAGAAACAACAATGTCACATATCAGGAAAATTACTCAGAATAGTATATTTATTGATCAAAATTATTTTAGATCCAGTCCACATCCAATTAACTTTAAAGAATCATTCATTTCATTTTTCTAGATAACTCATAAGAAAATAATACACAAATCCATTTTATAGATTAATTTATGTATAAATAAGATGATTAATGGATGATTAGAGAAAATATGAGGGAAAAAAATTGTTTTAGATATTTTAGTACATTATTATATCATTGGGTTTAAAAAATAAATTTAATTTTTAGACTTAAGTAACACTACTCTAAATTAAAAAATTATAAAAATAATTTATAAACTAAACTTGGGAGACACTTCTCTTCGGTGCTGTTGGGCCATATTTCGCATATTTATATCATTCATTTTGTTTTAATATACATAGTCATATACTTTGATAATATTAATTTTTAAAATAACTCGTCCATTTTTTTAGACAATTTTTATAAAAGCACGTGCTATAATTATGGATCAATTTAATTTTTATTTTAATAAATAATCTATATATATAATTAAACAAAATGAATTATTTAGATTGTTGGAGTGGACCTATGATAGGCCACACAAAGCCCAATTTGAATAAAATGGACTATTTAGATAGTTGTAGTGGAGGCTCCAAAAGCCTGACTGCACCTCTAGTGTTTGACAGAAGAAAATCAATCCTCTCCTTAAAACTTCCACAAAAGGCTTATCCTAAATGATGTGGAATGTAAATTTTTTTAAAATTAAAAAAGAAAAAAAAAGTAAAATAAAAAATATTTTATATATAAAATTTTTAAAATATTCTTTTTAGAAAATAAAATTATATATCGTTTTCCTTTCTCTTATTCATTGCAATTGGACCTAATTTATCAATAGATACATTTCAATATTTTATTCACTCATTCTTATATTCACAAAATAAATATTATAGGTATAAATAACTTATAAGATACGACATGCTTAAAAATAACGAATTATCATATCATATGGAGTGGTGTTTTGAGAAGTTGATAAAAAATTAATTTTTTAGATTTTTGGCTTTTTTGTGTTGAAAAAGTTGATTTTTTTGTGTAAAAAAACTAAAAAGTTAAAAAACTAGCCTTTTTTTTTTTTTGAGGAAGTTTCCAAAACACTCAGGAAAAAGTAACAGGTAAAGAGTTGATTTAAAATATTCAAACAGAGAGACTACAAATTCCAAAAAAATTTACTTAAATTTATCCATAAATAATTTCACTCATGGACTCTGCATTCCTAACTTTTTGCATATGTAAATAAGGGAAAGGGAAAAGTTAGGGATCATGAAAATGATCATGAAAGATTTATGATTTTTGGATTACCTTGATTAGTGTGTGGTGCTTTATTCTAAGTGTAATTCAAGAATCACAAAGTTTTCATGATTATTTTCATGAAAGATTTTTCATGATATCTAGCATTGCTGCAATGGAAAATGATAGAGCATATGTTTAAGTATAATCTGTTAAATTTTGGTATCATCGTTTCAGCTGTGGTGGGAAAAGGATTTGTAGCAGCTGGAATAACATTCCGAAACACAGCCGGAGCAATCAAGCACCAAGCCGTGGCAGTTCGAAACGGCGCCGATTTATCCACCTTCTACCAATGCAGCTTCGAAGCCTACCAAGACACACTCTACGCTCACTCTCTCCGCCAATTCTACCGCGAATGCGACATCTACGGCACCATCGATTTCATCTTCGGCAACGCCGCCGCCGTCTTCCAAAACTGCAATATGTATCCCAGGTTACCCCTCATCGGACAGTTCAATGTCGTCACTGCCCAAGGCCGAACCGACCCGAACCAAAACACTGGCACTTCAATCCAGAATTGTACTATAAAAGCCTCCGATGAATTGGCTTCCAGTAATACTACTTTCGACACGTTTTTGGGGAGACCTTGGAAGCAGTACTCGAGGACTGTTTATATGCAGTCTTTTTTGGATGATTTGATTAATCCCTTGGGTTGGCACGAATGGATCGGTGATTTTGCTCTAAATACTTCGTATTATGCCGAGTTTAATAATACAGGGCCTGGTTCGGACACTTCTGAGAGGGTGACGTGGCCTGGTTACCACATTATTAATGCTACTGGTGCTGCTAATTTTACAGGATCAGTTTTCTTGTTGGCAGATGATTGGTTACCTCAGACCGGAGTTCCATACAGTGGCGGCTTATGATTTCTTTAGTATTAGGAATACAGAAATTTATTAGAGAATCGGACACAATTCACTTGCATGAAATGGGTTCTATCTTTCAGATTCTGTGATAAATTTCTGTGCAAATAGAAAACAAAAATTGTTATTGCAATTTAGTAAAACATATTGACCTCTGGGGTCTCTCTGTTCTGGTATTGTTGTGATTCTTTTTGTTGTACCAATAAGCACGCATGTAACAGCCAGGCTTGCACAAATGTGCTGCTTGGTTATTAGTTTGTGAATTTTAACCGTTATAGAATTATATTAATAGCAAAAATTTAGATTGTCATTAAATAATATTTAAATAGTTAGTTATTGTTAAATAGTAATTAAAATTCTAAGAATGCTATATTTTAGCAATGTTATGCAGATGTTAGAGTATCTCCAATGCTAAATGTCAAATTTGACATGTCATTGCTAAATTTTGACTATGCTACAAAAATGATAAATTTTTTACACCAAAGCTTGTACAAATGGGCTGCTTGGTGATTAATTGTGATTCGTGAATTTAACTGTTCTATTAATTCAAACAAATTAAGGTAAAAAATTTCAAGTGGGACTAGAACCAAAAATTTAAAATGTCAATAAGATTGTTCCTACATGATTTGCATAAGTACAAATAAAAATGTCCAAAAAAAAAAGGCATTTTTCATATGTCAGGGAGTGTATGATCGGTATTGTATTGAACCGGTGCTTCTAAATGCACTCAAAAACCTTCTCATCACACTCACCTCTCTCGTAAAGTTTTTGCTCGTCGAGAATTGAGCTCTCACAGTTATAGTTATGATGAATTTTTTGTTAGAAGTAATAGAAAGAACCCATATATTGCACACAAAATGACCAGAATGAAATGACAACAAAACCCCCTAATCAAATGACTTGGTTATGGAAATAGACTCTTGTCACAAGCCAAATAAGGTCTGGCATGGGGTAACCATTTGATGTTAAAAACGAACAGAAGTACAACATATTCAAAAATAAAGAAATAAATAAATTTAAATGTGTAGTACAAATTTAAAATTCTGAACACTTTTCTAAATATATGCTGTAAAACTGAAATAGCGTTTCAGATCAATACAATGATGTTGTTATCAAAGATCAATTGGTAGCCAAAACTTGGACAATGTCTAAAGCAGTGTAACATAACTTGCGAAGAACTTGATTCTCTCGAACCAACTCCAATGAATATCCTGGTTGTCCTTGGATACTCTTCTCACACGTATCGATATCAGCAAGGGCATCTTCTACCCAACTCTTAACGTCATCCAAGGCATTTGAAACCAAAGCATTTATAGAATCCTCGATCTGATCAATTGCGTCGAGGTATTCTTTATCACAATCACTGAGGCCATCACTCACAGAAGGTTGTACATTTTCATCACCAAGCCACAACTTAATGCGCACCGATGTGTCTGTAGCATTTTTCTCAGCAGCCTTGAGTGCAATGAATGCAAGGCCTTTTAGGTCCGCATTTTGGGCCTCATTGTTGAAGTTGAGAACAGAGAGGCAAAAATCCTTATGTGCGGAGTTACTGCATGCCTTTTCAATTAGATTGTTGACATTGTTAATGATAGAGAGGTCGGCGACAACTAGGTGTAGCCGGAGACTGAGGCAAAGGGTGAGAGGCAAGAGAAAAATGAAAATTGACATGGAACTCATTATTTTTCGTACTTTTCAATGAAAACTTTAGGTTGGATAGGATGGAGAGTTATATATATTTGGTCTTTCTGTTTTTTGTCTTTTGCTTTGTTTTGTTTTGTTTTGTTTTGGGAGATGGAACATTTAAGCATTTTGTTAACTATTGGAGCTAAGAGATTGGTTAGAGGAGGATTAAGAATGGCCACCAATGCTAGTGAGATACGCTTAACCGGTTATCAATGTGGCTATTTTTACAAGCATGGGATGAGATTCCAACTCAAGCCATCCAAATGTCAAAGCCAAAATGAACCTTGGAAACTCATCAATTCTGGTTTTGGCATTATCAGCTCCCCCATTAACAATGATACAAGAAAAGCATAGTTACAAGAATTCAACTAGAAAGTCCTATCTTGATTTAAAATTGTTTTGAGATTAAATTTTCTTTGCTACATTGGTAAGTTTAATTCTATGAAATGCATACTAGAAAAAAAAACATAGTTACAAAAATTAAACATCAAATGATGAAAACAGAACCTTGGTATCCACGAATGTTGTTTTGGCATTTTTCGAATGAGACCTTGTTACACGGCCGGCCTAACCCAAAGGTCCACCTCTAAAAAGCTCAATATTAAATACATGCTTTTGTATAGTCAATAAAATAAATTCTACAAAAATAATTATTCACAATACCCCTTACAAATTACATCCGTAATAAAATTTACAAACTTTAAACCATCTCTAAAAATATCTTACAAAAATCTGATGGAAAACTTAAAAAAAAAATCATAAAGATATTGCTTAATAAAAACTTTGGGCTAACCCTCTATTTTTACTACTATGGTTGCCAATTATCCATAGGCCCTTAATAATAAAAAATGAATAAAACTCAAGATTGAGCAAAAAATATATATTTCTCATAAGCTCACCAATAGTAAGGACAATAAAACTTATTTTAATTACAAGAAAAAAAATAAATTTTAAAATATAAATAAATAAATATTATTTAAACGTAAAAGTTTCCCTTTCCTTTTCAGATACCATCTTGTAATAAGATCCATCAGCCAAATGAAAAAAAATAAAAATAAAAAAATCTAGTGAATACTTTAATAGATAAATTACACGATTGGTCCTTCAAAATTTGAGTGAAAATTCACTTTAGTTCTTGTAAATTTGAACAATTTTGCCCTTACACTTTTAATTATGATGCAATGTGATCCTTCTGTCATACATTATTAACATTTTGAAAGGAAAAAAAAAATCACATGCAAAATTAAAGAGATCAAAGTGAAATTTAAAATAAACTATAGAAACACTGATATAAATAGTTAGTTTTTATTTTTATTTTGATCCTTCTAATTTTACACATGATCTTTTTCAATTCTAGATACTAACGATAAGTGTAAGAAAAAATACATTATAACAAAATTAAAAATGTTGAAATCAAATTATTTAAATTAAAATTATAAAAATTAAAATAATATTTTTACTTAAATTATAAGAATTAATAATGTAATTTACCTCGATTCAATCACCATAGCTGGCGTCCATGACGATCATGCATAATATGTAACGATTCTATAAAAATATAAAAATAAAAATATAAAACACAATAAAATTGAGGGATTAGTATAATACCAAATGCAAAACGCAACCATGTCCAACAATTCTACGCGCAAATGATGACAAACTATGCTGGTTGGTTGATGTCTATTCGGAGCCTAATTTACCAAAAAGACCCCCATGAAGTCCACAAGCTCAAAGTAATTCTTATGGCGTCTATTCATTCTATTTTTTCTAGCAATAATGCTAGAGGGTCACAATTTTTGTGGTCACAATGGCTCAAAATTGTCAAAACGACATCGTTTTGAGTGCAAAACATGCCAAAACAACGTCGTTTTGACAGTTTTGAGCCATTGTGGCCACAAAAATTGTGGCCCTCAAACATTTTCTTTTTTCTAGGTAAGACAGAGCAAGCTGCAAAAGATTTTTCTGTACTGAAATTTTCCATGCTTTTTTTAGGGCCAGTCTTCGGTTCACTTTGTGACTGGATAGTTTTGTTTGACCGTGAAATTTATCACGGGTTTTATTTTAATAATTTGAATGGTTGAATATGTAAAATTTATTAAATATTTTATTTTTATAAAAAATTATATTAATCAACTATCAATAGTTATTTGTTTAAATCATGTTTTTGTCAATAATTTATTTTAAAAATTATGTCTACCGTTAGTAGAAATATGATCCAATCAAATAGTTATCAATATTCGATCAAAATAATTTTTTACAAGAATAATGTACTAGATGAGTTTTACACATTGAACAGTTCGGATTATCCAAACAAAACCCATGGTGAGCCTCCATAGGTCCAACAGCACACTCAAATTCGATCTCAAACCGAAAAGAAGTCTGACCCTTTTTTTACTCCTTCTGCCGTAACATATTAATTCCTTCTGGAAATTTAATTTTTTTTGGATAATATAATTATTACACCTTAAAAATATTAAATTTTTAAAACTATCCCTTGCTAATATAATTATTGTGGGGAAATATTTTTTGAGTACCGACGCGTGGCAAGGTGACGCCGGCGTGTCAGCCGAGGTGCCACGTGTCCTGGTCATTTGCCGAGGTTATCTCGGTGTTGCCGAGGTTACCTCCGAAGATATCGGAATCCGAGATGAGCAGATAAAGGACAAGAGTCCTGAAATGAAGAAAGACTTCAAGATGGATAAGGATAGTATTCCTAGGGAGTCTATCTTTATCTCTTGTAGAGTCTAAAGTAAGCACTGAATAGGAGTCCGTAGAAGTCAAGCTTCTTGTGGGACTAGGATTGAGTAAACTATAAAAGAGAGGCACCCCCGTAGGTCTAAGGTACGCAATTTATGCTTTGAGCAGTAAATTTAGCACTTGATTATCTTTAAGAGATATACTGACTTGATCGTCGGAGTGCCCCCAGGTGGACGAACCACCGCCGAAATCTTTTCTTTCTGTTGCAAGTTAGCCAGGTACCATCTATTCTGCCAATTCTCTCCAGCTGATCACTGAGTTGGCAGTGTGATCGGAAAATTACTCACACAATTTGGCGTCATCTGTGGGAAGAAAAGAAGGATAGATGGCCAGCAACGGACAGAAGGAAAAGATTGGGGACGACACTCATGCTGGGAGTGGGAGACCTATTGACCTGGATGTCACAGGAGACGAATACAATGCAGAAACTCGTGACCAGAATCACGGAGTGAAGGACGTCGGCCAGACTAGCGACGCACCAAAGAAACCAGATCGAAGTGGCTATTACAACGAAGATGACCTCTAGGTATGGAAGGATAGATGCCTGTGGAGGGACGAAGAAATGAAGGAGATGGCAAACAAATTGGCAGACCTGCAGTCGGTTGTCAATTTCATGATGCAAAATAACGTCATGCAGCCGCCGTTCCCGCTGCGGGACACGCCGATTCCAGCAGCCAATGCCCAGAAGGGAGGGCAGAGAACAATCCCCATAGTCCCACAGCACAACGGGAGCGAAAGACACTCTCACCGACCATTCAAGGAGGTCGGACGAAGGGAGCCAAGAAGAGAAGAATCACGGAGGACGCATCACACAAAGGAGGCAGACCCCAAAGGACATCGGCATGTTCAGGGGCAAGCGTTGTGCTTCGACACAATTCATGGAGAAGGGTCGAAGAGGACTCACCACGAAGCCGAAAGTAGTGCACCAAAAAGATTGAAAGCGGGAGATAGTCGAGCTCTTGGGAGGACGAAAGAGGACTTGAGAGATTACCTCAAGAGGAAGCAACAGAATGACTACGCCGAGGTAACTTCCCCGAATAAGCCGAGGACACCATTCTCGGTGGAATTGGACAAGTTTGAGGCGCCGAAAAGATTCAGTATGCCGAGGTTTCAAATATACGATGGTGAGTCAGACCCCAACTTCCACGTCGGATTATTTTTGAACTCAATGGCATTATATAGTGGGAACGAGCCGTTGCTCTTCAAAGTGTTCCCCTCATCCTTCGAGGAGATTGTATCAGACTGGTTCCACAAACTACCGAAGGAAAGCGTGAAGACTTGGGAAGGCATGGCCGAGATGTTTGTGGCCAGGTTCGTGACAAACAAACTGCAGCCATTAAGGGTTGATACATTGATGGCTCTGAAGATCGGTAAGGATGAAGGCCTTAGGGCCTATGCAAAAAGGTACTACGAGGTATTCAACCGAATACCCGAATATAATCAAGAAGTGGAGGTTATATCATTCAAGAACGGCCTAAAAGACAACTGCCCACTACGGAAGTCTTTGGCAAAAACTTTGCCAAAAGGCATGGAAGAGCTCATGGCGAGAATCGAGAAGTATGCCAGAGCCGAGGAAGATACATCAGGAACTAAGGAGGTAAAGCAAGAGAAAGGAAACGGCTCGCCGAAGCGAGGCCGAGGTAACAACGGATCGAACAAACATGAAACAGAACTAAGGGCTGCACAAGCGGTGACGACTGTGTTCCGGGCCCCAATTAACAAAGTCCTGGAACAAATACGAAACCAACCCTATTTTAGGGCACCAGCAAGGGCACCAGGGGAATTCATGGGGAGGAACGTCGGCAGGCGCTGTGCCTACCACAATGAAGAGGGGCACACAACCCAGGGTTGCAAAGCCCTGAAAGCACACTTAGAAGACTTAGTAAGGCAAGACCATCTGAGAGATCTGGTCAATGAGGCTAGAACAAGAGAAGAACATGCAAGATTGCCTCAAGCACCAGCAGCTTCGCCTCCCCCAGCACAGCAACCTCAGGCAGGAGGACCTCAGATAGTCAATGTGATTCACTCAAAGGTCAACGAGAACGAAATCAGAGGGGAGACCCAGAAGGTAAAACACCTACAACATGTCTATCAAGTCGGGGGAGAAAAGACATCGGGTAGAAGGATGTCAAGAACCAATGATAACCTTTACTGAAGCCGACCTAAAGATGGTCCAGCATTCGCATAATGATGCCTTGGTAGTATCCCTCCAGGTTGGGGAGTGCCAAGTGAAACGCATCCTGATAGACCAAGGCAGCTCTTGTGACATCATGTACATCCGATGTTACAAGGAGCTCGGCCTTCACCCAGACGACATGGAACAATCCAATGGCCCAATGGTTGGGTTCAATGGAACGCCGACATGGCCATTGGGAGCAGTAAACTTGAAGGTGCAGGCTGGCACCAGGAAGATCAAGACAGAATTCACCATCATTGACACACCCCTCCCCTTACAACATCATCTTTGGAAGGCCATGGTTGCATGCAATGGGGGCAGTTCCCTCAACATTGCATCAACTATTGCGATTCCCAACAGAACGTGGAATAGAGGAAGTCAGGGGCGATCAGCTGCAGGCGAAAAATTGCTCCATGGCAGCAATGAAATCAACCTGCAGCATACGAGAGCCAAAAAAGGCAAAAATTAAAGATGAGGACGTGGAAGTCCTAGAAGACATCGGCAAGGAGCCAGCCGTGAAGAGCGAAGAGGCACTGAAGAAAATCTTTGTCCAGGACGGGGATGAAGAATGCTTCTTCCTTCTCGGCTCAGGCTTAGCCGAAAAAGAGGAAAAAGAGTTGGAGGCTTTTCTGCGAGCAAATATTGAGGTGTTTTGCTTGGACACCTTATGAAATGCCTGGCATCGACCCCGAGGTCACTTGCCACAAACTGAATGTTGACAGGTCGGCCAAACCTGTAATTCAACGAGCCAGAAGACCAACATTGACGCACGTCGAAGCGGTAGAAGAAGAAGTAAACAGACTTCTGGAGTCTAGGGCCATTAGAGAAGTTCACTACCCAACATGGCTGTCCAATACAGTGGTGGTAAAGAAGAAGAACGGTAAATTGAGGGGTCTGTGTAGACTTCACCAGTTTAAACAAAGCCTGCCCCAAGGACAGCTTCCCTCTACCTAAGATTGACCAGCTAGTGGATGCCACCTCGGGGCATGGAAGGATGAGCTTCCTAGATGCCTACAGGGGGTATCACCAGATAGCTATGGACCCAGCAGATGAAGAGAAGACTGCATTTATCACTCCCAAAGGGCTATACTGCTACAGAGTAATGCCCTTTGGATTGAAAAACGCAGGGGCCACCTACCAAAGATTGGTAACCAAGATGTTCAAGCACCTGATTGGCCGAACAGTAGAAGTCTACATCGACGACATGGTCGTTAAGACTAAGGAGCCTGAGGGTCATCTTGCCGATCTACAAGCAGTCTTTAAAATCCTTAAGATATATCGGCTCCGACTCAATGCATCGAAGTGTGCATTTGGAGTCGGATCTGGTAAGTTTCTAGGGATACCTGGTGACCAGGAGGGGCATTGAGGCCAGCCCAGATCAGATCAAGGCAATCCTAGAGCTGAAGAGTCCGACGTCGGCAAAACAGGTGCATATGCTAACTGGAAGGGCCGCAGCCCTGAACAGATTTATAAGCAGAAGCTCAGACAAGTGCAAACCCTTCTTCAAATTAGTGAAGGAAGTCACAGACTTTCTTTGGACAGAAGAGTGCGAAGAAGCATTAGCCGATCTGAAGAAGTACCTAACCACAGCTCCAGTTCTTTCGAATCCAGAACCTGGGGAGGAGCTGTTCTTATACTTAGCAGTTTCAGAACATGCGATTAGCGCAGTACTAATCCGAGAAGAAAAAGGGGAGCAAAAGGCTATGTACTATGTAAGTAAAACCTTAGCCGACGCAAAAACAAGGTATCTACCCTTAGAGAAATTGGCACTGGCTCTAGTAATGGCTTCAAAGAAGTTGAACCATTACTTCCAGGCCCATAAAATTGTGGTACTGACAGAGCATCCATTAAAATCCCTATTGCAGCAGGGAGACTTGACCGGAAGAATAGCCAGATGGGCAGTCGCCCTAGGCCAATATGATCTGGAGTACAAGCCCAGAACTGCAATCAAAGGCCAGGTTTTGGCCGACTTCGTGGCCGAGTTCATGCCAGAGTCCATCGAACATCGGGCTCCGTTGAGCCAAGACAGACAATGCCCAAACAAGCAAGCAGAAGCACAGCCAAAGGCTAAAGAACAAAAGAAATAAGAGAAACCCAGACCCTGCAGCATTTACATCGGCGATTCCTTTCAACTGTTCATTGATGGGAGTTCAAACCAGCAAGGAGCGCGGACAGGAGTAGTACTGATATCTCCAGATGGAAAAATATTAGAACAGTCCATTCGATTGGGATTCAAGGCCTCAAACAATGAGGCAGAATATGAAGCATTGATTGCAGGACTGAAGCTAGCAGCAGCAGTACAAGCAGATGAGGTAATAGTTTTTTGTGATTCATAACTAATAGTTAACCAGACAACGGGCGAGTTTGTAGCCCGAGATGAAAGAATGTCGGCCTATACAAAAGAGGTCATCAGGCTGGCAGCCTTATTCCAGAACTGCAGTCTGCTTCAAGTCAGCCGAGATGATAACAACCATGCCGATGCATTGGCCAACCTAGCTAGTGCAATACAACCAGGAAAGCAAGGACAATAATGATTGAATACTTGTCGGGCCCGAGCATTGAACCAGTAATCACAAAGCATAAAGCAATGTGCGTAGACATGGGAGCAAGCTAGATGGACGCAATTATTGCATTCCTAAAAGAAGGAAAGCTACCAGAAGACCAGAAAGAGGCACACAAGATCAGATTGAAGTCGGCAAGATTCAGTCTGACAGCAGAAGGACATCTCTACAGAAGGTCCTTCACTAGACCCCTTTTAAGGTGCATACACCCTCTGCAGGTTGAAGATTTCTTATATGAAATTCATGAGGGAATTTGTGGAAGCCACACTGGGGGCAGATCGCTAGCTCACAGGGCCATTACCCAGGGGTATTGGTGGCCCTACATGCAAAAAGATGCAGAAGCCTACGTGAAGAAGTGTGAACAATGCCAAAGGTTTGCACCTTTGATTCACCAGCCTGCTGCTGACCTAAACCTTGTATCCAGCCTTTGGCCATTTGCCCAATGGGAGATGGATCTCTTTGGGCAATTACCCCAAGCAACTGGGCAAAGGAAGTATCTGCTGGTAGCAACAGATTACTTCACAAAGTGGATAGAAGCAGAACCTCTTGCCAAGATCTGAGATGTGGATGTCAAGAACTTTATATGGAGAAATATCATCACCAGATTTGGGATTCCAAGAGCAATTGTTGTAGTCAACGGGACTCAATTTGACAGTAAGCTGATCAAAAACTTATGTGCAAAGTTTAAAATCAAGAACTATTTTTCAACCCCAAGTTTTCCACAAAGCAATGGACAAGCAGAAGCATCCAACAAAGTAATCCTGGATGGGATAAAGAAGACGCTGCAGGCAGCAAAAGGAAAGTGGGTAGATGAATTGCCCACTGTACTCTGGGCATATCGGACTACGCCGAGAAGATCAACAGGGGAATCACCCTTTGCCATGGCTTATGGCACAGAAGCAGTCATTCCATTGGAGATCGGCATCCCAGGGATCAGAACCCAGGGAGTTGAGAACGGGACTAATGATGTACTTTTAGCCCGAGATCTGGACCTTCTAGAAGAAAGAAGAGAGAAAGCTGCCATACAGCTTGCAGCATATCAGTAACAGCTTGCTAGAGCTTATAACAAGAAGGTTAATCCTAGGGAATTTCAAGTCGGCGACCTAGTCCTGAGAAAAGTCGTCGGCAACAAGAAGAATCTCAGGGAGGGCAAGCTTGGCCCAAACTGGGAAGGACCTTACAGAATCACTTCGGCATTGGGCAATGGGGCATACCGGCTTGAAGATAGTGAGAGCAAAGCATTACCAAAACCCTGGAACACTTGTAATTTGAAATTTTTCTATCATTCAATGTTGCTTTATTTTTTGCCGATGTCATCAATAAAATCTTAGCAGAATTCTCCACGACTTGTGAAACTATGCATAATAATGTTTTTTGAATAATGAGAACCCAAGTGGAACTCAGGTTCACATTAGGAGGCAGAGAGAAGAGAGAATTGTTTAACACTTGTTGAAATTTGTAGCAATTTACAAGTTGAAGTTAAACCGAGATAATTGTTTATCTTCACTTGTTGAAATTTGTAGCAATTTACAAGTCGAAGTCAAACTGAAGTAATGCTTAACACTTGTTGAAATTTGTAGCAATTTACAAGTTGAAGTTAAGCCGAGATAATTGTTTATCTTCGCTTGTTGAAATTTGTAACAATTTCCAAGTTGAAGTTAAGCCGAGATAATTGTTTATCTTCACTTGTTGAAATTTGTAGCAATTTACAAGTTGAAGTTAAGCCGATATAATTGTTTATCTTCACTTGTTGAAATTTGTAGTAATTTACAAGTTGAAGTTAAACCGAAGTAATGCTTAACGCTTGTTGAAATTTGTAGCAATTTACAAGTTTAAGTTAAACCGAGATCATTGATTACCGAGGTAATTCACCCCGAGAAGGTTGCACAAAGAAGGAAGAGTATATTAAGAGACTTACAAAATATTCGAAGTATAGAATCGTGCAGAAATAGTCAAGAGAAAACAAAGGTACAAGCATTCAAGAGAAGGAAAGTTGAAATAGATATTCAAAGAACAAAGAGACACATCGGCCATTTGCAGAGCTTACATTGTCTGAAAAACAAAAAGTACAAGAGTACAAAAGACAAAAGAAGAAAAACATGAAAACTAAGATTCTCCAACATCGGCAGCAGGCTGAGTTTGGACGTCGGCAGACTGTTGAGAAGCTACCTCGGCTGCCTTCTCCGCCGCAATCTCGGCATCAATTTGAGCAATTGTTTCATCAACACTTTTGTCGGCCATAGGAACATCGGATAATAGCTGCACAAGGGTAGTTTCCTTAGGAACCTCCTCAACCTCCTCATCTTGAGTCAAGTCAAGGACTTGCTTAGTTTGAGGAGGGGACTTGGCCCCAGCAGCCTCCTTGGATTTCCTCACCAAGGCCTCATCCTCATCTTGATCCTCAGATTCAGAATCATCTTCAAATTGAGCTGGAGGCGGCGGCAGAGGGAATGGGAGAGGAATGGCGTCGGCATTCTGAAAAGGCGAGTCCTCGGGGACATTGAGCTTTTTGAGAAGAGACATCCAACCAAGGGAGAAACCCCTGTTGTATGCCTGCTTCGCTTGTTGCTTATAGGCCTCTGTCACATCGGCCATACCCTGATTATAGGCCTTTTCATCGGCATCTTTTATTTCGGCCGCTTTAGTGGCCAAGGCATTTTCAAGCTCCTTCTGGGCCTGAGCCACCTTATCCTCGGCCTCTTTTAGCTGGGCTTGAAGAACTTTATTTACTGCCTCTGCAGCACCTGCTTTTTCCTCGGCATTATCTCTCTCCTTGATGGCGACCTCGGCCTGGTCCTCCAGCACTTTCATCTTTGACTGCAGGCCCTTATTTGTTTTCTGAAGTGTGGTGACTTCCTTCTTTTTCTCGGCTAACTTTTCACGGTTCTGAAAAGATTGCATGGAGAAAGAGTGGGCATGCTGAATGGCCTGAAAAGAGACAGAAGTATTAGAAAAATATTCTAAGTGTGAAGTAAAGAGAAAGAAAGAAGAAGTACCAGACAAAAATACTTACTTGAACAGAGTGTTGCAGCATCAAAACGTAGTTTTCATATTCACTAAACCCGACGTTTCGTTCCAAGTCGCCCGGGAGAAGCAATGCAGTGCTAAGTGCAACGCCGACATTTATATCGTCGGCGCTGTCACTAGCCATTACAGGCTTATCTTCCAAGGTTATTTCAGGGGCCCAGGGGGCATCAGGCTTTTTTGACCCCGAGGTCGTTGCAGATGACCTCGGCCTTTTCGACTTGGTAGATTCGGAGGGAAGGGCTTCAGCGAACCTCTTCGTAGGGACAGAGGCAGTCTTTTCGCTTGGAGCCAGCTGGGAAATTGGCAAAGTGTCTTCAGTCTCAGCCTGAGTCACTTTGGCCTTTGGCTGAGCCTTCTTGACTCTTTTTGGCTTGGAAGGAAGTTGGGTTTGAGTTGGTATAGCATCAACGTCAGTTGGGATATCGGCTAAACGATCTTTGGCCACAGGTTTTGCGTGACCCATCTCGGCTGCAAGAACAAGATGTCGGCGACGTTTGCGTTGAGATGGTGGGATTAGATATTGAGCCAAAGTAGACGGTTGTTCTACTGGATCGGATGTTGACCCCTGATCAGCCCGAGATGTTGATCCGGCTTGTGGAGTTGTGGCAGATGGAGGAGATAAGCTCTTCTTTTTTCTCTTGGGAACGTCGGGAAGAGTAGATTTGTATGTCGGAATGAAATTAAGGAGCAAAGGCGCCTTCCGTTTTTGGACTGGCAAGTCCAAAAGCTTTTTCAAATCCTTGCTGAGAGCGAAGGATTGGCGAAAGTTCTTTGGTGGCTGGCGGAGAGCTGTAAGAGAAAACAGACATTAGAAACAGGTAAAGTATTAAAAAACTTGAAAAGAAACAGCCAAGTAGTAACACAGGGCTCTTACCCTTGCCCTCTAAGATTGATCGAGGTAGAGGGAAGAGGTGGGGATCCTCATCTGGACCAAACTCCCAATTTCCTGAGGTAATGAGGTAGTCATCTCCAGCCCCCTTATTGGAGTCTGGGAGGTCGGCTACGATTTTGAACTCTGTGGATCTCGGTTTAAGATAATAAATGTAGCCTATTTCTTTCAAGTTAAGGGCGCACATGGTATAGCAGTATTGAACGTCGGCTAAGGTGATTCTAACGTTTTCCTGTTTAGCTAAGGCTATGATACCGTTGATCACTCGATAAGAATTTATAGCAAGTTGCATGGGGTTCAGCTTATAATAATGGAGAATCTCGCGAAACAGGATGTTGAGTGGGAGTCGAAGTCCACACTCGATAAAGGCAATTACGGGGAAGGGCATGGAGTCGTCAGTAGGCATGATGGAGTCATCATCCCCAGCCAACCTCAGATGGACATCGGCTGGGATTTCAAACTCCTGTCTAAAAAATTCAAGTTTGGTTGGGGTGTTTACCCTATGCCTCCACATACCCATGATATCGGCTTAAAATAAAAGGACTGGGTTTCAGAGGAGAGATGATCTAAAAAAGGTTTTGTGAACCTCGGCTAAAACCTAGGTTTGTATTGGTGCAAGAATTTGTGAAGATTGTTTTAGTTTTGACAGGTTCTACAGTCAAATCCCAAACCTAAATCTATGAAAATAAAGATTGAAGGCACAAATCTGGAAAATAGAAAAACAAGAATGAAGTTTCAGAATCAAGAACAGAGGTGGGGCTATCAAAAGCACAGAAAATACAAGGAGTATAAGGTCAAGAACAGTGACAAAAGCGCAAGTGGTGAAACAGTGCGTGTGTTCAAGATTTGGGCAAAAACAGAAACATGAGATAAAAACATTCAGATATATGGTTCGCAAGATAAATGTTTGAACAAAGCAGTAATAAACGACAAGTAATGAGGAATGTCAAAGGAATTGAAAACGAAAGGAACAGTTGCTTACCAGAAAAAATGGAGCCAGTATGAAGATTGCCGAAGTCAGACGACAGTTACAGATGTAGCAAAACGACAAAAGCTTCACAGGAAGGGAGACAGGAAGGCAATTGCAGAGCTTGATGACTGGAACAATGGCGTGTTCAAGAGCTAGAGAGAGAAAAGACGAAGAGAAATCGAATGCAAAAGTGAAAAAATGAGAAAGGGGGAAAGATTTTGTCAAAAAATTTGAAACGGCGGCAAAACGGAGCAGTTAGTGCGCCTAGAACAACGCATACGTCAGACGGCGCGCACAGACACAAGACAACTGGCAAGCGCGTCAGAAATACGATCCAATGAGGGTCAACGCGTAAGTGAAACGGTTGAAAAGCGATGCTTGACAGCTCACACGCATGATGAAGTTCATAAGGGAACTCTTGGAGTTCTTGATTTTTTGGAAGACATGTCGGCCTATGATGATGACGTCGGCTGAGATACTCTAAGCCGACGTACTTGAAGGAAGTACCGATGTAGGTTCCATCACTTCAGAATGCCGAGGTAATAGAACCTAGGGGGCAGTTATGGGGAAATATTTTTTGAGTACCGACACGTGGCAAGGTGACGCCGACGTGTCAGCCGAGGTGCCACGTGTCCTGGTCATTTGCCAAGGTTATCTCGGTGTTGCCGAGGTTACCTCCAAAGATATCGGAATCCGAGATGAGCAGATAAAGGACAAGAGTCTTGAAATGAAGAAAGACTTCAAGATGGATAAGGATAGTATTCCTAGGAAGTCTATCCTTATCTCTTGTAGAGTCCAAAGTAAGCACTGAATAGGAGTACGTAGAAGTCAGGCTTCTAGTGGGACTAGGATTGAGTAAACTATAAAAGAGAGGCACCCCCGTGGGTCTAAGGTACGCAATTTATGCTTTGAGCAGTAAATTTAGCACTTGATTATGTTTAAGAGATATACTAACTTGATCGTTGGAGTGCCCCCAAGTGGACGAACCACCGCCGGAATCTTTTCTTTCTGTTACAGGTTAGCCAGGTACCATCTATTCTGCCAATTCTCTCCAGCTGATCACTGAGTTGACAATGTGATCGAAAAATTACTCACACAATTATTATATTTTAAAAATATTACTAGTAAATTTTAAAAAAAAGAAAAGAAAAAAGACAAAATAGAAAATTCATATTCTTTAGTCTTTAATTTTTGAAAAGAGACTAATATTTTGGAATAATAAAAAATAAAATAAGTAATTAATATTTTGAGATAAAAAAAGTATAATAAAGATATTCATAATTATTATTTTATTAAAAATTTGGAGGTATGATAATCTCACGATTTAGCTTACAACTATTTAATCATTAACAATAATAATTTTTAAAATGATTCTTAAGACGTGATCTAATGTTTGAGACAAAAATTTAAAGAAATTTGGCAACGGAAGATCCTATTTTTAGTACCTTTATAGTATGAATTGGTCTTTATAAAAAAGTTTATATATTCTCAAAATTATACTTATTATTCAAAGCAAATGTCATTCAAAAAGGTGACTACATACTAATACCTTATCCGTCCAATTTTTTAGTTTGATAATCTACTCAGATGGTTTAGAATGATCTAAATAAGTACACTTTTTAATTTTTTATGAAATATGGATTAAATTTAGGTTGGGTTTGAAATGATGAATTAGAGAGGTGATATGACTTAAATAAGATGATATGACTTAAATAGGATAGTGACTTTTTGACTTTTTTTAAACTTGCCAAACCAACCCTAAAAAATACATAATTCGGATCACAAAACCACCCAAGATGAGCTAAAATTAATTTTCTTAAACTTAACAATTCAATGTTATATTCATAAATATATATATATATACAAATTTACTTTTTAAACTCATTTTATAAACTTAATGATGTGTAGGTGATATGATTGATTGATGATTAGAGAAGAGATGAGAAAGTGTGTTACCCCTGATAATTGATTGTCACACTAAGGCGCTGTTTGGGAACATGAAAATCAGGCTATTATAGCCTAATTTTGAAAATCAGCCCAAAAGCCCTCCTGTAGCAACATTTTCCTTGGTTTTCAAAAAAAAAAAAGAAAAAGGTGACTTTTGGCCGGCTGCTGCAGAGCGCAGCCTACACTGCCACCAACAGTGTAGGCTGCAGGCTTGATAAATTACATTTTTACCCCTATATATCAATTTAAAAAAAATAAAGTGAAGGGCAGATTTGTCATTTCAGTTTAAACATCATTTCAAACACATTTTTCAATACAACAATCAACCCAAAAATTTAACCCAACTTCCCAAACACAAAAATAAAATAGCCTACTAAAATAACCAAATAGCCAAATAGCCTACGAAAATAATCACTTCCCAAACGAGGCCTAAACTTGAAAATTGAGTCTAATTTTTTGTTTTAAATAGTAATGCTTATTTATAAATTACCATTTTTTGTCTCAAAATGTGTGCACCACATGCACTTATAACTAAATAAAAAAAAATAATATAATTTCATATTTTATGAGTCGTAACTAAAATAAATATAAAAAAAAAACATAACTAAACCTTATATGAAGTATAATAAAAAAATCTCAAAGTAATGCTATAATTAAATAAAAAAAATTAATTATAATTAAAGAAAAAAATGACCTAACTAATCATTTTTGGGAAGCAAGTTCCCGAATTTTTTTCTCATTTTTTCCACTAAAAGACAAAAGTTTTGCAAAACCAAAAAAAACACATCCAAACAAAATATCACATCCAACCCCATAATCATTTCACTTTTTCTCTCACAAACATCACATCCAACCATATAGAAACCCAACTATCTTCCCAAACACTAAAAATTTTTTATCTCATAAAAACCTACATCTAATAAAATCTACATAAAAACTCACTTCCCAAACACCCACTAATAATACATGGAATAAGAAAGATAGAATTCTCTTTAAATCTTTTGTTTATACATCACTTTCCATTGCAGACTAAGGCCAAGTTTGGCATATAATCAAAAAGTCAAAAAGTCAAAAAATTATTCAAAAAATTAAAAAGTTAACACTATTCACCAAAAGTCAACAATTATGGCTGCACAACTCCCAATTCGAATTTTTCCCTACAAATCAATTTTTACAATTTTTTATTACACATTTTTCCTTAAAAAGTCAAAAAGTTAACCCAAACATCCATATTTTCAACCTCAATTTTTTAGTCCAAAAAGACAAAAAGTGTACTTATTTAGTACACCCCAAACAACCCCTAAATGAGTGTTTGGAAATTAATTTTTATTTAGTAATTTTTTAAATTTTTTACCAAAAGATACTTTGTAGTAATAATTTTATTTATTTATTTATTTTTGACTAAAACTATGTTACAAACGGGACCCCCAAGTGTGTTAAAAGCAAAGCAGGAGACTGACTGCATTCTGCACTCCACACAACAGGCAAAGCACTTGGTGTTCTAAGACAGAGAGAGAGAGAGAGAAAAGAAGAAGAGAGAGATGGAGAAGATAGAGCATAAAACAGTAAGCGTGAATGGAATAAACATGCACGTAGCAGAGATAGGAGTGGGACCCGCAATTCTGTTTCTTCACGGCTTCCCTGAACTCTGGTACTCTTGGCGCCACCAGATGCTCTCTCTCTCCTCCCTCGGCTACCGCGCCATCGCTCCTGACCTCCGCGGCTTCGGCGACTCCGACGCGCCGCCTTCCTCTTCCAGCTACACCGCCCTCCACATCGTCGGCGACTTGGTGGGCCTGTTGGACTCGCTGGGCCTGGACCAAGTCTTCCTGGTGGGCCACGATTGGGGGGCTGTCATAGCATGGAGCTTTTGCTTGTTCAGGCCCGACCGAATCAAGGCTCTTGTCAATTTTAGTGTTGCGTTTCATCCCAGAAATCCTTCCATAAAGCCCATACAGGGTGTGAGGGCTCTGTTTGGTGATGACTATTATATGTGCAGGTTTCAGGTAATCCCATTATCAACAAGATCGTGTTTTGTTTTAGATCATAAAATTGAGTATAAATTTAGAAAGAATGTAATTTATTTTTTCAGAAATAAATGTGATAAAATAAAAAAATTATAATTATTAGATTGAACTAAATTTTTTTTATAAATAATATACATTAACGACCTTATAAAATAAACGATTCAAATTATCAAAATGAAACTCAGGATAAACTTTATAAGTCCCTCAAGTTCTCTCCTATTAAAATCTCAACCGAAGAGATGCTTAACCCATTCAGAAATAAGGGAAAAGACGATTGAATTTAGAATGAAAAATGGTCACCAATTTTCCCTCACTTTTTTTTTTTCTCCTCTTTTCAAATACCTATTCAAATTCATGATACAACACAGCAAGGGTGTTTGGGATGGGCTAAAATAGTCTATTCTAAATTAAAATAGCCAATAACACAAAACATCCCATTATATTAGCTTTTATATTTTTTGTACATCTTTTTATAAAAAAATTAAATAATTAGCTAAAATAATCTATTCTCAAGCAATGCGGCAATACAGGCATATTTTTGGAAGTAGGAAAAATCTAATTTTTTAACTTTTTTTTGGCATTTTTTGAATAAATATGTAAAAAAGTAGAAAGATAATATAACTCAAATAAGTCAATAAGTTGATTTTTTTTTTTTTTTTTCTACTTGCCAAAATAGGTCACAAAAATCAAATATAAAACTAGGAAGGCAAAATTAATAGACTAATAGAATTTTTAAAACGTGAACCTAACAAATAATCTTGTAAAATCTTTTCTATTTATAAAAGGTGGAGACTATTGAACCAATATATGTATCCAAATTTTGGCTTTACCATATGGATTTGTCCATCAATATATATGTTTACTTTCAAAACCCGTGAATTAATTAATATCTTGGAAAAATTACATCAATTGAATAACATTGGTTAAAATTTTGTTTCAGTTTGATTCAATTGATAACATTGATTAACATTTTTTTTCACAAAAATGATCATTCATTTAGTTAAGATCAACTCGCTGAATAAATTTATAATTTTATCTCTAAAAATATGGTACATGTCATTTACATGTGCATGTTTTTTAATCAAAAGCATTACAAAATCATAAATTCATAGTTAAAATCAATCCAATTGAAAGTACAGTGATCAAAATTACACAAACAACAAAATATAGAGATTACTAATATAATTTGTCCTAATATCTAACAATTTGTGAGATTGTAGGAACCAGGGGTGGCAGAAGAAGAATTTGGGAGGACTGATACAGCAAAGGTGTTTAAAATGTTTCTATCATGTAGGGATCCGAGACCACTTTGTGTGCCTAAAGAGGTTGGATTTGGGGCATTTTATGAGCCTCCCACTACTTTGCCCTCTTGGTTGACTGAGGAAGACATCAATTACTATGCCACCAAATATACCCACAAAGGTTTCACTGGTGGCCTCAACTACTATCGAGCTATGGACTTGTATGTTCTCATCATTTATTTCATTTTTTCTTATAAAATGTTACACATAATTTCATTTATTATCTTATTTTTTCACTTCAAATATTATTCAAAAGTAAGAAGTGTATGTTATAGAGATAATAACTGGTCCCCAAAGTATCAATTTTGTTTCATTTTAGTCTTAATATATAAAATGTGTTTCAATTTAATCTTGTAATCTAACTCGGCTAATAAATGCTGTTAAAGTTAGTGATAAATTTGAAAATTCACCTAAAAAATTACACTGTTAGCCCCATAAAAATGTGATATGTATCATTTGAGTGGGAACTCACTTTAACAATTATACTTTTAATCTCTAAAATATACGAATATGTGCCATTTTCGGGAACCAAAAATATCAATTTATCTTTTAAGTTAGTCCTATATACCATATACTTAACTGTCAAAAGTGAACAAAATATAATAGAAGGGCCAACCAATTTAGGAAGTTGGAGGGTTTATTTGAATGAAAATTTAATTTAGAGGCTTAATAATAAATGAATAACTAAAAGGGTACAAAGTTTAGGGACTTCTGATATAACTTACTCAATCTTATAAAATTTTGTCCATTCATATATATTCTGTATTTATTTTTGTATTTATTGTGTTTGATTTCTGTGTTTGTAGCAAATTGTATTAAATTGTTACATTACAAAAAAATTATATTAAATTTTTGGGTTGTAGGACTTGGGAGCTCACAGCACCATGGACAGGGGTACAAGTGCAAGTTCCAGTTAAATTTATTGTAGGGGACTTGGACATAACCTACAATATCCCAGGTGTGAAGGACTACATAAACAATGGGGGTTTCAAGAAAGATGTGCCTCTCTTGGATGAAGTTATTGTGATGGAAGGTGTTGGTCATTTTATCAACCAAGAAATGCCTGAGGAAACCAGTGCTCACATATATGACTTCATACAAAAGTTCAAGAATTAAGATCTAGTAGTGATTTATATAATGATGCATCTTTTCATGCCCATGTTCTTGGAAGCTTTTTATAATTATGGAATAATGTTTTATAAGAAATAACACCAAGGGATTTTTGGTTCCCATTTGACTTGTTTCATTAGAGATTGTAAAATGAAATGCAAGTTTTCTTTGAAAATGAAAATTTCTTTGAATTTGTTGTTTGGAATTTGTTTCTTTGGTGACTTTTTTGTTGGCTTGTTTTTGTTTTAGTGAATTTTAAATAATAAAATAAAATAAAATAAAATAATTTCGAGAATTTACTCAACAAGATGAACTAGAAAATTCAAAAAATAAAAAATAAAAAATTTTGGAAAAAGTCTAGTTTAGATAAAAATAAGTGAACATTTTAAACTTAATTTGGCTTATTTATTTATTTTAAATTACTTTTTAGATTCATCTACAGATCGGAAAGAGAGGGGGAAAAAATGACAATTTTTTTTTTTAAATCACTAAAAAAAAAAAATATGTGGCTTATTTAGTTTATGCGACATAATTTTTAAAAAAAGTCTCACCATGATTTAGGAACTAATTCTATGGAATCTGACACAAACTGATACTATCAGCTTCCTTTGTAGTTTTTAACCAACAAAATATCCCAACTAACATGTATGTGCCTATGATTTTCCTCAGCAATATAATCTCATAACAGCATATTCTCTCAAAACAATTGCCTTTTCTTCTTCTTTTTTTTTTTTTTCTCTTTTTTTTTGGGTGACTTAAAAGATTAGATTGTTCGAAACCCAATATGCTTATACAAGAGAAATCTTAGTGGTATTTTGGGAAGATGGTAAAAATTAACTTTTTTGCTTTTAACCAAACTTTTGAGAGTGATTTGGGAAGTTAGTAAAAAGTTACTTTTTTATCTAGATTAATATTTATTTATGGTGTCACATCACACTAAAATGACTAAAATACTCTCACCCAACTAAAAAAATTACATTTCACTCAAGCCCACAAAATGTAAACTTTGAGGGTAATTCTGTAATTTTCCAACCTGCGTTTTTGCCTTCCCAAATGAGCCAAAAAAAGCAGCTTCGAAGTTTGAGCCAAAACGCAACCCTGCGTTTTACGTCCTTCCCAAAAGAGCCCTTATTCTGAACACGAAAATGAACTGTAAGTAGGTTTACAGGAACATGGCATGAATAGAACAAATAACAAACTCAGATCAAAACCTGTTGATGAGCTAATGTGTGCACTAATTTCCTCTCGCTTTTCTTGGTTGAGAAAATGAGCTACTCCTTCCATCACAACTCGTTCCTCCAAAAATGGAACAGCTCTTTTGAAACTACCACTTCGTATATATTCCTTTGTGTCCGGGGTAGTATAGGTCCAAGGCCGGTTCTGGGCATAGGCCCACCAGGTCTTGATTTAGGGTCCCTCAAAAATAGACCCAAAAAAAGGCCTTCCTCCTATTATAGTTTAGTGTAATATATTAGATATGTTTTAAGTCTAAAAAAATTAAAGAATGCCCAAACTAATTTAAAATAAATTAACCCAATAGAGAAAAATTTGATAGGAAATGGATTAGCATTGTTATTTATTGAAAATGATTTTACAAAAAAACTAAATTATGCAAGTATGATTGATTTATTTGTTTCTAAAAATGCAAAAAAAACGAAAATCAAGTAATACTTATTAGTTGTTATAATATAATGCTAAGTATTTTTTGTAATTTTGACACAAATCTTTTGTTATTTACCTTCAAAAAAAAATTTCGTTGAATGAAAAAAAAAATGTGAAGGATCCTAAATGATCTAGCGATATTTATTAATTGATTATCGACTTTGGACCTCAAAAATCTCAGGATCGGGTCTGTATAGGTCACATCCTCGTCGCCCACAATAAATTTAACTGGCACTTTTATTTGCGCCTGAGTCCATATTTGCTCCCAAACTCTACAAGAACACGTAAAAATAAGCCACTTGGCTCGCATGTGAATCCCTTTCCACAAATGAAGTAACTACATTTCACTCCTAATCACTGATCTCAAATGAAAATCATACCAAAATCAAATAATTTTTTTATAATATTAAATATTTAGAATTCAGGGAATCTTTTTGACTTACCCTCCTTGTCACAAGCATATATATTTTACAAAATATCACAAACCCAAGTTCTTAACGTGTATAAGTTATGATCTATTCTTCAATATTACATAACATCATTTTTTGTTAGCACTTCAATAAAAGATTATTTTGAAACATAAGGAATAATTCATTTTGAATTAAGATATAAGAAACTTTGGAAAGTGTTTAAGACGTCATTATCAATACCACTTATTTCATATTAAATGGTCTAGATTAATAGCATAAAAAATGACAAAATAGAATTAATAAATGTCGTACAATTCAAAAAAAGAGGATTCATATGAAAAATACCAATTAATTCACTACGAGAAACAAAATGATTATAAAGTATATTCATTGCAATCGAAAGGATAATTTTCAAAGTAGAATGGATTTAATCTTTTAGTTTATGTATCTACGAGTAACATAAATTAATATATAAATGGTTAATTGCTCTGTTGAAATCAATATATCAGATAATCCTTAGATATTTATTGCAACTAAACAAGCCAATCAAAGCATATGCATCAACATCATTTTCATATATCTCCACAGTAGATACTATGAAGATGCATGGCCCAGATTTTACATTCATGTTGTGACGACCCGCTCTTCGTACTTAAGGGTTAAGTATCGTGATGGTCAGTAACTGAAGTTACTTTCGGTTAATTCTTGAACAAATAAATAAACGCGAGTGGAAAAAAAATATTTAAGTGAGGGTATCAAAATAATCATTGGAGTTTCTATTTTTATTACAAAATTTATTGACCAAAAAGGCTGATATTTACATATAAAAAAAATATCATAAAAGTGCTGTGTGTGTCTATTCCGCAACCCCGCATCTAAGACGTCCCAAAAACTATTTCTAAATTGCATTGTTTCCTAAAAATTGGTAAATAGCTATAAGCACATGGCAGAATGAGAAATATTATGCTAAGAGTATAAGAGACACAAAATAACCATGGATAATTATGTAACTAAAATATTTAAGATAACTTAGTTTGAACAAATAATTATTTAAGTAGCAAAACTGAGATTATGTAGATAAAAAACCATAACCACGGTACCGAACAAAACAGAACAGAGGTCACAGGAGTGACAGTCAGAATAGAGATACGGATTCAATAGGTGGCTTGTACGGATTATATAGGTGACTCTCACAATAGTGTAGCACTTATCTCCGCATAGCACTTTGCTCCACACAGAACAGAGGTCAATAGATTCATGACAATAGAGGGCCATAAAGTGACCAAACAGAAGCCGATGGTTATTTAAGTCCCCCAACGCGTGGGACTCCTGTGGTGGTACTTACAAAACATAATTGTTTATAAGGTCATTGTCAAATATTCTTTAAAATATAAACAAACATGTCCATGGGTTTCATTTTAACAAATAGAATTCAGAAAATAATCCATATAATTAAAATATTAATATAATTTATAAAACATAACTTGTATAAAATAAATTATGGTAAGTTAAAACATACGTAAAATATATTAGGGTGACTCAAGATATAATATAACTCATCTTAATATTGACCCTTGGCTTTACTCCACTATCATAACCTTCCTACTATAAGTTCCTACTACCAACAACTTACGTGCCTCTCCCCCCTCTCTTTTTTTCCTTTTCTTTCAGTTGATCACCTCCTCCCTATTTATTGGGAGGTAAGAACATTAGCTGGCCAGCGCATATCATCCCACAAATTTGATCATAAATTATATGGATTGATACTTATCTTTAATAAATATTTAAGATAATTACATTTTGGCCCAATTTTCTAATATAACTATATAAATAAATTAATCCCTAATTAAATTATACTCTATCGTATACCAACAGAAAATTAATTATTTATTTTACGACCACATCCATTATTATTATTATTATTTATTTATTTACTCTTACTTTTATTATTTTTTATTTAATAATATATTATCACATACAACCATAATACTAGTATAAAATTTAAGGGACAACTTAAATTTTCGAGTTGTTACACATGCATGCCATCTAGTAAAGCATCTGATACAAGTATGTTGAATTAAACATGACGTCACAAGAAGAATTAGTTAATCATGACAGAATGTTTGAATTAAATGTGACATCACAAGAAGAATTAGTTAATCCTGATAGAATGTCAAAGCAAACTTACAGGTCCAAAGCTCGATAGTAATTTAATCCACTAGTGAAACCTATTCGGTTAAAGTTGGTTACATAATAATTGATGTCTTCTTTTGATAGCCAAGAGGGCATGATAACTGGATTATGGGGTGAACCACCAAACCCAATTTCTTTAGGTACACAAAGCGGACCTGGTCTACGAGATGTGAGGAATTTCTTTATTAGTCTTGCAGTGTCAACACGAGCAAACTCTTCTTCTACCTCTCCAAGTTCCTCCAGAAAAAGTAGCACATTCACTAAGATGGTGTACCAAGTATACTATATATGACATATGACAAAGATTCGAAAGAAATATTTTGAAATGGTGTATTAATCAACCATCTCATTTGAAATGAAACAAACCAATATAGTGAATTAACCCATTGATTGGAAGAGTGTTAACAGACCTGAAACAAAAGGTAATCATGGAGAGGCAGGGTTTTAAATATCGGACATTACGTATTGAGATTTTGGACTTCTGATATAATTATTCATCGATATATCAACCGATACTGTCTAATATTGGCTGATGTATGATCATATAGCAAATGTTATTATTTAGAACCATGTGGAGAGGTAATGGAAAGACAATGGCAATCTCTGTAATGACAACCTTGATGTCCAACATTCACTTTGAATACAAGTATTATGCTATCAACAAAACTCAAAAGAAAATACTTCGGCATAGTTTTATACGTGCAAGTGGTATAAGATAAGGGCCAATAAGAGCATGCCAACTTGCTTCTTAGCGAGCAAAAATCAGCTCAACAACTTAGCAAGCAAAGTCAGCTCGACAACTTGCTTCTTGGCGAGTAAAAATCAACTCGGTAAGGAATTTCAACGTTGGCGAGCAAAGTCAGCTCGGCAACTTGCTTCTTGGTGAGCAAAATCAGCTTGGCAAAGAACTCTAAAATTGATCAAAATCATCAACAAACCTCTTGTCGAACAAAATCCGCACGACAAGGAATTCCAAAGTTGATCAAAACCATCAACAAACCACTTGCTGAACAAAATCCACCTGGCAAGGAATTCCAATGTTGAACAAAACACCAACTTTCATCTTGCCGAGCAAAATCAACCCGACAGGGAATTCTGATCTTTTCATCAAAATGATTCAGTTGCTCCTTGGACCACGCTAAACCCACTTGGTGAGGCGAAAATACAGCAATCTTCAAGAAAACAGTCTACTTTTTTCATAACATCAATAGTAGAATGGGTTACAAAAATAAAACTAGAATAAAACTTCAGATTAGCAGTGTTCCACATTCTGGGAACAGATCAGCCGTCTATATCTTACGAATTTTATGCCCATTTTCCTCGGACTTCTTACTACCGTCTTTCAAAACTGATCTCCCCAGATCTCTTCAATCGATCACTCCTTGAGGAGGGATGTCTTCGATTGCTAGGCCATTTGGCAAGGTCTGCTTTGGAGGAGCCGTTCTGACCCCTTCATCAACGTAGCGATCCAAATGCCCTGCAGCCACCAACTCTTCCAAGTGTAGTTTGAGCGGCATGTAATCTTCTATTTTGTGCCCTCTCTCATCATTAAAGGTGTAACGGTATCTCAGATTGAACCCTCTTTGGGCATCCCCCAACTTGGTTGGCCACCGGATGTATTCCTCGTCACGAATTTCACTCTATATGCAATAGATCGAGATCTTGAAGACCGTAGTACTGCCAATCCGGGCTTTTAACTTTCTCTTGGCATCATCCTCCGCGTCACATGGGTTGGTAGCGCAGTCATTGTTACAACCCTTATCCAAGTTGTTGCGGTTAGCGTCGCGATCATGCTCTCTTCCACAGTTGTTTGCACGACCGTCATCTTGTCCGACTGCATTGACTTTTCCCGCAACTCTTTTGTGTACCACTATTGGATTTGCCTTCACAGTAGTTGCGGCCGCGTCATCCTCAACTCAGATGTGTTCGTTGATGCGTTGCATGAATAACTTCATGGTCGTCGGTTCGTTCATAGTAAACGAGTCTCTGAGTCTATGTCCGACTGGAAGACTGCGCTTGTATTGAGTGATTGCTAGGTTCGTCGGGCAATTGAGAATTTCGCTGAATATTTCCCAATACTTGGCGTTGTACACCTTTAAAGAGTCACATGTTTCCTTTTTGATTCCCAAAAGGTGGTTGACTTCTTTGGGTGTTTTGGTGTTGGTCTTGAATCGTGTCACAAATGCCTCCGCCAATTACTGCAACCTCTCGATACTTTCCTCCAGTAGCCTCTTGAACCATTTCAGGCCCAACACGCCCAAACTCAATAGAAAAACAAGGCACATGAGCACATTGTTTCGCCTATGCCCAGCCATAACCTATCGGAAGTGGCTTACATGCATGTACGGATCAGTCTTTTCGTCATAGAGTGTGAACTTTGGCTGATGGAACTCGAGGGGAAGCGGTGTGTTCTTGATCTCTACAGAAAGAGGTGGCGCTCAGCCTTGCTAACTCTCTGTTTGGTGGCGCGTGTGCCGCCAAGCGTGGTAGTGGCATAGCGACCTCTTCACTGGCTTGCCCTCTAGGGGCCAACCGTTGCAGTGCAGGTACCCTCTGCGCTTTCTGCCGACGAGCATGCTCTTCCAACACATCCCTCAAGTCTTTCAAACAGTCAAAGCATGAATGTCTCGACATCGTCGTCGAACGTGAGGGGTGGTAACTGTTGTCCTGCGTGCAAGATGTCGCCACCGGCACAACGTAGTCTCCTACTCTGAAGCTTCTCGTTACAGAGAGTGAAGGGGTGTAGCGTCTATTCTGACTATCGAAATGGTGAGAACGGGCGTGCTCACTGTGGTTCTCCACTCCAGCGACGCCCTTTCCCTTCATCTAGCATTTTATGGCCTCCATCTCCATCGCCGTCTTCTTGATGATGGTATCTTGATCTTTCAGCTTGTCTTCCAAGTGCTTAGTGTGTAAGTCTCGCCATCGGCGACACTCTTTTGGGCTGACAGAGCGCCCAGAACTCCTTGTGCACTTGTCTTACGTAGCTCTGGGAAGTCCTCGCACGAGGTCTCCAAACCAACCATCGTCGGAATTGCGGACAGGCCATCTCTGTGCCGAATGGACTCTGGCGTGATGCCATCGATGGTGGACAACGGAATATTGTCATTGTTCGCCATAAAAGATGACCGAAAAAGCTTAGAGGACAAGGTTTTGTCTGTCGGATTCCCACAAATGGCGCCAATTGTACGAGTAGAAAATAATCATCGCTTTCCATACTCATTGTGTCTAAGCTTCGCTTATTTTCGACTGACCTGAGAACACAAAGACGGTGAGTTACCCGGGGGTTTGTTGCCGAAAAAACCCTCCGACGGTCAAGTTAGCACACTTAGAAAGAATAAGAAGAAAAGAGAGAGAGAGACAGAGGGGTAGGTAGTTCTGATAACCAGATGTTCCAGACCTATTGTATGGAGGCGCCGCACAGTTTAAATAGTTTTTGCGTGCACCACTTTGCTCGAAATTTTCTGGACGCATGGTTGTACTGCCATTTCTATTCTTTACACGTGCACGTGTCAGTACTGCCAAACAACATTTTGGCCAAACTACCAATGGTACTGATGTGCAACTTTAGTGGATTCCTCTCCTTACATTCCGATCGGGCCATGTAGCAAATCCTACCGAGTTACTTCTTGCATGGAGCTATAGTCCGCCCTTTGGAACCGCATTACTCCCGACCAGCAAAAATCTGAGGCCTCTAGTTGACTTCTTCAGTTGTACCCATTCGTCCCCACTGACCTTGCTCGGCCTTGGACCATCGCTTCACCTAGCTCAGCAAATTATTCACGCTGAACAACTAGCCCAGTCCAACTTCCAAACCTCAAGCTAACTCAGTAGCGTGATTTAGAACCTTAGCCAAACTGCCCTCTGCTATACCCACTCAGTCTCGTAATCCAATAGCATGGTCCAAGTCACAACTAGCTCGGTCGATTTGCTTAGCCTAAACTCCCCTTTCAATTGCCCCTTAATTCTGTCTGCATTCGCGTAACCGGAATTACATTACTAGGCCGGGCTAGACTCTTTACTCAGTGGTTCACTTGCTCGGTCGTTGGCCTTAAATCCCTTATGTTGTAACATGATTGGGATTACTCAACTTCAGCTCAGTTTAAGAACTTCAAAGTTGGAGAGTAAAGTTAACTTGGCAACTTGCTTCTTGGCGAGCAAAATCTGCTCAGCAAGAAACTTCAAAGTTGGTGAGCGAGATCAACTCGGCAACTTGCTTCTTGGTGAGCAAAATCAACTCAGCAAGGAACTCCAAAGTTGGCCAGCAAGGTCAGCTCGGTAACTTGCTTCTTGGTGAGTAAAATCAGCTTGGTAAGGAATTTCAAAGTAGGCGAGCAAAGTCAGCTTGACAACTTGCTTCTTGGCGAGCAAAATCAGCTCGTCAAGGAACTTTAAAGTTGGCGAGCAAGGTCAGCTCGGCAACTTGTTTCTTGACGAGCAAAATCAGCTCCGCAAAGAACTCCAGCAAAATCAACTCGGTAAGAAACTTCAAAGTTGGTGAGCAAAGACAGCTTGTCAACTTGCTTCTTGGCGAGCAAAATCAACTCGGCAAAGAACTTCAAAGTTGGCGAACAAAGACAGCTTGTCAACTTGCTTCTTGGCGAGCAAAATCAACTCGGCAAAGAACTTCAAAGTTGGCAAGCAAAGACAGCTCAACAACTTGCTTCTTGGCGAGCAAAATCAACTCGGCAAGGAACTCCAAAATTGGTGAGCAAGGTCAACTCGACAACTTGCTTCCTGGTGAGAAAAATTAGCTCGGTAGGGAATTTCAACGTTAGCGAGCAAAGTCAGCTCGACAACTTGTTTCTTGGTGAGTAAAAATCAACTCGGCAAGGAATTTCAACATTGGCGAGCAAAGTCAGGTCGGCAACTTGCTTTTTGGAGAACAAAATCATCTCAGCAAGGAACTCTAAAGTTGATCAAAACCATCAACAAACCTCTTGTCGAGCAAAATCAGTTCGGCAAGGAATTCCAAAGTTGATCAAAACCATCAATAAACCACTTGCCGAGCAAAATCCGCCCGGCAAGGAATTCCAATGTTGAACAAAACGCCAACTTTCATCTTTCCAAGCAAAATTAGCCCGACAGGGAATTCTGATCTTTTCATCAAAATGATTCAGTTGCCACTTGGACCGTGCTAAACCTGCTTGGCGAGGCGCAAATACAACAATCTTCAAGAAAACAGTCTACTTTTTCATTATATCAATAGTAGAATGGGTTACAAAAATAAAACTAAGAATAAAACTTCAGATTGACAGTGTTCCATGTTCTGGGAATAGATCGGTCGTCTATATCCTGCGAATTTTATGCCCCTTTTCCTTGGCCTTTCAAAACTAATCTCCCCAGATCTCTTCAATCAATCACTCCTTGAGGGGGGATGTCTTCGATTGCTAGGCCATATAGCAAGGTCTTATCTGGAGGAGCCACTCTGACCCCCTCATCAATGTAATGATCCAAATGCCCTGCAGCCACCAACTCTTCCAAGTGTAATTTGAGCGACATGCAATCTTCTGTTTTGTGCCATCTCTCATCATGAAAGGTGTAACAGTATCTCGAATTGAATCCTCTCTGGGCATCCCCCAACTTAGCTGGCCACCGAACGTATTCCTCGTCATGGATTTCACTTAATATATGATAGATCGGGATCTTAAAGACCATAGTAATGCCAGTCCAAGCTTTTAACTTTCTTTTGGCATCATCCTCCGCGTCACATGAGTTGGTAGCCCGGTCAATGTTACGACCCTTATCCAAGTTTTTGCGGTTAGCGTCGCGATCATGCTCTCTTGCACGGTTGTTTGCACGATCATTATCTTGTCCAACTGCATTGACTTTTCCCGTAACTCTTTTGTCTGCCACTATTGGATTTGCCTTCACGGTAGCTGCGGCCGCGTCATCCTCAACTCAGATGTGTTCATTGATGCGTTACATGAGCAACTCCATGGTCGTTGGTTGGTTCATGGTAAGCAAGTCTCTAAGTTTATGTCCGACTGGAAAACTGCGCTTGAATTGAGTGATTACTAGGTTCATCAGGCAATCAAAAATTTTGTTGAATGTTTCCCAATACTTGGCGTTGTACGCCTTCAAGGAATCACTTGTTTCCATCTTGATTCCCAAAAGGTGGTCGACTTCTTTGGGTGTTTTGGTGTTGGTCTTGAATCGTGTCACAAATGCCTCCGCCAATTGTTGCCACCTCTCAGTACTTTCCTCTGGCGGCCTCTCGAACCATTTCAGGCCCAACTCGCCCAAACTCGATGGAAAAACAAAGCACATGAGCGTATTGTTTCGCCTGTGCCCAGCCATAACCTGCCAAAAGTGGCTTACATGCATGTACGGATCGGTCTTTCCGTCACAAAGCGTGAACTTTGGCTGATAGAACCCAAGGAGGAGTGGTGTGTTCTCGATCTCTACGAAAAAGGGAGTGGCGCTCAGCCTTACTAACTCTTTGTCTGGTGGCGCGTGTGCCGCTAAGCGTAGTGGTGGCATGGCGACCTCTTCACTAACTTGCCCTCTAAGGGCCAGCCGCTACAGTGCAGGTACCCTCTGCACTTCCTATCAGTGAGCATGCTCTTCCAACACATCCCTCAAGTCTTTTGAAGGGTCAGAGAATGAATATCTCGACGTCGTCGTCGGACGTAAGGGGTGGTAACTATTGTCCTGCGCACGAGATGTCACCGCCAGTGCAATGTAGTCTCCAACTCTGAAGCTTCTCATGACAGAGAGTGAAGGGGTGTGGCGTCTATTCTGACTGCCGGAACGGTGAAAATAGGCGTGCTCACTGTGGTTCCCCACTCTAGCAATGCCCTTTCCCTTTATATGGCGTTTCATAGCCTCCATCTCCGTCACCATCTTCTTGATGATGGTATCTTGATCTCTTAGCTTGTCTTCTAGGTACTGAGTGTGTGAGTTTCGCCGTCTCGCGTAGCTCTTTTGGGCTGAGTATATGAGTCTCGCCGTTGACGATGCTTTTCTTAGTATTTCAATAAAAGATTATGTAATGCCCCCAAAACATAACATAATTACATCCGTAGATATATAGAAGATAGCATAAATCAGAGTCTCAGTCCTTTCATTACACGAGGTTAAAGAGACAAAAGAGTTTAATATAAATAATTGCCCTATTGGCTTACATCTTTCTAAGCCTTAACTTGGTTACAACAAAAATGAGCTTCACTCTTTACATATTTAGCCCTAGGCTATACAAAATAAAAACATAACAAAACATGAAGCTCTTGCTTCCCAAAGATCACTCCCATGCTATTGCCTTGGAGGAGGCACGCCATCATTACCTGAAAATATTATTCCTAACTAAGGTGAGCTACAGCCCAATAGAGATCATCTAACATAGTATATGAAACTTAACAAAGGTATAAGTACAAGTGCATAAACAATGCCTGTGGTAAAGATTTTCTCAACATTTAATACTCATAAGCTTTCAATTTCAAGCCTTTATCCATTCACTTTCAATTCACTTGTATGTTCTCCATTCATGAGTCAATTTCATTATTTTTTAACAAACGAATTAAGGCTACAACTCAATAAATTGCAAATCACACAACACATATGCATAAACACTTCAAACTTCTTGTTTCACGGAAATTTCGTCCGCGGGCAGCCGTCAAACGGGACCCATGTAAACGTAGGCCATACAGGCACTACAATTGCCATTTTACGGATATTTCATCCACGGGCTAGGCACCCATATATAATTTCGGGGCTTTCATCAAGGACACTCCGACCAACTTAATTATAATGGAGTCTATCCCCTTTCTTTACCAAACAAATATACACACATATGCAATGTATTTAAACAGATAATTAAACATGAAGCACATCCTCTTTCCACTTCCTAACAAATATACATATACAATGTATATAAACACGGTCATATTCAATGACAACCATCAAAGATTGGTTTCAATTTACCTAATCCACATGCAATTTCTACAACAATCCAAAGTTATCCTCCATCGATAGCTCAATACAATTATCTCTAAACAGATGTTCAATCTTAACAGATAGTTTATTCAAAATTTCCAAAAGAATAAATTAATACATAACCAATTCCACCATTTATGTCAATACCCTCTCAATTTCATATTTCTAATGCCAATTCCAATTTTTGTACAAAATAATAGTTTGACACAATTAGGGCAATTTCTCCATTTTTCCAAATATTAGTCAAGTGCCAAAATCATCAAATTAGGCATAGTACAACATCATTTTCAAACCCCACAAACATTAATTTCATTTACACCCAAAACCCCTCTTTGAACTCTATACTCAAAACCCAAGGTTTGTTTTAAAACATCCCCAAATCACACCATTGTTACACAAAAGACAATATCTAAGCTAAATATCATATGAAAGTGTAGAAGGAATCCCTACCTCAAAGAAGAAGACGAACCCAACAAGAGAGAAATTCTAAGAATGCCGAAACTGTCACGACCCAAACCTGCCCCTATGGGTTTAGCACCGTAACCGGCCAGTAATCCGAGATTATCGAAGGCCTGCTTAACAGTAAGACAATAAAACAGAGCACAGGGGCTGGCGGAAGCCAAAACAGTAAATAAACAATGTCCAATAAGCTGTGACAGTCTGTATGCAAAAAGACTTTTCATACATATATACAGTCAGTGACAAAACAGTATGTACATTATATACAATCATTCAGAGCTGGGACCTAATCCATATTAAACAGTACGGTACAGTCTACAGTTATTACAAAACAGATACAGAGACAGACGGGGAATTAAAACACCCCTAAGCCAAAGCTTGACAGGCTCGGAACCTCGCAGTGAGACACATAAGTTGGCTTGACAAAACTGGAGTTTACCCCGACGCTTCTAGCCGCGGTCTGGTGCCTGTACACCTACATATATATATATGAGCAGTGAGCTAAAGCCCAGTGAATAACATAATGCGTAAAGAGGTTTAGAATGAATGTCCTTACGGTAATGAAAACAGTTCATTGATTCAGTATATCAGTCATTCAGTCATATGTGGTACATCCATTAGCATAGCAGTACAGTAAACAGTAGGTCTTAAAAGACCGAACAGTAAATGATGGCCATCAATCAGTAAACAATAGTGGTTCCAACAAGGGAACCGACAGAGATCTCTGTAACAGTAACAGTAGTTGTTAAGGATGCCACAATACAGTTCAGAATATAGGACATACATTCATTCAATTAACAGTTTCAGTTCAGAAAGCAGTTCAGTTAAACAGTCAGAAATATTCACAGTTGAACATATCTTTACACAATTGTTACTCATAGAGTTCTGGGTTACAGTAAGCTAGAGCGTCTCCTCGGAAAGCCAACCCTACACAGTTTACAGAACGAACACACACTAAGCTATACAGTTGGGAAATATAATAACTTAATCCCTAATTTGCCTCGGTGTGGTTCTACTTCTATATCCTCATTAAGATGTCTAAAACTAGGCCTAAGAATGCCTAGGATGGGATGAGGATGCAAAGATGCACTTTAAAAGCATTTTTCAGAATTTTCAGAAAACAGGGGTCTCGCTCGAGCGTGGCTTTCTTCGCTCGAGCAAGCTTGTCAAAACAGTGGGGTCGCTCGAGCGTGGACTTCCTCGCTCGAGCGGTCTGCAAAAATGCAAAAAGTGCTGGATGTTGGAAATCTCCGCTCGATGCTCGCTCAACGCTCGCTCGAGCGTAAGACACAGTCCTCGCTCGAGCGTGCGTCTACGTGCACCAAGAATCTGAGAGCTTGCAATTTACGCTCGAGCCACCATTCCTTCGCTCGAGCGGAGCTCAGAATAAACGATGGTCGCTCGAGCGTGGAATCCTTCGCTCGAGCGAAGAAGCCAAATTCTGGAATTTCCAAATTTGCCTCCTAAGCTCAAACCAAGCATTCCTTAGCTCAAAACTCGACCTCTTGGGCCCAATTCCTGGAAAACACATCTAAACTCAATATACAACAAGTTTCAAAGCTCAATTTGAGAAATCAAAGCCCAAGGGTGAGTTAATTAAATCCAATTTCAACCAAATTTCATGAACAAGAAGAACATGCAAACATGCATGAATTAAACTCAATTCAAAGCTTCAATGTTAGCTCAAATGGGCCAATTCTTTTCAAAACAAGATGAAATCATGGTCTACTCTCAAAACATGGACATGCATGTGAGGAATCATGAACTATAACCTCAAAACTTCAATATATATACATGCATGCAACAATTAAGCTCTAATTCAACACTATTGAACCAATTCAAGCCTTGGATCACTAAAGACCCATTAATCACGCAAGAATAAACTCAATTACACAATGAAGAAGGTCAATGATCCACCTTAGGTCTCCAATTATGAGTCAATGATGCTATCAATCTTCAATTCTTCCAAGATTCAAGCCAATTCTACAAGTTGAGCTCAATTCTCACACTCTCTCTCTCTATGGTAGGTTGTGGTGTTCAAAATTGGCTGATGAAATGTTGGCTAAGTGTATAACAAAGCTTCAAGTATAGCCCATGTAGTGGGCCACTCAATGACATTATGGTAATTAAGTCAAACTATGCAATTTATCAATATTTAATCTAATTTAATCATACCAAATCACATTTTAATTAAATATGCCATAAAATCACATAAATTCCAATGATCATAAAACATCAGTCAAATTCGAATTCGGCTGCCGATAAGGCCTTCAATTTGCACTTTAAACATAAAAACATGAACAGATAATCAAACAGGCAACAGATAGAAATGCAGTATAACAAATATACTTAATCAATTCAGTTTCAGATTCCAGTCAGTCAGTCCAGTGTTTCAAGCAGTTCAATTACCAGTCATAATCAGTCTTAGTTTAACAATAATCAGTAATTAATCGGTAAGCAGTGATGAGGGTTATTACAGAAACCCACTTCTATTCGAATCAAAATGTAGATCTTGACAAGCTCTACCTTTTTCCCAAAGGCACTAAAGTAAAAAGGAGGATGGATCTAGATGAAATCTAAGAGAGAATGTGAAATGTAGAGAGAGAAACTCAAGAATAAGTTTTTTGGAGAGTTTTAGAGAGAGAGAGAGATAAAAGAAAAAGTGACTCAAAACTTCCTCTTCTCGGACTGATATTCACGCAGTCTGCTCAAGCATGGAAGTCCCACTCGAATGTAAGACACCGACTCTCGCTCGAGCGTGAAACTGGACGCTCGAGCGTCAAATGCACTCTCCCAGCATCTGCAGACCTGCAAAAATGCTAAAAATTGTAGAATCCCGCTCAAGCACGAGAATGTCCACTTGAGCGGAGGAGCAAATTTTGTGAACCCCGCTCGAGCGAAAGAATGTCCACTCGAGCGAAGAGGTCAAAATCTGGGCAACATAGGTTTTGAAAATTGAGCAACTAGCCTATTCCAAACGCACAATTACAACCCGATAACCAAAAAAATAGAGAGGAGACAAGGGAAACAAGATATGAATAACCTTTCAACCCATACAACCCGAGTACGGAATACAACAAGAGATGGGTTAAGAACCAGAATCGCTATAGATTATTTTGAAACATAGGGAACAATTCATTCTGAATTAAGACATAAGAAACTTTGGAAACTGTTTAAGACGTCATTATCAATACCACTTATTTTAGTTTAGATGGTCTAGATTCATAGCACAAAAAATGGCAAAATAGAATTAATCAATGTCATACAATTCAAAAAAAAAAGGATTCCTATGAAATATACCAATTAATTCACTACGAGAAAGAAAATGATTATAAAGTATATTCATTGTAATCGAAAGGATAATTTTCAAAATACAATGGATTTAATCTTTTAGTTTATGTATTTATGAGTAACATAAATTACTATATAAGGAAACTGAAATGGTCAATTACTCTGTTGAAATCAATATATCAGATAATCCTCAAATATTTATTATAACTAAACAAGCCAATCAAAGCATATGCATCAACATCATCTTCATATATCTCCATAGTAGATACTATGAATATGCATGGCCCAGATTTTACATTCATGCATGCCATCTAGTAAAGCATCTGATACAAGAATGCTGAATTAAACGTGACGTCACAAGAAGAATTAGTTAATCATGACAGAATGTCTAAATTAAACGTGACATCACAAGAAGAATTAGTTAATCATGATAAAATGTCAAAGCAAACTTACAGGTCCAAAGCTCGATAGTAATTTAATCCACTAGTGAAACCTGTTCGGTTAAAGTTGGTGACATAATAATTGATGTCTTCTTTTGATAGCCAAGAGGGCATGATAATTGGATTATGGGGTGAAACACCAAACCCAACTTCTTTAGGTACACAAAGCAGACCTGGTCTACGAGATGTGAGAAATTTCTTTATTAGTCTTGTAGTGTCAACACAAGCAAACTCTTCTTCTACCTCTCCAGGTTCTTACAAAAAAAAAAAGTAGCACATTCACTAAGATGGTGTACCAAGTATACTGTACACGACATATGACAAAGATTCGAAAGAAATATTTTGAAATGGTGTATTAATTAACCATCTCATTTGAAATGAAACAAACCAATATAGTGAATTAACCCATTGATTGGAAGAGTCTTAATAGACATGAAACCAGAGATAATCATGGAGAGGTAGGGTTTTAAATATCGAACATTACGTATTGGGATTTTGAACTTTTGATATAATTATTCATCGATATATCAACCGATACTATCCAATATTGGCTGATGTATGATCATATACTATTATTTAGAACCATGTGGAGAGGTAATGGAAAGACAATGGTAATCTTTGTAATGACAACCTCGGTGTCCACAAGCTAAAGATACAACACAGTCCAACATCCACTCTGAATACAAGTATTATGCTATCAACAAAACTCAAAAGCAAATACTTCAGCATAGTTTATAGGTGCAAGTGGTATAAGATAAGGGCCAATAAAAGCATGCCACAAGTGTGTCACATTTGCAAGTGAAGACACGTGTTAAAACTAGTATGAATGAGTGGATGAGATAACCACACAGCTTACTCTTATTGGCCAAAAGAGCCACCCACGTACATGGAATACCCAATTTTTTTTTCTTCTATATATATTTGTAGTAGAGAACTCCCTTAATTTTGCCATCAATTCTTGAATTGATAAAAGTGCACCACCTATAAAGAACAAGTTAACCTCAAATCCAGCATCAAGAGAGATACGAATAGTATTCAACTATCATCTGAAATGCCCAATATCTTGTACTACTATATTAACGACCAAACTTCAATTCAAGTAAGATAACTCCAAAACAAAACTGCTAAGTAGAGAAAATTTTCAATCGCCCAAAGTTATCTTCTTGAAAACAAAACAACTAACTAAAATACAGCTTATCTCAATAAATATGGAAAAGCAAAATAGTATAGAAACAAAATCTCCCAAATATAATAAATTATTCAACTAAGATTATTTATAGAAGTAGCCAAGTGTTCACAGATCTAGCTAAATTGAACCGTTGTCTATTCAATGTAGAATATTTTGCACAATCCAAATAGTTTGTAGGCAATATGAATTCTTATAAAATGGGCAAGGTCAACTAAATAAAAAAAAACACCCACATCAAATAAAGGCTAAGTTTGGAATAAAAGAATCTTGAGAAAAAAATAAAAATATGATTCTGAGACCACATAATTTCATAAAGGGTGATGCACCAATAAGTCCCAAATTATAAACTTATAGACTATTTAGTCTTAAAAGTTTTCTTGTAGACCGAAAGGTCCCATTATAACAAAATTGACCATTGAGGACATATACATTGCGCTCGTGAGTGGTAACATTAATGGGCAAGCTTCGTCATTTAACACTGTGTTAAATTACGAAACTAAGACATCGGTTCCCTATGGTGTTGCATTACTATTTCCTTCTTGGGCGATGGTGAGGTTGAATTAAAGGAAAGATTTGGGGTTTCAAAAAGGAAACCTACATTAGAAAGTGGAAAGGGCGGAAATATTTGGGGCAAGGTAACCCTAAATTATGGGAACCCTAATTTGAATGTTCCCTAATGTTGTCGCGGTGACGTTCATTGCAAACACATTGTGGTTAAAGCGAAAAGGGATCGTTGACATTGACGTCGGACTGCGTTTGCATTAAGGTTTATTGTGGATTGAAAGTCGGTGTTACGTATGGCAACGTCCGAAGATGACCGTAAAGAATGGAGGTATGAAATGTGTTACTGTCATTTTTTTATTTGTAAAGTTGTTTGTTTGATAGTAATAACAATAGTGTGAGGATGTAATGTTGCTGTTGTTGAACTGAATATCGAAAGAAAGAGAGGTTTCCGTGTAATAAGAATGATGTTACCGTGTCTGAGTAGGCAATTGATTAGTGTTTGAGTTTGTTGTTGTTGTTTAAAATTGATAGTGTGTTTGTGTTTGTGGAATGTTAAGATTAGTGTTAAAACGATATTGGGTACAATATGGGGAATGATTAACATATGTAAATTCGTGTTTTGAAAATGTTTTGAAAGCTGTGTTGGGGAATTTTATTTGAATAACATTGCTGTTTAATGTACTGGTTAACGTTCGTGGGGTTGCATCGTTGATGCGTAATATGTATCGTAAAGGGCATGTCCATGGCACATATTGCTTTGGAATGGGAAAATAGTTGTTGGGTATTTTAAACGTGCATTAGTCAAATACGTATCTAGGATTCATATGATTTGGACATGTGTGTATGGTGTTAGGGGACAATGTTAATGTGGCTATGTTGTTTTTGTTGTTAGTTGTGGAAGTGTGACATTGCAAAATGGATGTAATTGCCGTGCAACACTGTGTTTAGTTTGTGTACTAAGTGGTATTGGTTATTTATGCAGGTGTGATGCTGAGGCAGTCGCCACGTAAGAAGTGTAGTGGCGTGGCACATGACATGGGGGATTCTGATTTCACGTCGGACCCAATGGTAGTCAAAAGACAGGGCAAGTTACCATTCAAGGGGAAAAAGCAAATTGTTCATGTAATGAAGAAACCAGTAATCAACACTACGCGTTTGATGTATCATTCTAATATTAACGGGGTTATCAAGACCGTGATGAAAATCAATTTGAGAGAATCCCATGAACGACACTTGTAGAAAATCACCGTTCTGGCCAATGATTAATTCCATCCGCAAACATAACCTGACACCGAATGTATGTAAAAAATGTGATGAGACGATATTTCGTATAACGCAAACATGCAATCATGAGGACGAAAAATTCTCTATTGAGGGGAAAGGCGTACCACTTCATCAAAGCGATATCCGACTAATTTTTGACATCTAATGCGGCGTGGACCAGCTTGATTTGGTTCATAGGTCGAGGCCACTGTTTGATTTTATTTAGCATCGCTACGACATTGTGGGAAGGATATCGTGCAAAAAAATTAAGGAGCTATTAGACAATGCAGTATAGGGCAATAGTCGTGATGACGAAGAAGACGTCGCAAAGCTACTGTCATTGTATATATGTGCGAAACTATTTTTTACCATGACCGGAGGGTTAATTGGCTAGGCGTTTATCCCAGTTATTGACAAACTAAGTACGATACAGTTGTATGATTGGACGGCTGCAATACGGACCGTGTTAATTGTATCACTGAACAAGTTCCATGATCGGCCGGAAAAGGTAACCGGATGTGTTGTTGTTTTGCTCGTAAGTTAATGTGACATGTTTGAAATAGTATGAATTTTTCAGTTAATGACATGTTTTAATTAGTTTAATAGTACGTAGTGTTCATGAATGTGTTTACAATGTACTGCAGTTTTTTTTATGTGAACACACCAACCTCATCGAACTGAAACTACACAATGTACTGCCACGGTTCTGCAAATGGAGCATTGCAACTTTGACAACAAAAATGAAAGGGATTGACTTGAATCGCAGAGGACAATTTTGGATATGACACGGTAGAATGATTTAAATGTTTTTATTGGAAAATACGTAGTAGAGTGGGTAAAAATTTTGTGTCATGTTTGATGGGTGAGGTGTGATAAGCTAGAGGATGCAATTGTTGAACGGTACAAAATTGGTACGACATTAGTTAGTGGCAAATGTACGAGGACAGAAGGTAAGGTGTTGGAAGTAGAACCAGTGTCGATGTGTGCTGTTGTGTCACGTAGGGATGTTGTTTCTGATGTTGTAGAGCCCAGTTTTGACTGTTGGCGAGTGGACTCACCTGTAGGGGGCCACGTCAAGAAGGGCGGAAGGATGGACGAGGCAGACACCCACAAAGGAGGCAGCAAGTGTGTTACGAAACATGGTTTGGGCGTGGTTGTTGGAGGTGAAAGATGGCCAGTATTATTTCCGGATCTACTGGATTTGTTAACCACGCAACTAATTGAGGATGAGGATTCAAAAGTAGTCAGTGATAGTGATAAAATGAGGGAAGCGTTTAAAAGAAGAACAGAGCTGGAGGACGAATTGGGACAGAAATTGGAACGTGTATGTGAACTAGAAGGTAAGGTTATGAGCATAGAATGTGCACTTGGTTCGCAAGCTACAAATTTATGTATGGGGTTCGATAGTGTCATCAACTCGAAGGATGCTGAAATTGCATGTTTAAATGCCCTCCTGTCTGAGATGAAAACAACAATAGCACGATTGGAGGACTAGGTTGACGAGTACGAGGCGCACGAAGTAACACAGTCGGCTAGGAACGCAACTTCAAGTCGGGGCACATCATCAGACCAAGGTGGTGGCTATAAGTCCATTCCACAGTGCCATAATAGAACCGGCAAGCAAGGTCCACTGAAACACGTAACCAGTGTCGATGCTAACGGATATGTAGTAAACGAACCACGTAATAACGATGTTGATGCAGTGAATCGAGTTATTGTTGTCGAAAACATAGTGAAACCAAAAATGGGTGAAACTGCAGATCGGTTTCCATCATTATAGAAAGGTGTATGTAGCCCCACAGAGGAACAACGTCCATGCCATTCAGTGGCCACAAGTAACGCAGCCCCAGCAGCAAACAATACAAACATTAAACAGGTTCTGGATCGGCCAGGTATCAATGTGGTAGACAGGGTAACAGACTTTGTGAATATTGAGACCCCAAATATCACATCGTTGGTACGGCGTGTGAAGAGTAAAGCTAGGCGGGAGTGGAGGTTAGAGGATTATGAGTATCCTGGGTTGGTAAAGCGTTCCAAACAATCAAAAAATGAGGGCAACATCAAGACAAACACAAATGAGGTTGTAATTAACGTTGAAGACAACAAGGGAGGGGGAAAACATGGGCAAGATTTGGAATGAAAAATCGGTATACGGTTTGGAAAATGTTGGTTGAAGATGAACAGAAACTGTTAGAGGTGGTGTACACCTTCGAAGGGGACGGGTAATGTATACGTTTGACAGTATTGTTGTTGTAGTTTCTGTGAAATTGTTTATACCATTTCAATTTTACTTATGTGATTGTAATTTGGTGTAGAGTTGTGATATGGAGTGCACCAGATCATGGTGTGCATGTTAATTTCAAAGACATCTAGGCACTTGTACAAGGGGGTGCGACCGCCGGGAATGTAAGTCTGTTGTGTTAGTGTCGGTAGCGCAATATCACAAGTCCCACCATGGTTATGGGACATGTAACGTTGCTGCATATACGCATCATCGTGTAAGACTAATATACTTGAAAATGTGTGTAATTTGTGTTGTTAGGTTATTTATGCATATGCTGAAATTCTAAAAGTGCACAAAACCTGTCGGCTTCTAATACTGTTAATTTCAGCAAATTTTACTTCTACAATAATGTGTGTTCGGTGTGTACATGTTATTATGAGTAGCGTTTCATTGTTCTTTAATTTGTTTAATTTATTTTTTATAATGGGGCAGTAAAGGTATGGTTTTTGGTTGGTTTGTCAATGTTTGTAGGACATGATGAGGAACCCAAGTGTAACGTCCAAGAACCGTTACCTTAACGTACACGTGACAGCTGCCTCTAGGTTCAGATACGTCCACTACGCCATATACCATGCGAATCATTGGACGACCATGGTGTACGATTCAGACTCCAGAACATGGACACACTACAATTCAATCAAATCGCGTAGAGGCAATAGGGATGATCATTTTGCTGAGGCGGTGAAAGTGGTAAGTACAATTGTATCTAAATTACATGTTTTTGTGAGATGTGCGTGCGTTACATATATGGTAACAATGTTTGTTCGATGTGGTTGATTGGGTCATGTTATGTAACACAGAAACAGTGGATTGTGGATTACACAAAACGTGTGGCAGATGCTGCGCAACCATTTGTGAGTGTGACATCAAAAAATATCGACGGACCCTTGGAGGCTTTGGGTGATTGCCCTTAACAACACCCGGAATCGTATGTGAAAATTAAAAAATCGGTTAAAATTTGTTCCATTATTTTTTTTGTAATATATTTCCTTTGGTAATGCTGATTAACATGTTCCTGTGTTGCCTACTAGTAGACCGGATTGCGCTGTTATGGTATGCTTCATTATACGGTAGTACGCAAATAACGTAAAGATGAAAGATTCAATGCATGGCATGTCAGCCAGGGTGTTTAGAGCAGAAATGGTTAAGGCATTCCTCAATGGTCCACAGAGAGGGCTCCGAAATCGGCCTTTGCCCTAACTGATTTGGTCGAATGCATATGTTACCTGAACTATTTTTGTTTTATGTGTTGAACATGATACTGTTTGGTTTTGATGGTAGTGATTTTTTGATGGTGCACTACCTATGTGGCCATTATTGGAGAACAAACAAATTTTAAGTACAACAGCATTATAAAAACAGGGAGCAAACACCTGATGCTAAGTTTTTGGCGCGTTAGCATATGGCGTGAATTTTGTGTGCTTTTGGTTACACCGTGTTTGTGAATGATGTTAATTTGGGGTTTAATAGATTTTAATGTTCATGGGTTGGATATGGTAAACATTCAGTAGATCGATTGGCGTTGTTTTAATGCGTGAAGTAATTTTGGAAAAAAAAATTGTACATTGGATGTAACGGAAACGTTTTGTTGATTGTGTAGTAATTAATGCAGTCATAGGGTGGTTAGGTTTGAATGAGCAGTTGTTTCTATTTTAGTATTTGAAGTGGATGAGGTGAAGACGGTTGTTGCTGAAAGTAGCGTCATTCATATTGTGTTACTTAATTTTATATGTGGATAACGTAATGTAGGATCATTCAAACGTACCATATTATTGTGTTTAGGAGGTTTGCATTGTGGTAAGAAAGGGGATGTTAATTTGAAATTGTCAAGTTTGTGTTTTTAAATGTGTTGAACTCTATGATGGCAAAATTTATTTGAATAACATTGAAATTGTTTCTTTGATGATGGTGTTATCGGTTATGGGAGTATTACACTGCATAATACATGTACATACCATGTGACATCAATGCACAACAAACATCGAAAGTATTTGTACACCGTATTAATATATTAAAATTCCGTGTAACATCACACGCACAGCACACATCCAAACTCTTTAGTGAGTAACACAATTATGTGGTTAATGTGGGTTATGTTACTTCCTTCGCTGTTGTGTAACAAAATTATGAGCACTTGTATTTGTGAAACTGAGCTAATTTTTTTTGTGAAAAGTTAGTGCACCCGTTAAACATAATGGGAGGTGGTAGGACACAATGCATTTGAGACAATGTGATAAATGTAAAAACAAACCCACATTTCACATCATATTTATTTGCAAAAGTAAAAGCATTATGATGTGCATGTTCAAATCAACGGTAAAATATGTTTGGAAAGGAAAATTGTCCGACGTTGCAATGAATTGGGAACAGACCCACAATCCGAACTAAAAATAAGCATGGTGTAACACGACTAAATCGGCTTCTTGCATGTCTTCCTATTGTGGTTGCCAATTTGTCTATACCAACCACAATGAATCCGTTGCACAACCTCACCCTTTGATGGAATTCTCTTACGTTTGGGCCTACCAGGCGGACGCTTCACCTTTGGCGGCGCAATCATAAAATCATTGGGCGTAAATGCCAGTTTCTCAACAATTGGAATCGGATATATTGTTCCGCTATACGAAGCTTGGAATTCGTTAATATAATAGTACCTTTCAATCAAATCGTATGTATTTCATTCGCTATTACAAAAAGCAACAACAACATGGGAATACGGGAACCCATTCAGCTGCCACTGGAAACATGAACATGATCGCCTTGTCACATCAACCAAAACAGATGAGTGAAAGTGCACCTCGTAAACATTGTCATTAGCCTAGCTGACACTCTAAGCCCTACTGTCATTGTACGCCGTGACCAATTTTTTCTCCATTTTCGGGCATAATACGTCGGCCCATTTCCTTGACTTGAGTCTATGCTCTGCCATTTGTTCCATTATTTGACCCCTAACCATATCGACTAACCTAGTAATTGGAAGATGATGGGCCTCCCGTATCCAGCTATTGAATGATTCAGCTGCACTCGACCACATCTCACCGTAACGTTGCCCCCTGAAAGGTTTAGGACAATCAAACAAAATTCAACCCGAATTAACCCAAAAAAAAATCAAACTGCTACCATGTTACTGTAGAAAATGAATTGAAAAAAATGAACCCATTAAACTACTACGCAGACCGGGTACAATCAAACTTACATGAAGTACGCATTAGCCCAGTGGGATGGATGCAAGTCTTTCAAAAAGTTTTCAATCACAACCGGGCTGGACTCCTTTAACACCTCTATTTTCTGATTAAAACATGCTATGGTAGGCGCGTAAGCACATTCTCGGAGCTTGCACATCAACCCAACTTTGTGCGATGTGTTAACATATTTCATTCGGTCTCTCAAATTCATTTGAAGATGTAGCAAGCAAAATGCGTGATGTGTCAAAGGAAAAATAATTGGCATAGATTGCAAAAGACCCGCGTGACGATCAGATACGAACGTCAACGTACGCCTGCCACCCACGACTTCTTTAAGATTCCGTAAAAATCACTCCCAATTTTGTTGATTTTCAGAGTCAACAATTGCGAAGGCCACCGGAAACAACCCTACAAAAAACAGTGGACCAACCATATTTGAAGTACACACCATGGGAATGCAAAATGTTAGTGCATCTGTAATCCTGCATGCATTACATATATATAAAGGATTCATAAAAAGAATTGGATCAGAAATGTTAAATTATTTTTCGATTACAAAATAAGGAAAAAATTTTGATACCTTCTTATCTTTATTGTCGTCCTTCGCGGTAGCAGCTAGCAAATTCCCCTTGAATCTGCCTTTCAAAAACGTCACATTCAAAAAAAGTACCGGCTGACAATGATTGAACCTATCTGTACATACACAGAATGATATTAAATACCGAACAAACCTCTCAGTTTGTTGGTGAAATTCAAGGTTAATGTAACTGTTTGGGTTCTTTTCCATAACAGAATCGCTATACCATTTCATTTGGTCGAATGACATAGCGTGATCCCCATACACTTCACCCCTCACTTTCTCAACCCCTAACCACGCCACCCGGTAACTAATATCCAACCCATAGTCATTTTTCAAATCAAACACAATGTCTGTAGGACGTGTCAGTGGCTGATCACGCACCCAATCTGCGACAACACTTGAAACCAAATCAGACCCCGTCCGCGGGTTCCTATGTGTTCGTACAGTAGCTCCAGAATTGTGCACACTATCTGACTTCTTAACACATAAAATCTCATTCGATGGCAACACCCTCGCATACACCGACCATGTGCATGCTGTGGACTCTGCAAACTTACACACTGTTGTAATGCGAACTGAATCATTTTTCACATACTTGAATTGAAACCCGCGTTCCACGGCATACTTGCATAATATTTCCCAAAATTCATTAGCACCACCGACAAAACATTGTCCAACATGGGTAATCCCAAATGCCCATTGAGCAGACCAGAACATCTTTGATTTGTTAGGGCAATATGTTAGTAACAAATCCGTCTGATTGTCCATAGCGAACGTCCGATTACCAATATTCGACTTTCCGCCTTCATTACAATACGCACCCCTGTAATTACCACCCACCGGAACATCCAGAATCTAAATAAGAACATCAAAATGGTTCATTCCAAATGACTTCGCAAGGCACAACATGTTTCGAATATCGTCATCACTATCAACCTTAAACTTCTTATACTCGGGGACATCCCACAACATATACACTGCATCCCGTACCAAGTCGTCGAACTTCCCACAAATAGTATCGACCAGCTATGCGAATGTCATCGCGTGATGCAACCAAACAACAACATTGGTTTGCCCATAAGTGCACAACAACAACAACACATCATCCATACCTGTCACGCAACCCATAATCGAACCGTTAGACCGCTAACACATAAGACAATGAATGAATAAAAAAATGATATTTGACATTTCACACCAATTGTTCGCTACTGATGTTGCAAACTATGAACAAAATCAAACCGTAAAATCCATGAGATAAACAACACACCCACACTTCACCCCCTTAAAAATTACCTTACACATTAAAAAAATTCAAATCCAAATAATAACAACAACATTGGCACTGAAACTAACCAATTAAAAGCAACTGTGCATATTACAAAAATTCAAATCCAAATAACATCAACAACATTGGCACTGAAACTAACAAATTAAAAGCAACTGTGCATATGTAGATGTTATCAGTACCCACAATGAAGCCATGTGAACAACCGAAAAACGTTTAAAAATAGGGGAAAATAATTCCACAAAAACACCAATCGCAATGATAATGACACGGAAAATAACATCGCAACCCACCTGTAACAAGCCCGCGAGGGACCTCGCTACAGTTCGGACTCGATTTTTGTTGCGGTTCCAAATCTCGAACCAAAGAGTCCAAATCCGGCAAATCGTTTTGAGAAAACAGATTTTTTGAAAGAAGTGCCAAACATGGACTGCTTTGCCAGATAACAGAGTCGCCACCTAAATATTTTAAAATGGGAAATTTAGGAAACCCTGACTCGGTGCCAAAAGGCCACGTGTCCGTCATCACCAAAGTTGGCTCGGGAACTTGGGTACGATTGGGGAAGGTCACATCGTGAGCACCCCCGCTCGCCCGGTCAAAGACCGGCCTCTACTAACCATGATATCTGTTTTTGAAAACATTGTGAGTTCTTATTCCGATTATTAGCCTAGGTTACTATGTGATGCTCGCAGCAAATAAGTATAGACTGGGTCGTCTGAATTGGAACAAAACATTTCATGTTTGTTTGTTTGAAAATGGTTTGATGGTGCTACTCGCAAGTAGGCTTAAAATGCGGATTTGCCACCCTCAGGTGGGCTTAGAAAACATGATGTTGCCACTATCTAGTGGGCTTAACAAACATTTGATGAATTGTCCCAATTCAAATAACTCAACCTCCACCCACAGGCATTCAAGGCAGTTATATCACATAAGCACATAGCCTCATGGCAAGCATGCTATTCATGGCAGTCACTCACACACATGCAAGGATGCTAAAGCATAAAACTCACCAAGTACTCCAAGCCAAAACCAAAAACCGATTAGAAATCATGCATGATCCTAAAACATACAGAATGCCTAATGCAACACATGCAAAAATGCAAACTAATGGCAGGCTCGGCTATTCTAAATATGGCATGTGAAATGCAACAACTAACATGTATTCATCTTGTAATTGAAATACAATGCAGTTTGTATGATGCGCCGAGCCCGGTGCATGCAAAACAGATGAATGATGCAAACATGCTGTCATACTGTATGCTAATCAAAATATGCCCTATATCTAACCATCCAAAGCGGGTAAATAAAAGGGAGAAAGAAATGGGGGTTGGAAGACATACATCACACTCACACACCCTTATTACAATTATGCCCTCGCGCGGAGGGTCCGAATAAATAATAATACAGTCCCAAATGAAAGAATAGTACAGTCCGAAATATATACAGTCCGAATATTACAAAATTCTAATTAATTAGCAAATTAATTACAAAAGAAGTAAAACTGGCATGCAAGCCAGGGACTGCCTTGCTTCTGATGGATAATGCATGCTGGACTGCCTCGGCGCGGAAATCCACTGGGATGCCCCAATCCACCTCTGTTTGCAATTTTTCTCGAAATGCGTGCCAGACTCCGAAAAGTTGCTGATCCTTGATTTTGCTGTAACAGAGAGCAGGAAAAGGGCATAGCAATGTATTTCACAAATATATGCATGCCTCGATCCTCGTGCCACCAATCACGCATCTCAATGCATGATGGCCGAGGAGCCGAATTGCACAACTCAATATAAGATGAATGCAGATGAATGCTACAATGAAAACCTAACTCCATCATGGGGAATCCGGAGTGTCGGTGACTGGGGAATTGAGACATGCTCCGCCACTCGGAGTGCGAAACGCGCCTCGTTTCCCGTGCAATATGCATGATATGCATGAAATACAACTAACATGTGATACAGCATGCACAATGCTACGAAAGTGAGATGTCTCGAAACGCGTGCCCACGGGCACGCAAATCGAGGCGGTGACATACAGGCATGAAATAACAAATTGGGCTTACACTAACATGAGAGGACCTCAGCCGCACTCACATAAGCTGCCGAAATGATAAGAATGAGGTGTCTCGAAATGCGTGCCCACTGGCACGCAAACCGAGGCAATGATGAAATGCAAATCGGATAAAACAGAGTGCCTCGAAATGCGTGCACGCGGGCACACAAACCGAGACAGAGGCATACGCAATGCAAACCAGATAAAATAGAATGTCTCGAAATGCGTGCACACGGGCACGCAAACCGAGGCGGAGGCATACGCAATGCCAATCGGATAAAACAGAATGTCTCGAAATACGTGCACACGGGCACGCAAACCGAAGCGGAGGCATACGCAATGCCAAGCGGATAAAACAGAGTGCCTCGAAATGCGTGCACATAGGCACGCAAACCGAGGCGGAGGCATACGCAATGCCAAGCGGATAAAACAGAATGTCTCGAAATGCGTGCCCACAGGCGCGCAAATCGAGACGATGATGTGCGATGCAAAATCGGATAAAACTGAAGTGCCTTGAAGTGCGTGCCCACAGGCGCGCAAACCGAGGCGATGCATTAAGGCATGGAATGACATGGGAAATGACATGCAAGCATGGGAATGAAATTTCAGCACCTAAATAAAAGGGGAAACAGCCCCGAGACAATTCGAAATGACATTCGAAACATGCATTCATCCCGAAAATGCGAAAATAAGCCCCGAAATGGCCTATAGCCATGCTATACATGCAAAATATGATCATGACAGCAAGAACAGTAGCAAGACAGTCCCAAAAATGGCATTTTTTCAGTAATAAACATGGCCTAAATGCAAGCATAGATAGATCAACCAAAGCATGCAAAGTTAGTGGCCAAAAGAGGGGTATTGAGACAAGTGATATATGAAAACCCCAAATGGACAAACTTTCTTCTACAACATTGAAGATGAGCTAAAAATAAGCACAATTGGAGAAGATGACATCCTCAAAATCAGAATAAAATCATGCTAACAATTCCATGCAAAAATGAAGCTCAAAAGAGGCTATAACAAGAGTCATGCAAAACAAGCACCAAATGACAAAATTTTCTTCATGAAATGTGTAAAGGGGGTCAAAATAAGACCAAAGTCAGTAGGGGTCTAAGTCCCAAAAGCAAATAGAAATAGGTCAAAAGTTGTGTACAAAAATGGGCACACTTGATGGAATTTGAAGGAAGTGGTGGATATAATGGCCAAATGAAATTGAGCCTCTCTACAATGTTGTAGAGGGGCTCAAAACAAGCAAGAAATCAGTAGGGGTTGGACCCCTAAAAACAAGCACAAACAAGCCAAAACTAGCATGCAAGATAATGGCATAAAAGCTAGGTATTGAAACAAGTATATCATAGAAGCATCAAATGAAGTTGAGCCCTTATACAAAGTTGTAGAGGGGCTCAAAACAAGCACAAAAGCAGTAGGGGTCGGAGCCCCAATTCTCAACCAATTAGAGTATAAAAAAAGATCAAGAAAAAGCCCTAAAAGTTGGTTTTGAATACTTACCCTTGAAGACTTGTCTTTCTTTGCTTCTTGGCTTTGATTTGTAGCTTCTCAACCTCTGAAATTCACTTCCTAGCTGCTGGAATCGAAGTTGGAATGGTGAAGCTAGGTGTTGGTGAAGGAATCAAGCAACACTTGAAGAAATTTTGGAACCTTTGGCTATGAAAATTAGGTTTTTTGCTATGGAGCTCTTGAAGCAATTTTTTCTAACCTAAGCAAAGGGGAAGGAGGGCCCTTCAAATAGACAAGAAATAGGATGTAAAAGGGGAGGGAAAGCACCCAATCTTTCCCTCCCGAAATATCCCCCGGATGCCCCGGGATATGTTGGAAGATATCCGGACAGCTGGGACAGGCTGGAAAGCAAGAATCTGGCCGGCCAGGTATTTTTTTGCAAGGTGGCCGGCCAGCCACCCCCCATGGCCGGCCAGCCACCCTACATGGCCGGCCAGCCAGGTGAAAAAATGAAGTTTTGAATTAGTGGCCGACCACCACTTTTTGGTGTCCTCCCATGTGTGTAGAACAAGGTTCTAGGGTTGGAAATTGGCAACACTGAAGCAGGAGTCACAACATAGAGCTTGAAGGAGAGGCTCAAAAATGAAATCAACAATTGCTGGCCGACCACCAACTTTTAGGGTCCTCCAAGATGTGTAGAACAAGGTTCTAGGGTTGGAAATTGGCAACGCTGAAGCAGGAGCCACAACATAGAGCTTGAAGGAGAGGCTCAAAAATGAAACTCAAATTTTCTGGCCGACCAGTAGTTTTTAGGGTCCTCCCATGTTCCCTCATCACAAATATGTAACTTTGGTTGGAAGAAAATACCCCCAGGGTGTTCAACATTGGCCCGGAAGTGAGAAAAACGGGCTCCGGAGGAGCGAAACTGGCTATCTGGGATAATTGTTGGCTTCTCACCCCCCAGTGATCTTCCTGATGTTGAAACAGAGGTACCTGCCAAGTTTGAACAAAAACTAATGAGAAATGAATGCTCGGGACCAAAACCGAGCAATTCGGGATCCCGAAAATGAGCATCTGATGCCGGAAGTGGTGTTCAGCAGCGAAGTGGGTATCTGCGACCCCAGTGTCCCTCGGAATGACAAAACAGAGGTACCTGCCAAAAATCGGAGAAAGCGGATGCGAAATGAATGCTCGGGACCAAAACCGCACAGTTCGGGGTCCCGAAAAAAGGTCGCCGGGCACCGGAAGTGGTGTTCGGCTGCGAAGTGGGCATCAGGGGCCCCAGTGTTCCTCAGAACAGTAAAACAGAGGTCTCCGCCAAAAATCAGAGAAGACTGATGCGAAATGAATGCTCGGGACCAAAACCGCGCGGTTCGGGGTCCCAAAAAAGGGCTGCTGGGCACCGGAAGTGGTGCTTGGCTGCGAAGTGGGTTTCTGAGACCCCAGTGATCCTCGGAATATTAAAACAGAGGCACATGCCAAAAACCGAAGAACTCGGAGATGGTTGGGCGGTCCCGAGCCGAGGCACACGGCCTAACGGTCCCGAAAACCGGGAACCGGGCTCCGAAATGGGCAAAATGGCCTACGGCCACGAAAAGTAGCTCACGGCCACCGAGAGATAATCTACGGGACCACTCCCTTCCCTCAGGAAAGAAAACAGAGAAAGCCGAGCCTGGTTCGCAAACCGAGACAAGGTAGAGAAGAGGGTTCGGAAGTCCGGAGGCAGGGCGCGCGGCCGCGACTCTGAGACTTCAGAACAAGCACAGTATGCAACATCACCGAGCGCTCAATCGGTGACGTCTGAGTCTTAAGGTCGGTCAAAAATGGGGTGTCTACAGTTGCCCCTCTTTGACAGAACTCGAAAGTCAAGAAGTGACGGGAGTGAATGTCAAAGCCCAGAGATGACCCATTTTTGACAAGGCGGAAGACTTAGACAATCATACAAGATAAACAAAGATATGTATGTGTGCCCGCAGGCAGGGGCAAAATGCAAATGATAGGCACGGAGCCAGATGTAACTTAATGATCATGCAAATGCAGCAAGCTGTAATGAAGCAAGTATTGACGAATAGAGGCAACAGTTTTAAGCAAGAATGCAAAGCAACAACTACATTTCATGTAGTTAAGAATGCGGAGAATCATTCAATTCTCATCGCGTCTCTCACGGAGAATATACGATACCTGCGCGATTCGTCTGGTCGCACCAGCCTCAAATGAACCGTACATACAATATCGTGCCTGCAAAATAGAGAAATGCAACAAGAACAATATGCTAACAACATATATTCCATGTGACTCCTATGATTCGAAAAGTTTGACACACGCAGTGTCGGCAAGTGAATGCAAATCTAACCACATTTCATGCAGAAAGGATTGCAGAAAGGATGTAAGAAAATTACTGCAATTCTCACTGTGAATACAGTGTGCATTTGTGATAGATACACAAAGCGAACGTGTGTGATTGATACACCAAACGAACATGTGTGACAGATACAAAGCGAAGCGAGTGTGATGGATACACTATATGAAGCAAAGCGTGATGGATACACAAGATGAGCATAGTGTGATAGATGCACAAAGAGAAAGTGTGTGATTGATACACAAAGCGAGCGTGTGATTGATACACAAAGCGAAAGTGTGTGATTGATACACAAAGCGAGCGTGTGTGATTGATACACAAAGTGAGCATGTGATAGATACGTAAAGTAGGCATAGTGTGATAGATACAAAGCAAGTGTGTGATAGATACACTATATGAACGAAGTGTGATTGATACACTAAATGAATGAAGTGAGCAAAGTGTGATGGATACACAAAAGGCAAACACAAAGTGTGATAGATGCACTAAGTGAACAAGTGTGATGGATACACAATAGGTGAACACGAAGTGTGATCGATGCACTTAGTGAACAAGGTATGATTGATATACTAAATGTGAACACGAAGTGTGATAGATGCACTTAGTGAACAAGTATGATGGATATGCTGAATGTGGACACGAAGTGTGATAGATGCACTTAGTGAACAAGTATGATTGATATACTGAAGGTGAACACGAAGTGTGATAGATGCACTTAATGAACAAGTATGATTGATATACTAAAGGTGAACACGAAGTGTGATAGATGCACTTAGTGAACAAGTATGATTGATATACTGAAGGTGAACACAAAGTGGGATAGATGCACTTAGTGAACAAGTATGATGGATATACTAAATGTGAACACGAAGTGGGATAGATGCACTTAGTGAACAGGAGTATGATTGATATACTAAATGTGAACACGAAGTGGGATAGATGCACTTAGTGAACAAGTATGATGGATATACTAAATGTGAACACGAAGTGGGATAGATGCACTTAGTGAACAGGAGTATGACTGATATACTAAATGTGAACACGAAGTGTGATAGATGCACTTAGTGAACAAGTATGATTGATATACTAAATGTGAACACGAAGTGGGATAGATGCACTTAGTGAACAGGAGTATGATTGATATACTAAATGTGAACACGAAGTGGGATAGATGCACTTAGTGAACAAGTATGATGGATATACTAAATGTGAACACGAAGTGGGATAGATGCACTTAGTGAACAAGTATGATGGATATACTAAATGTGAACACGAAGTGTGATAGATGCACTTAGTGAACAGGAGTATGATTGATATACTAAATGTGAACACGAAGTGGGATAGATGCACTCAGTGAACAAGTATGATGGATATACTAAATGTGAACACGAAGTGGGATAGATGCACTTAGTGAACAGGAGTATGATTGATATACTAAATGTGAACACGAAGTGTGATAGATGCACTTAGTGAACAGGAGTATGATTGATATGCTAAATGTGAACACGAAGTGTGATAGATGCACTTAGTGAACAGGAGTATGATTGATATACTAAATGTGAACACGAAGTGGGATAGATGCACTTAGTGAACAAGTATGATGGATATACTAAATGTGAACACGAAGTGGGATAGATGCACTTAGTGAACAAGTATGATGGATATACTAAATGTGATAAAGTGTGTGATTGATACATCAAATGAAATGAAGTGTGTGATTGATACACTGAATGCAATAAAGTGTGATGAGAGTGTGATTGATACACTAAATAAATGAAATGTGATTGATACACTAAGTGAATGAAGTGTGATTGATACACTGAGTGAAATGAGAAAGAAACTTGATAGGTACAATGCAATACAATGCATGATGCTTACGGAAAGCAATAAATGGACAAAGCGGCGCTTTTAGAAAGCACCTCATGAGGTGAGTGGCGGTGAACCGCTCTACTCTGATGGGGATCTCCCCTCGTGCTCTTCGAACACTTTACCTTGAACTCACAGTACAAAGGCTCTGGAATGCTGACAAATAACAACATCTGGATGTAGGAGCCAACGGCTGCTGCTTGTTTTCCTGATCATATTCACAACTTTCCCTATTCTCCAACGGGGTGACAGACTAGGTTGGTTCAGTATCCAGAACTGAGGCGCATACACATGCTATCTCAATCTATGTGGCTGCCATACAGATTTCAAGCCGAGGACATGCCTCTGGGTATTTAAACCAGACTCTAGTCTCGGAAATCCCGAACCTTTGCGTTCTAGGCCACGGCCATTCGAACTCTAGTTTCCACCGTCGCAGTTGGTCTCCTAGGAACTCATCGCAAACACGACCAAGATGCCTCTGGCAGGGAATGGTACTCAGGGAGAGCACTTCTGATTGCCATTCTGGCTTGAAGTAGACTTGATCTTGAGCTCAAGGTAGAGGCACACTCATACTTCGGGACATTGGCAAGACTTGAAGAGGTACACACGGGATGCAATCTCGGAACTTACTGATGCCGGAACAAACTTAGATGCCCGATATTTTCCTCTTTTGCTTTTGCTTTGCAGCCCGAAACTCATAGCTTCAGATAGGTCCTGGTTCTACTGTTCACACTTATCGGGGGTGGACCCTGCGGCTTTCTGAAAGAACAAATTCTGTTTTGCACAAATGTGGAGAACGGCACGGCACGGCACTCGGAGCACAAAACGATTTTATTTTTGAAATTGAGAAAATGAGTTCTCGACCGGGTATTGAGCCTACAACTGAACACAGCGAAAGAGACTCAACAACGGAAAACAAAAGGTAAACAACCTAAACACATCTGTAACACTCGAAACGACTCAAAACAAGAATCGAGATAAAACAAAAAGACACGACACGCACAGGGAGCCTGTTTCACTGGGTAGTGTTTCCCACCCTTTCTCACTTGTGATTCTCACATCACTTGACACTCAATCTCTAGTTTTCTGAAAAAGCCCTTTTCTCACTTTTTTTCTCATCGCACATCTCTCTATTCTTCAATCTCTCATTTTTCATCCCTCCCCTGGGTGGTTGATGGATAAACAGCAAGTTGTGGGTTCTCGCCCCTAGCATTCTGCTAGATTCTCTTTCTTCCGCTCACAGCGAGTGAATTCCTTCCACAGAGGGGTCGTGCTACAACTGGGTGTGTAGCAAATCTGCAGCTGACATCGATTGATGATGCTTTGCTGGGGAGTTTGGACGTGATAAGATTCGTCCAGATGATGGAGTGGAATGTCTTGGCCCATTCCAGTTCGTGCTTCGCACTTGGCTTGATACCTCGCTGCTTGGAGGGTGAGAGAGCCTTTTCGACCATTTTGTTGTCGCCTTCAGTTGTGCCTTCTTCTGGCAGGTAGAGTGCCCTTCTTGGCAAATACGTTGACAAAGGGGAAAAGACAGAACTCCTGACTCAACTATGCCCCTAGTTCATCATTTTGACCATTTTTTTGTTTTAGTTTTCTCCTAAAAAATTCTGACCAAAATGAGAGTTGGATTAACATGCTTGTTCGATTTTTGATTTAAAATCATGCAAGTCAGGCTATGAGCACTGAAAATTTTCCTTTTTTTTTTTAGTCCAGGGAAAAGGTCCAGTTTTGGAAAAATAGGATAATTTTCGAGAGAATTAGTCAGCCTCAGTAAAAATTCTCAAAATCTATTTTTGCAAACGGCCAATGCTCAGCAAGCACAAAACCTACTCTTGAGATGCGCAACCTCGGACCCGAAGAAGATTGCCCCTTGTTGGAGGGGAGCTGCATGGCGACGGAAAGTTGCCCCTTGTTTGAAATGAAACCGCGGCGCATTGAATGGCAACGGAAAGTTGCCCCTTGTTTGAATGGCACCGCAACGCATTGTAGTCAGTCCTCAGAGCGATGATTGCAATCGAACTCTCGGATACAGAGAAGGCAAGGATGGTCAAAACCATTACATGGACACAATTGAATTTGAATTGTTTTACGGCTGGACTTCAGAATGAAGTTGCCTACGTATCCCAAAGATGGGAATCAAGCCTTACGTAGTTCGGGGTTAAGGTACACTCGGGTATTTAACCTCTCCTTTTTATGCTCTAACTTTTGCCAAGGCACCTGTTGCAGGTTTTCGGCCTTGCGAGCTTTGTTTTTCTTTTTATTTCATTTTCTATTCTTTTTTTTTCCTTTTCTCCACTCTTTTTTTTTTCGCATTTTTTGTATCTTTGCATTTTTTTCTT
>CM069905.1:120840141-120952965 GCA_036172215.1 Camellia granthamiana
TTCGCCCATGTGACAAAATAAAACAAAATGACAAAAAGGCGAAGACGGGTCTCGTGCGTGAGACGCAAGGGCTGACTCTTCAAAACCCTTGTTGTTCCTTACAGACTTCACTGGGGCTGGGTTTGGACTTCTCTTGGCTCACCTACAAACACATGAATGAGCGTGAGCAATAGCCCAGTGAATAATATCAAATAAAAAAGTTATACGAACGATATGTAGAACAACATACTTCAAACGGCCTTGGGCCCAATTCATATTTATATTTAACATATACGCGCATAATTTAAATCAAGTGGCTGTAGTTCCAAACATACTGGCTCTTGGCCCATTTATCTTTCATTTGTCAAACTAGCCTTTGGCCCATTCAGACTTTCATGTCAAATTGGCCTCTGGCCCATTCATTCATGTCAAACTAGCCTCTGACCCATTCATTCATGTCAAACTGGCCTCTAGCCCATTCAATCATTTATTTATTTTAGACTGGCCTTCGGTCCATTCAATTACTCATATCAAACATTTGTCCACAATTCAAACTAGCAACTTATAAGGCTTATAAGGAAATAAGCAATTGGACAAATGACAAGCTTCAAAATATCGATATTACTCACAGTGATCGGTTGGTTGGTTTGCCTTGGAACTTGACCCTACACATTACATAGCACATACGGGTCACAAACGATTCAATCCGTTCCTTAATTCACATTTTCCTCTTTAGGCTTCATTCTTATCTCTTTAAATCAATTACAATGCTCAATGCATGCCTAAGAGTACTTGGAAGTAAAAGAGAACAGAAAATAAAACACAGAGGGTATGTTTGGTTTGTGTTTGAGAGATGTGTTTTAGAGATAAAAAGTACGAAAACATGTTTGGTTTGGTTTTTTGGGAAATTTGTTTTGGAAAATTGTTTTGAGAGAGAGTTTTGGAAAAAGTGATTGATTTGATGTGTGTGTGAGAGAGATTTGTTTGGAAAACTTGTTTGGTTTGTGTGTTTTGGGAAATTTTTTTGGGAAAATTTGTTTGGTTTGATTACTTTTAAAAACTTATTTGTAGAGAAAATTTCCGAAATTTTTTTCAGAAACACAAACCAAACGAACCCAGAATGTCTTTTCAAAATTTCAGAAAACAAGGTTCCCGCTCGAGCGTGGACTTCCCCGTTCGAGCGGACCCAATAGGTCTGCAAAAGTGCTGGTTGTATCATTTTTACGCTCGAGCATGAACTCGGACGCTCAAGCAGAAGTTCATCCTACATAGCTCCCCGCTCAAGCGGGCACCATGCCTGCAAGAAAATACTGGGAGCTCGTATTCCCCACTTGAGCGGCGGTTCCCCCGCTCGAGCAGACGTCAAAGTTTCTGGGTTTTCCAGCAATGTTCTTGAGCTCAATTTCAACATTCCAACCAACATTTCTTGCATGCCATGGCTCAAATTTCAAATATATTTATGCTATCATGATACAAACACCCAATTACATTAATATGGAGCTTAATTTCATGAATCAAACACATGCATGTCCTAAATTGACACCAAACTCATTTCTATCATAACACATTTATGCATTCAAAGCTCCTATTCTCATAAATTGTACGTGCATGTGAGATATAACTCTCATTACCAACTCAAATGGTGCAAATGGTGATCACAAACATGAACTCTACCCAAAATCTTACATAGATCATACCTTTCATGCTCAACTATACAAATTCAAAGCAATTACACACATGCATGCATCCATTGATCTCCAAATCACCAAAACCAACTCAATTTCATTTTAATTCTTGCTCTTGATTACCCAACTAGCTTGAATACACAAATCTACAAACATATACTCATGAATTCATGCTCACTTGCTTACCTAGAGGTTCAATTCTTCTAATCTATAGTAAATTCTTGAGTAATCTTCAAGATTTCCAAGCTTTTAAGATCAAACTTCAATTGTGAGCTCTCCCCTCTCTAAGCCGACCCTCTCTCCTTTTCTTAGAGTTAAATCAGCCAGATGAATACCAAAAGGGAGAATTGGGTGTATAATGCCCTTAATAAGAAGCTCCTTTAGTCACATTATTTTAAGATTAAATAATTTGAGCACTAAATCATTATTTTAATCAATTTAATATGATCCGAATCAATTTCCAATTAAATCTCACCGTAGGCTCTAAAAATTATGCCAATCACAATGGCGTAATCGATTTTGGGTTTCGCGGCCGATAAGGCCTTCAATTAAATTTTCATTCAACAGATATTCCTACGGTGAACAGATAGAAATTCAAAACCACATATTTTCACATAATGGCACACAAAATCTTATCAAACACATAATCACATTTATACTAAGGACCAATTAACATAAAAACGGAACAGAGTTATCACAATTGGTTTTTTGAACACCGTGGTAATGGCAGTGCGAACTCTTAGCCACCTTTTGTCTGGGTCCTCTTTGTTGGGCCATCTGCCTCGCCCATTCCTGCTTGGTCGTTCTACCGTGTTGACTTTTGCCGAAGTCTTTTTATCTGGTATTGTTGTTGTGCCAGATTTTGCCTTAGCACGGGCGCCATCCTTTTCCATACGAATATGTTGGTGCACTCTCTCCATTAAGGCCTCCATCGTGAGGGGAGGTGTCATAGTAATTGAATCCCTCAATTTGTTGCCGACTGGCAGGCCCCGTTTGTATTATGCGATGGCGAGGTTTATAAGGCAATCCCCAATCTGGTTGAATGTTTCCCAGTAATGACTATTGTAGAATCTTAACATCTCCTTGTCGCCCATGTCAATGGAGAGTAGCTGATCGATCTCCACTGGCGTTTTGGTATTTGTTCTAAACCTTGTCACGAACGCCTCTGCTAATTGTGCCCAGGAGGCGATGTTGCCTTCTGGTAGCCTTTCGAACCAAGTTAGACCTAGGTCGCCTAGGCTGGATGGAAACAGGATGCACATTAAAGCCTCGTTTCGCCGGTATACTGCCATAACCTGGCAGAAATGGCTCAAGTGCATGTAGGGGTCTGTCTTTCCCTCATAAGTGGTGAATTTGGGCTGATGAAAGCCCGAAGGTAATGGTGCGTTCTCAATTGCCGGAACGAATAGCGAGGTCTGCAGCCTTGCTAATGCTTTGTCTGTTGGTTCGTAAACAAGGCGCGGTATTGGCATTCCTACCTCGACGCTCCCATGCGTCCGAGGAGCCAACCGCTGAAGGGCTGAAACTCTGCGCGGGTAGCGCGCCCTGGTATCTTCCTTCCATCGTGTCCTTTCTTCTAGCACAGTTCGCAAATCGGATGATCTATGCAACTCCGTCTGCCTGGATGACGTCTGGTGCGTACGAGAGGGCCGATAGGTGCTTCTCTCAGTATATGACCTCTCAGTTCTTGTTCTCTCAGACCTGGAGTAACAAGTCCTGGGAGTTCTTGACTGAGCGTCGCCTGTTCTCAGGCTCCTACTCTCTGCTTGCAATGGTGTGGTATGCCTACCACGATCTTCCGACTGGCAAGAGGGCGTGTTGCTTTTGCGCCCTTCTCCTGTCGCCACCCCTTTTCCTTTGACCTGGTGCTTCATAGACTCCATGTCTGCCGCCATCTTCCTTATTAACTCGTCTTGTTCCTTTTCGCTATCCTCCAGAATTTGAGGATCGATCCTCCGTCTTTGTCTTTCAGGACTTTGAGAGCGACGGGGGCTGTTAGCCCGCCTCCCCCTTGCATCCCTCCGAGAGTTCTGTCGCTGGGGCTCTAAATCCGCCATGGGAGGGATAGAAGGCAAACCTTCGGGCCTCTCACCCCCCTCTGGGGTTTGTCCGTCGATAGCGGACTACGGCAAATCTTCATTGTACGTCATTACTTCCAATTAGAGAGGAAAAACATGATCAAGAGGTTTTGTTCTTTCTGCTTTTCCCACAGACGGCGCCAATTGTACGAGCAAGAAATAATGTTCTCGTATAATCCTGTTGATCAAGTTTGCGCTCCTCCAAACGTCGTCGCTTTACTCCTTGAAAACACAAACGTGAGCTAGCCGGCAGGTGTGTGCCGAATACCTCTTCGATGCCTAAGTCAGCAAAATAGACAAATAGACAAAAACTCTGTGTATTCAAGAATCAAAGTTGTGTTACCTCTCCATAGGTGATGTTGTGAGTTTTTATAGGTTCCGTGTGGCACAATCCTAGTAGGACTCTTATTCCTCCATATAGAGTCCTTCTAGGAATCACATTTCTGAAAGATAATGCTTATCCTTTCACACCCCCCTCACTACATAAACCAAGTGAGATGGTCCTAGCTCGGTGGTATGACCAAACAACTGAGCTAGTATTGCCATGCTCGAGTGACAGTTTAGACCGAGTTATGCTTAGCTCGGCCCTTCCTTTTACTGTTTGTACCTCGGTTTGGCATACTCCAACCGAGCTATTTGCTTGAGACTGATAGAACCATGCTCAACTACGACCTTAGCTCGGCGCTACTATGCATGATGCTTATCTCAGTCAAACTTCACCTTGGTCCAACTCATTAATTCTAAGACCGAGCTATGTTAACCCTTTACCCCGGCCCATTTGTGCGGCCCAGTTTACAAAGATGGCCCTTCCTTAGCTCCGCCCAATTTGTTCACAAATTACCCTCTCAGTAGCGATTCTGATTTTTCATAAGTCTTTATTTATCTATTTATTATCATTATTATTATTATCTTATTTTATTTTTGACTTTATTAATTGCATGGATACATGAGAATTTAATGTGGTAAAGGTAATATTTAATTATATATAATTATTTTGAATATTTATATATATTTTATATATGTATATAAAAGGTGTTATATATATATATATATGTATTGATCATATATAGTATATTTATATATATTGTATTTGTATAATATAATATAATATATAAAATAAAAATAAAAAACAAATGAGTGTTATATCATGTGGGGATTGTCAATTAGTTTATGAGTATTGGAGTCGTCTAGCATTAGAGGCGTCTTTGAGAAAAGCTGAGAGAGAGAGAGAGAGAGAGAGATTAATCATCAAAGAGAGGGGGCTCTGTTTGTGCAGGTGAGTTACAAGAGAAGAGAGAGACGGCTTGGAGAGACTGGTGAGCCAGAGAGAGAAAAATAATAATAAAAGGGTTAGGGTTTATTTTGGTGGTTTTATTAATTCTTTAAATATTTTCTTGATCTTCAAAAAATAATTGTGAATACAAAATTCATTTTCCTTGATTTATATTTAATTTGTTGTTTTTATTTATTTATTTTTATGTAATTGATGTTGGTTTGATATTGTATTTGCATGAAGATGATGGATTGATTTCAATTATTTTGATTAGTTGTGTATGTGAGGTTTAGAGTTTTTATATGTATTTATTTTGGGGTTGTAATCACACTCATGGATATATGAAATTAAAATAAACTTAGAACTTATAGATAAATTCCGAATACTCCACTATGACTCCATGGATTGTTGTTTTATTTGAGTGTTGGTGAAAAAGAGTGTATAAAAAAAATGTGAGAATTATGAGATTTATTTGAATGCCTTAGGCTTGGCATTGTTGTATTTGTTCTCATAAGTAGATGCGGGATTGTGTATATATATTATTGTTTCGTTCTCAAGAGTAGACGAGTGCTTTGATTTACACGCGTACGTATATACTAACCGTCCAAGGAGTGTGGGTCAAACTCGGGACGATATCCACGTACAAGTTTGGCTTCGTAGCGGTGTTAGGTATACAAGAGGCACATGGGATATATGTGTAGGTCGGAAGTAAAGCGCCGAAGTGGTGGAGTTGAGGTACAAATATTTAATTATGAGTTTATTGGTATAATGTGAATTGTATTGATTTGTACATATTGAAAAATAGTAAACGACCTTGATAAATTACGAAATTTGGGTAGAGGCATGTATACGTAATTGTAGACAACTTTTGTTTTTTAACTTATTACTAAAAAGATCGATTAGAACTTGTAATCAGATGATCTTGGTTACAATAGTTTTTATTCATTTTAGCAATGCAGATTTTGAATGCTGTTTTAACCCATAAAACGAGCTCATTTTTATCGATTCTCGTAAATTGGAGTAAAACATTATTCTGAACACTTTTTGTGTTTTGAACTTTTCCCAAAAAAATTATCTTAGGGCAATTTCTTTTCATGTTCAACTTCAGATTTTTTGGTCGAATTCCGTCAAGGTTCTCCTATCAAGTTTTTCTCTCAATCTGTTGAGTTTCTACTAAATTCGTTCGCGTAGGCTTTTAGGAAATTTAATTCTGTACTACTTTTGTTCTTTGAGTTTTGGTTAATTGAATGATTTAAGTATAAAATGGCACATTTTTATACTTCTTCAGTAATTTACTTATGATTAAATTATACTAACTTTATTTTTGTAGAATGGTGTGTCTTACTAACTTTTTATGCAAGGCTGACCCACCATATTTTTATTTTCATTTTGTTTATTTTTTTTGTATATTCAGTTTATATTTAGTTGTGTACGGGTAACAAACTAAATGCCACCGTATCTCGGGAAACTACCCTTTCGTCTCAGTGCGGGTCGAACTATTTGTCTTGTCTCATAACAAGAATTAAATGTACTTTTATTTATGTCTGGTGAATATGTAGGTGTCACATCTTATACTCAAACCAGTATACTTGTATATTGACCCGTTTTGTCTCTTGGCATCTCGGATGCGTTTTATTTTAGGGCAGCCGAGCTTTCTGTGCAGGATTAGTTGGGGCTACGATGGTGACGAAAAATAACTATAGTTGTTGGACATGTCTTTTGGATTTCTTTTGTTTTCTTGAACTTAGGGTTGATATTAGTTTAAATATTTATTATTTTTTTATGACCTTAATATTTTGATAATTTGGCATGGTGGGTTATTTGGTAACTTTATATTATTTAAGTTGTTTTGATTATTTGATACTACTTTAATGTTGGAGGTATTAAATAGTCATGAATTTGTAATGGATAGTTTGGTTAGTGTTTGTTAATTTTTTTTTTTATCCCTTGTATTTATTTATTTATTTATTTATTTATTGAGTATTGAAATTTACTTAAACCTTATATGACAACATTTAGATTTTGTTTTACCCCTAGAATTTGGATGATGGAATATTGATTGGGATTTAGTCCTTATTTAAGATTTAATTGTTCAAATTTTGGGGCGTGACAGGTACAAATGCGCCTACTGGATATTTGATACAAAGACTACGAATTCATTAGTGCATATGTTTTCTTTAATTGGAGCTGCAACCGTGTCTTGAAGATTTTCCAAGCAAATGTGTATCACGAGATCAATGATGGAATCGGAATTCAATGCTTTAGATAAAGCTAATAAAGTAATTGAATGGCTTTGTTGTTTTATTGAGGATATTCCATATTAATTAAAACTTGTGCTAGCAATTTTGTATACTTTACGACAACCAATCAAGTATTGGTAGGGCACAAATGGAAAGTCTAGACATTTTTGTCGAAGACATAGTTCCATACGACGACTACTCTTGTGTGTTGTCACTATTATATACAATATAAGGATGATATTACGAATCCGTTAACCAAAAAGTTAAATTGAGAGTTAGTACGAAAGTCGTCAAAAGGAATGAGGTTAACGCCTTTAGTGAATGTTATCAGAATGGAAAACCCAATCTAGTTGACTGGAAATCCCAAGATCTAGGTTCAAAGGGATAACTTAATTGCGTGTAACGGGTGAGTCACTGTGGATTTCCATTCCTTTATACAGTGATACCCTATGGGGTGGAAGGTTAAACGGATGCTTTTAATGACCTAAGCACTATAAATAGTCAACCATGGTATAACAAGATACCTTATGTAGGTCACCTATGTGAGTGCGAAGTGGAGCCGCTTCTTTAAGAATTGATGAGGCCGGATTCTTTAAAAACACTCTCTGAACCAGGCTAGTGTTCCAAGGCCAAACCGGACACACCAGTGAGAACAAGAACAATGGTTGGAGTAACTCATGTGTGAGGTTTATTGTCTCGGTTTACACAAACAGCAGAACAGTTCATGACAACACGTTTACTGGTCAGCTAGTAAATCCGATAGGCTTTCACTACAAAAGGTTCAAGGCCAACAGCTATCTTTTCTGATGCAGGGTTATTCTATGTGCTCTCTCTCAGAGTCTTTGTTGTTAAGCGTTGTCCATTTTTCTTTATTCAGCCAATTTTATTCATGTAGGGGATTGTTGGAAAATAATGAGTTTTCGACAAGTTTAATTCGAAACTAAAGTGGGACCCAACCGCCGGTTGAAATGGGTCTGAGTGGTTTTGTATTCTCTTAAGTGAGAATATTGCAATACAAAAATAATGAGTCAAAACCATTGAGTTGTGAATGAGAATTGTCTCATAAAGTGGGCATCAATAAAGTTGGGTTTAGATTTGGACTTAGGCCTCATTTGGCAAGTAGTGATTTTAGCTAAAAAGTCAAAAGGTTACTAAAAAACCAAAAAACTAACAACCTATACTAAAAAGTCAAAGATTTCATTTTCTCTCTACTTTTTGCACATCTTTTCGTAAAAAACTAAAAAGTCATCCCAAACATACTAGTTTTTTTACATCGTATTTTAGCCAAAAAGTTATTAAAAAAAGCCTATTCCCAAACGATGCCTTAGTCTTGGTTTGGACTGGGCCTAGACTTGTACTTGTGCATGTGCTGGTTTTGGTCTTAGACTTGGACTTAGACCTAGTCTTGAGCTTTAGGCTGAGCTATGCTGGGTTTAGTTTGTGGATGTGTTTGAGATTGGGCTTGGATCGGGTTGTGACCCATCTAGTTTAATTCTCAAAACTTATGCATTATATATACATTATGATTTATATAATGGTTTTGGAGTTTTGAACCTTTGTAACTCTAGCCCTAATGGCTAGAGTTGATGACATTTGATAACCCCATTAATGTTAGCTTTCATGGCTAAGGCTCTCCCTTCTAGTATAAATAAAGATCTTTCTCCTCCAACTTAATAAGTTGTTTTTTAGAGAGGCTTTGTGATGGAAAATGAGATGGTGTTTTGAAATAAAAAATTGGATATGATTTTTTACACCAAAGAAAATTTTTCCTATCTTCTTTTATTAGTCTCTTTTTTGGTTCTTGTTAGAGAGAGTGCAGCCATTGTCAAGTTCGCCGAAGCTATTCAGAAGGTGCTTCTGCATTAGCTGGTTTCGACCGTCGTATCCTATGAGATAGACACCGGTGTACCTCCAGCATCCATCAAGAGGCAGTGAATCTGTTTTTAATGAAATTGTGATATCACACAGGTTTGAGTTTGCTTCTTTTCTTATTATTTGTTCTTTAATTTTTTAGAATTTAGTTTACCTCGATCAGTTCTAATCTTTAGTTATCCAGGTTAAATAATTTGTTTTTTTAGTAATGTAATCTAATTTATTTCTGTATTTCATCTTTGAATAAAAAAAAATTTATTTTGTCATTTCCATTTAATTTATTTTATATATTTTTTCTTGTATTATGATGAAAAATACCAACAATTTTCAAATATACTATTTTGCTCAGTACACATCCCATATGACATAATTACCTACTTTCTTCAAACTTCACCCTAAACCTAACCTTAGCCGTCAACCACCGTCGCCACCACGAACCACTGTGAACCCTGCAGCCACTAAAGCCCCCTTTGCGAACCATTTCCGCCACGAACTCACCATTGTCACAAAACCACCCATTGTTGCAAACTCGCCATCGTCGCAAACCCACTATGCGAACTACCCTTGTTGCAAATTCTTTTCCGCCGTGACCCCTTTCCTCTCGCTTTATTTCTCTATCCCTAACCCTAACCCTAACCACTACCCGTGAGCAATGGTAGGAAAGCGGTTGGGGGTAGTCATAGACGATGGAGACAAGGTTCAGGTGGTCAGGGGAAGATGTAGGCAGGAGTGGTGAGAGTAAAGGAGGGGTGGGGGAAGTTTTGGATGAAAAATATGAGGATAAATTGGTAATTTTATTTTACAATAAAATTATAATATAAAAAAAGTTTCATTAAGTATGTGAACAAAGAGTATTTGATGTGTGAAAATAGAAACTTTCATTGTCATAGCATTTTTCAATTATAATTAGTGTGGGCGTTACTAGGCACTAGTTCTTTTTTGCCTAAGTTTTCACTCGTTGCAGGTTAATCTAACTCTTATGTTGCACAGAGGAAGAGATAAAACAATTAAGGTTGCACAACCTTAATTGTTTTATCTCTAACTCTTAATCTAACTCTTAGGTTAATCTAAAATTGTTATAGTGTATATAGGCATGAGCACATAAGTTTTCACTAGGCACTAGTTCAATTAATTTCATCTAAATTGCTCTAAGATTTCACCAACCATAGCAGCTAAAATCATATATAAATTTGTTGCACAGAGGCACAACAATTTCTTTTTTACACACAATATAGAGAGTACACTTGGTATTTCTTATTTTAGTACACACATATATGTTTTGAACTATGAATAACAAACAGTAAAGAGTCATGGCAAAACACACAATCATTATAAAGATACAAACAGAACAACTCTTTAGATTGTTGAAGTGGGTAAAAATTAATCAAGTCTTGGTGCTAGGCCCAATGCGATACTCACTCCAAGGTGGAGCTAGGTTGGACCTCAGCCCTATGGCCAACACTTGCTCCGAAGCAAGACAATCATAGGAGCTCGGCCCAATGTACGAGCGTCACTCCAAAGTGGGCCGAGCAACATGGTGGACCTTCTGGATGGACCGAACTACTCCGAAGTGGGTTTAGCAACATGTTGGACCTCCTGGTTGGACAACCGTTCTAGAGCAGACCAACTTAGAGAAGGCCAATTCACTGAAGATCTTTCTTGGGCTCACAAAAGACAAACAACTCTGCTCCTCTTCCTTTGTATGAACAGAACGTGGAGACATGGAGGTGCAGAGGGACAAGGTGCATATATGACAGACCTGCATCTGAATGGCAAGCGGAGTGGTTGTCCTCCTCCAATGAGAGATGTCCGCTAATGAGACAAACAAAACAGACCTGCACCCGAGTGTCAGGCGGAGTGGTCGTCCTCCTCCAATAGGAGACGACCACGAGTAAGACACATTGGACAGATGACAGAGAGAGAAGGACTTGAACAACAAACAACCTTCTCCTATAAAAGGTGAACATTATTCACTCTCAAGGGATCCGAAAATCCACACACTTAACACATACCCTTTGTATTCTCTCTTCTTCTTCTTCCTAAGTCCCTGACTTTACCATCGGAGGGGTTTCCGACCAAACCCCGGTCAGGCAGCCTCACCGTTTGTTATTCTGTGCAGATCTTCAATTCCCAAAGCACGCTGTTCATCCACGAAGTTCAACCCTTCTTCATAGTGCGGAAATCACCCCCGCACAATTGTAATCTCAAAATTATTAAAGAGGGTGTAATGTATTTTTAGCAGATTTTAGAGGTTCCATCAGAGTAGTAAATGGTGCAACCCTTCCCTGCAAAGCAACAGTTGCACTTCGGACTGAGCCTCTCTTCGCCCGACGAGTCGCATGTCATGTAGTCTACTGCTCTGCAAATTTGAGGGCAAACTTTAGCACTTGCCAACTCTGGCTTTGCCCCCAACAAAAACACACCTGTTCTATCCAAAAACATTTTTTGTTAGTAAATCCATTTCATGAACAATTAGGAAGGAAAATAAAAAGATTTCATGTGGTTGAGTTTAGTTTGAGAAAATAGAGGCTATGAGGAAAGAATATAAGCATAGGCAAGGGCATAGGCATAGGCATACCACACACAAGGAACACAAACAGAACATCAACCCTGTTAGCTGCCATGCTTTCCTACCTCTGTTTGGACTTTGGATGGGGTTGGGGTTTGGCTTGGAGTTGTTTATAGCAAAACAAAGCATATAAAATGCAATACATTAAAACAAATTGATTAAATTTGATCAAATTTATAATATTATGAGATTGTAGACGGAATTGGCAAATACGTAGAATAGTGGATGAGATTAGTAATACTATGAGGCCCTATTTGATTGAAAGGATTCGCTGTAACAAATTAAAGTTTTAGAAATAAAAATTTAGAAACAAAATAATTTTTTAAGGACGAAATATTTTTATTGTCAAAAGTGTCATTATTGTATTTTTAGTCACGAAATTAGACATTTAGTAATAAATTATTATACTTTTGGAAACAAAATTTTTGTCTCAAAAAATAAACCTTTTGGTCTAAATTACTTTGTTCTTAAATGTGCATTTATTAGTATTATTTTCATAATTTTGTCGCGAAAAATTCTTTATTTGACTTTTTAGGACGATCTTTTGACGAGCATCCTCACAATGATAGAATTGGTCTCCAAATATTTTTCATACCAAAATTTTCACTCTTGGAGACACAAAAATTTGGTCCTTAAAACTTTTATTTATTGTAGTGTAATAATCCCCTAGTATAGGACTGTGAATGTCAACCCTCCCTCAGTATTGAGTATCTCACATTTTTGTGGGATTAACAATCCATTGAATATCTAATTCAAACAGAAAATTGCAATCAAATGTTGATATTTGAGTTCTAAGAATTTGTAATCTCAGTCATATGTTTTAGTCCAATCAATTAAATAGGCCCAAATAGTATTTATATTTAGTTAGAATAGGACATCATATAAGATAAAATGAGAAAATTATCAATCCCATGATATTAAGCATAGGATTGCTTCTTCTTTTGGAATTTTTTTTTTTTTTCCATTTTGGTCTACAGTTTAGAATAATCTTTCACTCAAATGCACTTAAAATAAGTGTTTTAATGAGTTATGGATTTTAATCAAGCAAATTATTAAAATAATTCAATTTTATTTATTTATTCCTTGAGGGAGTAGGGGACTAGGAATGAGTTTGTTGAACTGTGTTATATATTTTGTCCCACAAGAGTCTTCAATGGTTACTATAAACTAGTTAGTCTTGCAATAGTAAAGATATGCACAAAATTTGTGTACACAAAAATATTCAACAAAAAAATGAATGGTCCAAATTTAATCCATACAGGGTGTGTTTGATTGGACGGACTGGATAAAGGGGGATTAGAATCCATCAGACTTGAGTCCTGGGACTGTGAATCGCCCGGACTATTTGGTTGGAATGGATATGTATCTTGTGTTTGTTTTTTCATGGGATTAGATGTCTGGAAAGAACTATTTTTAATGAATCCAACGTTTGATTGGACTGGATAGGATAAATGAAAAAAAGACTATTTTACCATTTTTCAATTGTTTACTAAGTAATAGCAATATTAAACATATCTTTAATATTTTAATTATTTTTAGCTAGATTAAATAAAAATTTATTTTATTTTATTTTTTACACAATTAAATAAATTTATTTTTTTTAAATTAAATAAATAAATAAATAAAATATCAATAAAAATTTATATTATCTTTTAATTAAAATTTAAATAAATTTGTTTTAAATCATTACTGTATAACAAATACCACTAAATTATGTAATAAAATACAGAGGACATTATTTTTTTTATATTATTTAATAAATCATTACTGTATAACCTGTATAACCACTAAATTTGATTTAATAAAATACTGTATAACCTGTATAAAAAATTTATATTATTTTTTTAATTAAAATTTTAAATAAATTTTAAATAAAACATCTATTAACATTTAAATAATGAAATTAAATAAAATATAAACAAAATTTTAAAATAAAACATCAATAAAATATCTATAAAAAATTATTTAAAAATAAATAAATAAAACATCAATAAAAAGTTAAATAAAATTATTTTATTTTTAAATTGAGACATTTAAATTTTATTAAATTTTACTAAATATAATACATAATTAAATAGTAGAGGGTCAAAATGGTTATTTCACCACCTAATCCCAACAGTAAATAATCCCCCCAAAATTGTCCCACACCCCTCCCCCTAGGATAATATAATCCCCCATATGGGGGATAAGGAGTCTGGCCGGACTCCATGTCCGGCAGACTAAAAAAAAAACAAACATCGAATTGGATTTACTGTGCGGATTACAATCCGCACAGTAAATAATCTCCCCCCTTATCCCCTAATCAAACACACCTACTAGGATTTACATTTACTTTTCAGAAAATTCTATTTTTTTATTTTTTATTTTTTTCACTGAATTTTTTAAATATTTTAAGCAATTTTTTAAATTTTTAGACACACCTAACATAAATACATTTAAAAAGTATAATATTTATGAAAAAATCTTTAAAAAATTTACTAAATACCAAAAATATAAATAGTAAAAAAAAAACATAAAAACTCATTATATTTTTCATATTTTTGTGTATTTATTAATTTTTTAAAATATTTTTTCACAAATATTTTACTATTTAGATACATCTAAGTAAGACACATCTAAAAAAGTATTAAAAAAAAATTACTCAAAATTTTAAAAATATTCATTAAAAATAAAAAAATATATAAAAAATTAAAAATTAAATTCAAAAAATTAAAATCACACACCCTGATTAATTTTCTTAGCATACTTTTGTGTTTTAATATTGGGTATGCATCATTGCTTTAAGCATAATTGCCAATGGTTGGTCAAAGTCAGCAGCCATGTGATCATTAATGACAACCATGGCTAAAATTTCTTTGGCCGGTAATTTGGCATTTTTAGTGATTTTTTATTTTTTTATGAGATAAAAAAATTAATGTATTTGAAATGATTTGTTTTAGTTAAATTCATAATTAATTAATGTATATAATATGATATTTTGATTTTTTATGAGTTTTTAACTATTTTCGTTAAAAAAATGACTGTCAAACAGGACTTAGTCAACACTTCGGTTTCTGTCTCTATCCAACCAAATATCCCGTTAGTTTGGTGAGGAAGGAAGATTTTGTTTGACTAAAAGAAATTAAAACTCTAGGCTTAGTACCATGGAGAAATACTACAAATTAATAATTAAAAAAAGTTAATAACTATTATATATTATGCAATAATGAAATTTGAAAATATAATTTATTTCAATAATACGTCAAGTGTTACATAAGAGCATCTTCAATAAACTTTTTAAAGGGGTATATTGGTTCATAACTAGTCTCGTTCTATTTACTTCTTTTAACAGACAGGAATGAAAATAGGATTCTAACTTAATGGGGGCGAACATATGTGATAACAAAAAATTTTAAATGAAAGTATAGAGCATAATATTAATATCTATCAACATAAAAAAGTAAAAGATAAGCATATTTGCATGTATCCATATTGAGTTACAAAAAATAGTAATTGTAAAATTATGTATTTGCTAAAGTGATACATTTTGAATTGTGCTCAACACTTCTTCATGTCATTAAATGCATCTATGATAAATTCAACACTAAAACCTCAAGCAATGTATTTCTCAATGACTGTGAAATCATCCACCATTCTATTAGGCAATTTAGTCTTCACAATTTTCATAACAGAAAATGTTTGCTCTATTGTAGCGATTGAAACTGGTAAAGTCAATACAAGGCAAAACAACCTATCAATAAGAGGATACATTATTGACTTTCCTATTTTCACCAATGCTAGACACAACTCATAAATTGTTGACAATTTTTGGAACTCAATATGTCTAGAAACATCAATCTTGTAATTTTGACCATCATATTTCATAGATATAAATAATTGCACTTAATTTTTAAAAACCCAAGGGGGCAAATTTGTATAATTTTAAAATAAGCAATAGAAATCGTAGTATAACAAGGGAGTTTTTTGAAATCATAAGGGGGGTGATCGCCCCCTTGTCCCGCTTATGTTTATCCTTTCTAACAAGTTAACTAGTCTACAACATTAGTTATTTTAACAAAAACAATTTCAAGTTTTTTATATTTGGAGAGTCTTAGGAGGCTCTTTACATCGTTTGTGTGAATAGATAAGTAAAATAAAGAGCATGTTAGAGCACATAGATGAAAAAGCAATTAAGTAAAATAAAGAATATTCATTTTTTATACTTTAGTTAGTAAAAAATAAATAATAACATTGGAGTTACTCTAAATAAGTAAATTAATAATTAAATTAGTCAAAATATGTGCAAATTAGCATAGACATCTGTCCAATTCATAATACATGTTACAATTTTGGACATAAAATGGTCAATGCGGCCTCATGTCACCATTTTGCAAGGCAAATTGAGAAAGTCACCTTTTGTTCGATTTGTTTTTGTTTTTAGTGTTTTTTTCTTTTTCTTTTTTTAAAGGCAAATTTAACTTTTTATGGAATGGCTTGATAGCATTTTACTCTCTATTTTTTAAAATAGTCATATGTCCTCATGTGATTTTAGACTAAAATGTAACTATTAACACCATTAACTATAGATGTGAAATGATTATAATACCCTCAAATTATATATTTTTTGTTATTTTCTTTCTCTCTCATCTCTCATACACGTAATTTCTAATTTCTAATATTAATTCAATTAAATCATAATTGATCATAAATTCTTAATTATTATTGTAATTCTTAAATTTTATTCTAATTCTAATTTAATTATATTTTAGATCACAATTAATCATAAATATTTAACTATTTGATGTAATTACTAAATTCTTAATCTATTTTTAATTTAATTATATTTTAGATCATAAATAATCCTAAATTCTTAATTATATATTATAATTTTTAACATGTTAATCTAATTTTAATTTAATTACATTTTAGATCAATTCTTAATTATTGTTTATTTTGCATTTTATTTAATTATGTTTTATATTTTAGATCAACTCTTAATTATATTTTAATTAACATATTAATTTAATTTTAGGTTTAGAGAAAATAAGGGTAAAATTTTCTTTTAGTTATATTAATTTAATTCTAATTTTTCAGAAAACAAAACTCACTCTCAAAAATTGGTGTGTGTAATACACATTTCGTTAGTTTGGATAGAAAAACTAACCGTAGCACTTTAGTGTAAAATCATATGAGCGCTTTCTGCTTATATTTGAACGATAGGGAGGTAAAATGCTCTACCCCCAAATCACAATGAGGTAAAATGAATTTAACATTTTAAAAAAATTTGACAAAATATTTCTTTTTTAGACTGTCTTGTATATTGAAGAATTTAAAAAGTAAATTTTCTTTTTTTTAAAAAAAATAAATAAATAAGCCAAAAAAAAAATCATTATTTTTGGCTTATTTTTGCCTTTATTGATTTTTTAAAAATTTTAAGTTTTTCAATTCGTCTCATTGCGTTGAATTTTGAAACCTAAATTTTTTTAAAAAAAATTTAAAAAATTCACTAAAGAATAAAATAACTCCAAAAAAAAAAAAAGTCATCAAATAAGCAAACACCAAACACCCACTCTGGCCAGATGCACTTGCTCAATTTAAAGGGAAATTAGTGTTTAAGTTGAATGTAAATCAAACTGTGATTGCCTATAAAAATTGAGGAGTTTCACCCAAATCAATTGTAATCGGAAGCATAATTAGCAAAATCAAAAGAAACATTAGGATTTGTGTCACACACCAAAAATTCAAGGGTGATATATATTTTCTAAAAAAATTAAAAATTTTAAAATTTTAAAAAAAAAAATTTGTTTTTTTTGAGCATCTGATATAATTGGAACCAAATCCACCGACAATTGGTGGTGTTTGGGAAGCAAGTTCCCAAATTTTTTTCTCATTTTTTCCACTAAAAGACCCAACCCATAATCATTTCACTTTTTCTCTTACAAACATCACATCCAACCACATAAAAACCCAGCTATCTTCCCAAACACTAAGGGTGTGTTTGGTAACGTTTACGTTTTCAGTTTATATTTACAAAAATTTTATAAATTGGTTTTTGTTTATTTTTAGAAAAACATAAACTACAAACGCGTTTGATAATTGACAAAATGTTAAAAAAAATTTAAAATATAAAAAAGAGTGAGAAATGGCAAGTGGTGGTAAGTGGCGGTGGAAGACGGTGGTGGAAAGTGGTGACGGTGGGTGGTAGGTAGGTAGCTGGTGGTGGTGGGTGGGTCGGTGGGTGACGGTGACGGTGGCAGGTGGTGGGTGCAAGTGAGTGGGTGGTGGCGGTTGTGGTGGCGGGGTGGTGGAGTTGTGGCGAGTGGTGCGATGGCAGGTGCAGGTGAAGTGGCGTGATGGGTAGGTGGTGGTGGTGGTGGCGGTGGGTGGGTGGGTGACGGTGGCGGGTGGTGGGTGGTAGCAAGTGGGTAGTGGTGGTGGTGGTGCGGGTAGTGGGTGGTGGTGGTTGGTGGCGGGTGGTGGTGGTGGGTTGGTGGGCGGGTGGTGACGGTGGTGGGTAGTAGCGAGTGGGTGGTAGTGGTGGTGGTGGTGGTGGTGGTGGTGGTGGTGGTAGTGTGGGTGGCGGATGACGGGTGGTGGTGGCTGGTAGCGGGTGAGTGGTGGGTGGTGATGGTGAGTGGGTGGGTGACGGTGAGCGGGTGGGTGAATGGTAGCGAAGGTGGGTAGTGGTGTGGCGAGTGGTAGGGTGGCAGTGTGGGTGGTGGTGGGTGGTAGCGGGTAGGTGACGGGTGGTGGTGGTGGGTAGGTAGGTGACGGTGGCGGGGTGGTAGCAAGTGGAGTGGTGATGGGTGAAGTGGGTGATGGCGACAGGTGCGTGGCGGATGGCGGGTGGTTGTGGGTGGTGGCGGGGTGGGTGGTGGGTGGTGATGGTGGGTGGATGGGTGACGGTGGCGGGTGGTGGGTGGTAGCGAGTGGGTGGGTGGTGGTAGTGGCAGGTGGGTAGCAGATGGTGGGTGGTTGTGGGTGGTGGCAAGTAGGTGGCGGGGTGGTTGTGGGTGGTGGCAGGTAGGTGGTGGATGGTGGGTGGGTGGGTGGGTGGGTGGGTGGGTGACGATGACGAGTGGTAAGTGGTAGCGAGTGGGTGGTGGTGGTAGGTGGTGGTGGCGGGTGGGTGGTGGGTGATGGTGATGGTGGTGGTGGTGGTGGTGGTAGGTAGTAGGTAGTAGTAGAGGGTGGTGAGGTGGCTGTGGCTGTGGCAGTTGTGAGTGGCGGGTGGGTGGTAGGTGATGGTTGGTGGTGGTGGCGGGTGGCGGTGGTCGGGTGGCGGTGGGTAGTGGGTGGTGGTGGCGGGTGGCTGGCAGGTGGGTGGTGGTGGTGGGTGGGTGGCATGTGGTGGGTGGTGGTGGCAGGTGGGTGGTGAACGGTGCGGTGGCAAGTAGGTGGCGGGCAGTGGATGGTAGTGGCAGGTCGAATGGTAGGTGGACAGTAGGCTGATAGGTGGTGGTGGTGGCGAGGAGTAGGTGTCAGTGGCGAATGGGTGGCAGGTGGGTGGTGGCGGTGGTGGCAGGTGGTGGTGGCGGAGTGGGTGGTAAGTCGGTGGAGGCAGGTGCAGGTGGGTGGTGGGTGGTGGTGGCGGTGGCGGTGGCAGAAGGACGGTGGTGGAAAATGGTGGCGGGTGGTGGCTAATATTGGGTGGTAAAAAAAAAAAAACTGAAAACTCAAAATGGAAACACCTTTTTGTGTTTTCATTTTTTGGCCAAATTTATAAACTGAGACCACTGATTTATAAATCAAAAATTTTACCAAACAAGTTTTTATTTGAGTTTTCAAATTTTTATAAATATAAACAGAAAACTGAAAACGTAAGTGTTACCAAACGGCACCTAAAATTTTTTATCTCATAAAAACCTACATCTAATAAAATCTACATAAAAACTCACTTCCCAAACACCCACTATAAGCAACATATGACGAGCTTAAGAAACTCTTCCATAAGTCTATCTCGACTCAAAAACCACAACACTCACATTATAACTACTAGTAATTTTTGTAATATGATAAATTATAAAGTGTAGATTACATGACATAGGGATCAAAGTTGATGAAAGCTAGCTATTAATCAAAGTCCAAACTCCAAAATACAACAAATACAAAAACAAAGAAGAGATTGTAATCTCATTATTATTTTTCAAACATGCATATATATATATTATAAGAAGGGTGCAATGTTGTTCTTAGCAGATATCTGAGGTTCCATCACAGTAGTAAATGGTGCAACCCTTCCCAGCAAAGCAACAGTTGCATGCTGGACTGAGCCGCTTCTCACCGGATTGACTTGCATTTCATGTAGTCTGCTTTTCTGCAATCTTCAGGGCAAAATTTAGCATTCGCCAACTCCGGCTTCTCCCCAACAAAAACACCCCTGTTTTTTTGTTATATATTTCCACAAAAAAAAAAAAAAAACTTTTTGTTAGTCAACAATCCATGAACAAATGGGAAGGAAGATAAAAAGATTCATGTGGTTGAGTTTAGTTTGAGTGCAACACTATCTTAGATTTGTTGGTGTAATACATAAAAATAAGAAAATAATGAAGTAAAAATAAGTAAATAAGAAAAAGAAGAGGATGTGCATGGCATACCACACACAAGAAGCACAAACAGAACACCAACCCTGTTACTGTTAGCTGCCATTCCTGCCTTTGTTTGGACTTTAGAGGAGGTATTGGGTTGGTGTCATTATTTATAGCAAAACAAAGTATTAAAAATGCCTTATCATTTACAAATAACTACATAGTTTGTACAGTGAAGTTAGGGCTGTCAATGAATCGGATTTAATCTGAATCTGACCCAAATCCGACTTGAAAATCTAAATCCATTTACAAAAAAAATCGGATCTGGTAATCCAATAATCTAAATCCATTTAATCCGTTTATTAAACGGATCGAATATGCAAAAATCCGATCGAATCCGATAATCTGATGTGGTTATTCTCAATTTGAATGAAAAAAACAAAGTGAAAAAAACAATCAAATTATATAAAATTTTAGCTTAATAAATAAAAACAAATTGAAAAAAACAATCAAATTATATAAAATTTTAGCTCAATAAATAAATCGGATAGGATATCCGAAATCATCGGATTGGATCCGGGTGATCTATAATCAGATATGGACTAAACGGATTCAGATCGAATTCGAGTTTGTCTTAATCGGATTGGATTCAGATTTTGACAGATCTTATCCGAATCTGATCAATTTACAAGCCTAAGTGAAGTGCACCATCAACTATTTTGTTCAAGTTAATAGCAAATATAAAATACCTGTCAGGTTAAAAGGGAGTCATGTGTTTATTTTCAAATGTCACAAGATTAAAATGAATTTTGTCTTCTAAAAGATTGATGAAAATATTCATGATTTGCAAAATAAAATTATTTAAGTATGAGGTATTTTAATATTTTGACTTAAGCTGTCAAGCTGCCTATTGGTGCAATGGAGAGAGTTATATGCTTAGGGAAATGCTATGGTAAAAGGTGTATATCATATATAAGTTATGTAATTTGTGGGTTTAATTATCACAAATAGTATAACTCGACATTATAAGAGTTATAACTAAAAAAAAAAGTTATAACCAAATATCACATAAGGTATAACAAAGAACTCTTATTATAACCAAAAGGAAAATGTTTGGGACTCCCTTTTGGGAAGATCCCTACCAATCTCACAGTGATGTGGATCAATGATGTGTTTGTATTTTTTATTATTATTTTTTTTTCCTTCTTACTTGGACCAATCAAAAATAAGTACGGATTGTGGAGGTGATATTTTGTGGGGGTCTGAATCATTACTAATATCATAATTAATATTATAATAAATTATAATTAACAGCACAACAAGTCATAATTAAAAACACAAATATCATAATTAGAGATACACAACTTACACACTCCATAAAATTGCCCATATGACTATATTCAAATCACATAGTTATGTGCACATAAATCAAATTATAATGGAAAGAAGTTAAATTTGACCTATATATAATATATTACATTTTGTGGACTCCAATTAAGTTCCCATGTGGCAAAAATAAAGTTGTTATGCCGGGGTGATGTTATCCAAAGTCAACTAGAAATCTTTTAACAATTTCTGGTCATGTTTGATAGCAGATAGGGTCAAATGTCTTATATGAATTCATGTGAGATATTTAGTAAAATTTTTAGTATAATTTTTGAGATCTATAGCATTACTCGACACAAAAATTCGAAACTATTCAACTTGATTTATTCATTTTATGGCCCGCTTAACACATTTGAGTATCCAGTCCATCTCAACTCATAAAAAATGATTTAGGATTTTAAACAAAGATTTGTAATCCGAGTTCGCCCATGAACCTGGCACGTAAGAGCCTGCATAAATAAACCCATTCCAGCCATTTCATTAGCCCGACTCAAATTATCCCGTCCAAAAAAAAAAAAATGATTTGTGGCCAAAAAAATCTACGCTATTCAATTCAAATTTAAATCATTAAAGTATATTAATAATTATATATTTGTGTGTGTGTGTGTGAGAGATAATGTGCACTTTCGGGTTAATTTTTGTAATTTTATTTTGATGTCTTAATTGAAATTTGTGGGATTTTTTAGAGAGGTAGTACACGATCGAATTCGAGGTAGGAAAGTCCAACTTAGTTGGGCTTTCTAGCCTTGTGTAATGCTGGTCTTTCTGTTTTTTCTCCCACTTGTAGGTATTATAAATAAAATTACATTATCTTAATTGATTTTTTTATTATATAATATGTGAAAAGGTAAAAATAAAAATACTTAGATTATGTTGAAAAAAAGAAAAAAAAAACTAATAAAAATATTAAAAATATGTGCATAAAAAATGTGTAGAACTTAACAATATAAGTTGAATGCAAAATGTGTAACCCAGATTGGTTTGATTTTGGCATGTGTGATTTGGACTTATGGGTGGAATGTGGTTTTAGTTTTTTAAATAGTCTTGGCCCGTAATAGCCCATTGACTAATCAAAACCCGAAAAACCCAATTAATATATGGGATTTGAACACAATAGTTATGAACTGGGTAAGCCCGACCCTTTCCATTGATGGCCTCTAATAACAGATTTGGCCAAATTAGTAATACAATTAGATTGTGAACAATGTTAGTAAGGGCTAGGCTTCTCCCAAGTCCGAGATCGAACTTGAGAGTGTTGTTGGATCCGTGGGGGCCCACCACATATCTTGTTTTAATGATCTAAACCATTTAAGGTGTAAAACTCATCGAGTACTTCATCCTTACAAAAAATCACGTTAATCAGATATCGATAGTCAATTAATCAAATCATATTTCTGTCAACGGTAAATATGATTTTCAAAGTAAATTGTTCATAGAAATCTGATCCGATCAACATGGTTTTTTGCATGAATGAAATACTCGATAAACTTTATACATTAAACGATTCGGATCATCGAAACAGGACCGTTGTGGGCCCCATGAGTCTAAACAACACGGTCTAATCTACTATATGAACTAGAGAGAATCTGAATCCAATTACTAATACTTAAGATAATAGATGAGACTAGCACATACTTACATTATGTTTACTTACAACAGGATATCAAATCAGATAAGATGACAGAATTCGCAGTCACAGTGATATAATTAAGAAGAAATTACCACTCAATGATAATTTGAAAAAATATTATATATTTGTGAAATAGTTTATAATTTTAATTATTAATATTTATATATATTTTAGGGCGCTCAAACCAAAAGTCTAATTTTGAATTTTTATTGCTCAAAGATCCACACTCAGAATTACTTTATCCATAAGGATATGAGTTTGCACAATGACTAAATTACCCTCCATATATATACTTTGTTTCCAGATCTTACTCTCTAACTAGCGCTTCTCTCTCTCTCTCTCCCTCTAGAGTCTCTTTCTCTCTCCCTCTCTGCAACGCCTCTCCACTTCATCTCTGCCACAGCTCTACCACCGCCTTCGCCACCTCCTAAGTTCAACCACCACGACTCTGCCACCACTACCACCTCTCTTTCTCTAGATCCGATTGGTCGGCTTCTCTCTCTCCGCTTAAGCTCGGTCGCCAATCCACAGCCACTCTCACTTCATCGGTGAACGCAAGCTCCACCGTCTAGATCCACCCCCGTAGTGATGTCTTCGCCGATCTCATATCTCAGATTTGCAAATTTCATTTCAAACCTAAATCCAAACCCTAGCCCGCAGTTGTTGCACTTCGCGAAAACCTAGCAATATTTTCTTCTCCTCAATTCCTCATCTTCACCATAAAAAGCTGTGTTTCTCAAACATTTCGACTCCTCTGATCTGTTTCTTCGAGGGCTCTTTAATTCCTCATAAAAAAAAAATGGTCCACTCATCTACCTTTAGTTGGTTTCTATATGGAAATTTTGTGCATCATTGTGATTTTGATTTTATTTTGGTGTATATAGATTGATTTCTGCGATTTTACACTTCTTTGGATTCTGCGATTTTTCCAAATCTACTCTTCTATTGATCTTGTTTGGTGGAGCTTTTTTTAAGTTAAAAGTTGATAATCAGAAAGCAGAAGCTAAAAGCACCCCTACCTCAACTTCCAAATAATCAGTTTTTTTTTCAGCTTATTTAAGTTATTTCTACCTAATAAGCTATAAGCAGAAGCTGCATCAAATAGTTTGGCACAGATCCCAAATCAAAATAAGTCATAAACACCCCTCAAAAGCTATAACAAACAGTCCCATTATGTTGCTATGTCGAATGTAATTTTGTGTGTGATTCGGTGTGTACCAGAGAGGTATACCGTATAGATCTAGTTCGATACTACCTTAGATTTGCCCTCATTTGCCTCATCTCATCTCTCCAGCGACAAGATCTCGCCAAAATCTGTTAAATTAGCTTCTTATTGTTGTTGTTGTTGTTGATGATGATAAAATTGATAATTTTTTATTTTGTTTTTGTGTTGAAAAGATAATGAGAAAAGAGAGAGAGGAAAAAAGATTTGATCAAATATATTTTTTTTTTTTTGGATTACAACGGATAGGTGTTGGTGTATGTATATCTGTGAGTCTATATATGTGCGGGTGTGTATGTATGAGACAGATCTACAAAAAAAAATGATGTTGATGATAATAATTGCAACAGATAAACAAAAAGTTAACACAGGTTTTCAAGATACATAGAATTTATGGGGGAAATTGAACAGATAATAGAATTTATGGAGCAAAATTGACCAGATATTCAAAAATTTTGAATAGATAAATATAAAATTGAACAGATAAAATTGAAAAAATTTGAACAGATAAAAAAAATTAAACAGATAGGAAATTTTTTTGAATAAATAGGAAAAAAATTTGAACAGATAGTCAATGAAAGTCAACACATAAAAAAAAAAAAAAAGTCAATGAGTAAAATTGGAAACAAAATTTCTATCAAAATTAACAAAAGAACTTCTTACCAAACAATTTCATAAAAGGTGGACATCTCATCAATAAAACAAATCCATTAGACCTAATGCCTTAAACACTCTCTAAATTGGATTTATCACCAATTTTCTCTATACTTTATTACTTATTTATATTTATTTTTGAAGTTATACACTGTTGTGAAATTTTTTCTAAAATTAGGCCTTATTTGTCAACTATATATTTTAGTTAAAAACTCAAAAAATTAGTATAAATTATCACATCACTCTCTTTACTTTTATATATTTTTTCATGAAAAGTCAAAAAAATTATTAAAATAATATATTCTCAAACAAGACCTTAATACCCATAAACACAAAGCAGACTAGCTCTCTATATTTTTGTTTCCCCTATGGATGGTCTACCGTTTAGAATAATCTCGATTCCAAATGCACTTAAATAAGTGTTCTGATGACTAGTGGATTTTAGTCAAAAGAACATAATTAAAACAATCCAGTTTTATTTTTTTATTGCTTGAGGGAGTAGGAGACTTGGAAAGTATATAATGTTAATGGATTTTGCTAATAAGTCCCCTTAGAACATAAATAAAAGATAAAAGAATTGAAAAGTACAAGATGTTTTTTTAATAAATTCAATACACTTTTATTAAAATTAGTGCACTTTTTAATATTTTCACATATTTTTAAGATATTTTTTGCACACTTTTAATATTAAGCAATATTTAAGGGGCATGTGTTAGCATTTATCAATGTGAATTAGTTTGTTAATCTGAATTATTATGTACCACAAGAGTCTTCAATAGTTGCAATAAATTAGGGTTTTATTTTTTTTAACATATCTTATGTTATATTATATACAACACAATAATACGATGCAAATTCAAACCTAGGAGAGAAAAGGGGTAGTAGTAAAACTTAGAGAAGGTTCTTGTTAGGGAATTAAGGAGCCCACAAGCACACAATAATACTGGCCTAATTCATTAGAGAGAAACTCTGGAGTCTACAAACACCATATCAAAACCCAACATACATTATTTAAAACTCATACTCACTTAAAAGCTTAAGCCTATAAGTGGAAAGCACATCTAATGTATATTATGACCCATCTCTTTTTACTCTTTATTCGATGTGAGATTCTACCTTTACACATGCTCCAACAATCTTCCCCTCATGTATGAACCAAACATCGGACCTCGCCTTGCTCTCCCTTGAGTCTGATCTATCATCAGCAAGTTTATCATAGATCATATGCACTCCCCTTTTAATCTTGATCTATAACTCTCCAACATCGAGTCTAACTTGGGCCACTCGCACACACTCCATCGCGAGCCATCATACTCCATTGAGAGCCACCTTGTAACGCCCTGAAATAATAACCATTATTTATCCCAAGACAATTATTAAATAACAATACATTTTTGAACATAATATCCTCCATTCATATGATTTCATTTTATAAAAAATGCAACACATGCAGTAATACATTCATAAGTCCTAACCCTGAATTTATAGCATGTGTCATAAGCAACATATATGAAATCAGAGTTAAACAGATAAATGAATGCCTTAATGGCTACAACTTACAACAAAAGTGAGTTTGAAACTCAATACAAGTAAGGCCTTAGGGTTGTACAAAATAAATACAACAAAAACAAAACAAGAAGCTCTCGACTCCAAATCCTCCTAAGCTAAGGCCATGGCAGAGGCATGTCATCAGCACCTAACAATAGTTTTTCATATAGAATGAGCCAAAGCCCAATAAAGATACTCTAACATAGTGTATGAATCTTAACAGAGTTATAAGGTGAATGCATATGCAATACTCATGTCAAAACATTTTATATCTCTTTCCAAAACCGTGCAATGCCAAGTTTATATCACAATTCATTAAATTATTTCTTTTACAATAGAAAACATGGCAATCGATACAACTCTAGGAATCTCTAAGATGTGTCTACAAGTAGGCTACAAGCACTACCAATTGCTACTTTTACCAGTACTAATTGGAAGGCTCGGTACCTATTTGCGCAGGTTTTTGGACTTTCACCAAGGACACATAGGCCAACTTAATGCCACAACTATACTTTCTATCCAAATTTACCAAGGTATTCACCATTTTTCTCAAAACAATAAACATTTTCAATGTGTTAAATATGTTATAATGCTCAATGCAAATGGATAAGAAATCAGTTTCAATTCACCTAATTCTCATGCAATTTTTACAACAATCATAACTATCCTCTACCGATAACCCAAAACAGATATCTCTAAACAGATAAATAATTTCCAACAAATATATACTTTCTAATATTTCAAGATAGGAGTGATAATTCATATCCAATTCCACCACCATCATCATCATCGTTTCAATTTCGTAAAACCAACATCAATTTCATTTTCTCTTTACAAAAATTAAATATTCACAATTTAGAGCAAAATCCCCTTTGTTTAAAAATACACTCCAAGGATAAAAATACATCATTTTATCACAACTCAACCACATTTACAATCCCACAATCATTTCTAAGAAACCATTTTAAAAACCCCTCTTTTGATTTCAAAGCCAAAACCCTAGGTTTTATTTAAAAATTCCCAAATCACAATCTTATTTAGAAAAGAAAATAACTAAGTTAAAAATCATACAAAAGTGTGGAGAAATCCCTACCTCAAAGTAGAAGACGCAAATAAAGGATAGATAGAATTTGAATGCTCTGATCAAAACAAAGCCCTCAATGTGCTCTATCTTTACTCCAAAGGGCGAGGGTTGAGAAACCACTAGATCGAAGTGTATTTGAGGTTGAAAGATGGTTTGTAGAGAGAGGGAAAGATAAGATTTGAGGTTTTGAAATGTTTAGAGAGAGAAAGTGACTCAAAAAGTGACTTTTCGGAACTGATATACGCGCAAACTGCTCGAGCAACCAAAATATAGCTCGAGTGACCAGGCACAAAAAAGAAACCGCTCGAGCGAACAAAGTACCGCTCGAGCAAAGAGCACCACCCTTCCAGAACTTTTTCATGCCTGCAAAAGTACTGAGAGTTCTAAAACACCGCTCGAGTGCAAGAAGGACCGCTTGAGCCAAGACCGTTCGAGCGTAAGAAAACACCGCTCGAGCGAAGAATGACATACTCCCAGTAGTTTTGCAGACTTGCAAAAGTACTGGAAGTTCTCAAAATTCCCTCGAGTGCAAGAAAGTTCGCTCGAGCGAACAAGCCAAAATCTAGGCAGTAACAGTTTTGAAAAACTAACTCTCATCCTGTTTCAAACACAACCAAGACATTCCAATAACCAAACTCAACAAGGAATGAGACGAAAGAAGACATGAACAACCATCAAGATAAGGAATCTCGGATCCAAAATAATGAACGAATCGGGTTTAAACCAGATTCATTAACCTTGTCGTGGTCTAACCTTGCCACGTGCATTCTTTGCTCCATCAAGAGTTGTCATAGATTTTTCTTACTCCATTGAGAGTCTCCATACAAACCCAAAGCCAATAACATCAATGCTCCAGGAGAGCCCACCCATACATCGTCTACCATCGGCTCTAATACCACTTGTTAGGGAATTAGAGAGCACAGCAATACTGGCCCAATACATTAGAGAGAAACTCTAGAGTCCACAAACGCTATATCAAGGTCCAACATATATTATTTGAAACTCATACCCACTTAAAAAACTTAAGCCTATAAGTGGAGAGCCAATCTAATGTATATTAAGACTCATACCTTTTACTCTTTATCTGATGTGCGGCACTACCTTCACACATGCCCTAATAATCTCCCCCTCATGTGTGAATCAAACATTGGGGCTCTCCATGCTCCTCCTCGAGTCTTGATCTATCGTCAGCAAGTTCATCGCACTCCTCCCTTAATCTTGATCTATAACTCTCCAACATTGAGTCTAACTTGAGCCACCTGCACACACTTCATCATGAGCCACCATACTCCATTGCGAGCCACCTTGTCACAATCCAACCTTGCCTACATGTACCAGGAATTTTCTTTCCTCCATCAAGAGTTTTTGTATAAGCCCAAGCACACCAACATCAATGCTCTAGGAGAGTCTACCCATAGATCATCTGCCATTGGCTCTAATACCTCTTGTTAGGGAATTAGGGAGCCCACAAGTGCACAGTAATACGGACCTAATCCATTAGGGGGAAACTCTAGAGTCCACAAACATCATATCAAGGCCCAACATACATTATTTGAAACTCATATCCACTTAAAAGCTTAAGCCTATAAGTGGAGAGCTTATCTAATGCATATTAAAACTCATCTATTTTTACTCTTTATTCGATGTGAAACTCTACCTTCACACATGCTCCAACAATTCTTACCTAGTTAGTGTTATAATGTCGATTATTGTTCCTATGTAACGTTATCACCACAATCAATTTACGTAAAAAATTATTCAAAAAGTGAATTAATAAACTATATTTACTATGTTAGTAACTTTAAATCTAAATTTTCATGATTCATAATATTTTTTATAAATTTAAATCTCATAAAATCTTGTCAAAGTGGGACCCATCCGATGTGGACCCACTTTGTGAAAGAGTATTACAACTCATTTTGTCTTATTTCTTTTTCAAAAAAAAATTTAATGTTAAAATTAATTTTGTAAAAAAAATCATTTAAAATTTTCAAAAACACTCATTATTATTATTATTACCTGTGAAAAATAACATCTTAAAATTTAAAATTTTTTTTGTGTTTATAAAAACTAAATTTTAATATTTTTCACAAATCATGTTGTTAGGCAAATATTTTTTAATTTTGCTAATAAGTACCCTAAAATTACGAAATATACACTTGAACTATAGTAGCTATATTGTGGATAGGGTAAATTACAAATACACACTCTGAGGTTTGATTAAAATATAAATTGCCCCCTATGGTTCTGAAAATTACATTCTACCCCTGAGGTTACTAATTTCATAACAAATCGTCTATTTTATTAATAAATTATTAAATCAATTAACAGTTTTTAATGATATTAGAACTAAGTTTCAATTAATAATTTAATTAATTTTATTATTTTATAAGAGAACAATTATGAATTTCATTTTTTCAATTAATTCTGTTAAATAAAAAATTCTGACAAGGGGGTATTCGTAATTTTTCAAATCACAGTGGGCAATTTGTCTTTTAAGCAAACCTTAAGGGGTGTATTTGTAATTTATCCTTATGGATATGATGCCAAAAAAAAAAAAAAATGTCAAAAAATCAAAGTAGCTATGTTATGAATATGGTGTAAAAAAAATGTCAAAAAAATCATGTAGCCAAATATATATATATATTAGTATAATAATATTGGTGTAAAATCGTGTGGTGCAAAAAATGATGATAAATATTTATTGATATAGATATATACGTATGCATATTGTTGTCACTAATAGAGACAATCAAAGATATTGGTAATTTAATCTTTAACTGATATAATTATTGCATTTTTAAGCTTCATGATAGTAGAGTTAATTAGGGATACTTGTTTATATAACTCATTATTTTTTAGTTAAACCATACAATTATTATTGGAAAGGGTCAAAGTAAGCCATGTGATCATTTATGAAGAAGTATGGCTAAATTTTCAATAGTCAATACCTAGATTTCTGTTTCTCTACATTAGCTTGGTGGGGAAAGAAGATTTTGTTGGACTAAGGTGTTTGCATATAGTTAAAAATAATACTCCCTCCGTCTCAAAATATTAGTTCCTTATTCCATTTTTCATTGTCCCAAAATATTAGTCCCTCTTCTAAAGTCAAGTACAAAAATAATATAAATTTCCTATTTTGCCCTCATTTTAAATTAATAAACAATATAAAAAGTACAATTATGCATTGATACTCTCAAAAATTGTACTATCAAAAGGGTTTTTTTGGAAAATTAACTTTTTTCAAATACAATCATTGTACTACCAAAAAAAGTTGGATTCCCCAAAAGGGACCATTAATTTGGGACGGAGGGAGTAATAATAATAATAATAAATTTTATTTTTTTATTCTTTAAATCTTCTGTACATGAATCTAAAAAATATTAAAAGATATTTGAAAAAATCTCAAAAAAAAGGAAAATAAGCCCCAAATAGATAAATATTTCTGGATTTTTTTTCCATTTTTTTATTTTTAAATTACCTTTCAGATCTATTTAGTCAAGTAAAATCTAAAAGTACAAGTTTGTTAAAACCCATTTTTTTTTTAAAAAATAATAATAATAAGGAAAAAAGGCTACCAAAAAGGCTACTAAAAAATCAACCTCATACATAAGGGTGAGCATGGTCCGGATTGTTTCGGTTTGGGATAAAATCAGGACTAATCTGTTGTCTACGGTTCCATAAAAATTAGAACTAAACCAATCCATTTAAATCATAAAACTAATCCGAATCAAACCATTTAAACACAATACTGCTCGATTTGAAATCACGTTTCACATAATTTATTCACAAAAAAAGAAATCATATAATATTTTCATTTCAATATTAATATGTCCAAGATTTTTTAAAACATAAACATGCATATTGTTCCACCATTAACTTAAACAAACATAATATCTAATAAATAAACATATTGTTCAACATATTGCAAGCATAAAAATCCCATCAAACAAACATTGTTTGTGACAACTGTGAGAATCCGAATATACAAATAAAATAAATAATTAAATAATAATTATTTTACAAACCTCAAATATTTTACTTGTGAATCTTAAGGTGCAAATTAAATATTACTGAACAATCTTTTAATTAATTTTAAATCAAAAATAAATTTATGGTGAAAGTCTTCAATTTAGTGGTAAGATTTATTATTAAAAAAAATAGAAGACAAATTAGTAAGTATATTTTGATCTAATAATAGTTGTATTTTATTTAAATTAATGGTGAGAGAAAATAAAATAAAATAAAACAAAGGATAATAATTTAGAGTCTTTTAAGTTTAGATATATAAAGCAATCCTAGTTTTCCTAACAACACCGTAGTAGCAGCAGCAACAACGTGAGAGTGGGTAAAGAGAAAAGAGAAAAGTGGTAGCAACAAAGAAAAAAAATTTGGTGTGTTCTCTAGCTTCCTTCTTCCTTTTGCTTTTACTTTTTTATCCTTATTTTTGTCACACCCTGACTTTTATTAACTGAATCTATTACCAAATCCATTATAATTGTTCCATTTATTCGAGAACATGAATATGGATAAATAATAATATTCTCTCACGGCAACAATGATGATATATATAAGATATGGTACAATGCCCTTAGGTTTACATTGAATGACAATAAATAAAACAGAAGGGATTTACCCTTATACACTGCAAGGCGCACGGCCAACAAGTAAAGGGCCCCGTGGCCAACAATTAAAAGGCTTCAAGTCATACACGATTCCTCCAGCCTTGTACCTGAAAAAGCTTATCAACACGTGGGATGAGCACTAAGCCTAGTAGAGATCCCAAAAATCCTAACCAATCACAACATATAGATAAAAATGATCATGAATGCATCAAGATATACCATATAAGTAGTATCATATTTAATATCCAAAATATACACATTGAACTATATTTTCTCAAAATGTTCCTCTTGACACAATTCAATACAAAATCAATTCTTCTCTTTCATATTCCCATCATTACTTCCAAAAGAAAATATTTTAAAACCTCATTCTTTCTTTGATAAAACTCCCCACGTTAACATAAAGGAATCTCACTTGAACTACCATTCTGAAAAAATAATCTGACATGCAAATCATAATCCCCATCCTACCTCGCAATACAGCATAACCATTTACATCCCAACATATATCTCTACAGCCTTCCCTGACCGTAGGCCCAAGGATTTAAAAGGTGACTAGTATGAAACCGTTAACATATATATATATTCAAACAAGATAACCGAAGTAACACATACTACCAATCTCATCTCCACAATATGAAAACTGACAACATGTACATATACCCAAAACGAGATAACTGAAGTAATACATACTACCAATTCTATCTCCACCGGCCTACAGCACAGATGTCAAATTCAACAATACCAATACCACATACCACTCTACCGGCCTCACCTGGAAGGAGGTGCTCCTCAGGTCATACTCTACCGGGCGCAAATCGGAAGGGAACGAAGAACCTATCACAAGGTGCCATGCTTTGCCGGCTAAGATACAGCGGGAAACAGACTCCCTTTTCACACTTTACCGAGCGCAAATCGGAAGAGACGAGAAAACCTCTGTCAAGGTGCCACGTTTTGCCGGCTTAACACGGCGAGTAACGGGCCCCCAAACAACATCACATTAAAAGCATAACAACTAACTAACATCAATAATACACGGGTGTAATACATACACCTAGTCCAATCATCACAATTTCGACTATTAACAGTTAAGTACATTAACCCGTTTTAATCAAAACGTGCTCCACGTACCGCCGTTCAACAATGGGTTTTCTTACATTCTTAAAATGTTTCCAAACATAACCCGAATTACTAAACATCAAAATCATACAATCCAACAACCGTCTCACAATACAATTACATTTATAAGCGTTGCAGTTATCTCTTTAACAACATACTCCATAACTCAACAATGGAATTGTATATTCACAATGTTCATTTATCACTAACAACACATGATGTTACATCACATAGGCCATCCTGCAATAGTACTCATAATCCATCTCTAGCAACAAGTAATACCATCCTCCACCGATGGCCAAGGACAAAACTCTAAACGTCAATCACATAACCCAAAATAATATATACCCCTCAGGTAATTCCATGTTCTCGTTCGTTGGAAACTCTCACATTTTATAAAACGATAACTAATCCCAATTTTGTTTTAAAAATAGGCCTTCCCACTCGAATTCCCATCATTACGCACAATGACCAAAATATGCTATTATTAGCCTCAAAATCCCAATTTTGGTAAACAACCACAACATAACCCCAAATTTCCATTTTTACATAAAGCCTTTATTCAACATTCTACAATTTACAAATGGAATACCAAACCCTTCCAATCCCATATCCTACACATACTTTTCACAACCCAAAATCAAATGTAGACATAACCCATAAACCCACCAATTTAAACTCAAATCAACTCATATGCTTTTTAACAAAATCAACCATAAACTATGCTTTTAAATGTAATAAAAAAACCACAAGTCCATTTATAGAGAGGTATTGAAAAGAAACTCAATAATCCTTGCCTCTTGAAGCGAAGAGGAGAAAAGCCGAAAACCCACCGGTGACAAAAACACAATCTGCTCATATCAAAAGGAAGCCCTCGTGACCCTCTATATTTTGATCTATAGGACTAGGGGTAAGAAATGGGTGTAACTAAATGAAACCCAAGCTTTCCGGCCCAATAAACCCTAACAATGGAAAAAAGGAAGAGAGAAAAGCAAGAAGTGACTTTTTTAGTGCACTACGGCCTTATATAGACGCACAGTCCGCTCAAGCGCAAGAAGTGACGCTCGAGCGTCTAAACACAAAAAGTGTGACTGCTCGAGCGCAAGAAGTATCGCTCGAGCCTAGGATACAAACTCTCAGAAGTTTTACAAACAAGCGACCAACGCTCGAGCACAAGAAGTACCACTCGAGTGAACACCGCTCGAGCACAAGAATGGTCGCTCGAGCAAAGAATGACAACTCCCAGTATCTCTGTAGACTTGCAAAAGGTCTAAAAGTTCTCAACGACCGCTCAAGCGCAGGAAGTGCTGCTCGAGTGCAGAAGAAAATTTCTGGGCAACAACAGCTTGAGAAACAAGTCACCAACATGTTCCCAACGCAACCAAGACACTCCAATAACCACACCCAATAAACAATGAGCGGAAGCATGACATGAACAACCAAAAAGGCAATGAAACCCGGATCCAAAACATCAACGAGTCGTATTCAAACCAAGGTTGCTATATTATTATTTAATTCATTGATGGAGAGGTTGTAGGTGTATGTATTTTATATATGTATATATATATGTATGTATATATACTATTAAAAAAATCTGAGGAGCTAAATTCATGTATAAAGAATGGGAGTAATTCTTAGTTTTAAAATTCTGTACAGAACTACAAAATTTAAAAATCAAGGAATCATAACAAACGGATAAATTTTGAATTGAAATTTTTACAGTAGATTAATTACATATTGAATTGCATACCAGAATTTTCTTATAATTTTTGGGAGTCAAAATCTATATAAACTGATGTGTTCAAATCTATCCAGAAAACTAATACAAAACAGTAAATTTGGAAGTGTCGTTCTCTTTGGGCATAAATTTGAAAATTATCAAATCCGCGTCATTAGAACCGGTTATGAGTATAGTTTCTTACATTTTTGGTCTTGCGTTGATTACTTGTGTATATTAAAAGAACCGTCAATTTCTTTAAAGTGCTGCAGAAAGCGACCTGTTGGAATATAATTAATTGTAAATAATTATTTTAATAAGCAAATCAAGTAAAACCAATTAGGTTTGAAATTTAGGATATATTAGTTGATATCTGGAGGGTTTTGGAATTTTTCTAACAGTGGGGAGTAGGTTTTTAATTTTCAAAGTTAGCGAATGAATTGGGAAAACTTCTTTAAAATTTTGTTTTATCTGAAAGTTACTTTTAATTAAGTTTTGATCTGAACCCATGTCTTAGGTAATTTTAGACTATAAAGAACACGAACTTAGGTATTATTTAATAATAATGGTGAGTTGGGTTGAGCCGTGATAGTGTGATTTAGCTTGGGGTTACTTAGTTTTTTATTCTTTTTAGTATTTATAAGTTACTAGTGATATGTAGTTTTCGTACTTGGTTCAGGACACTAATTGGACTTTTATACTCTATTCGAGGATTACATTATTCCGTTTTCAGGTGAGTAGTTGAATGCTACATATTTTTATAAATGTTCCCCTACCGTGAACTATTGAAAAATGTAATTGTTGTTTCAGGACTAAACTGTTTTGATAAATTATTATGGTATCAATGGAATTAAATTATTTCTGAAATATGTATAAACTTGGCATACTGTAAATTATTTGTTATGGTCTCATGTTAATAATTGTGAACTACTATGTTTTGCGAAACTGAATTGTATTGATTATTGGGACCATCTATATATAAAAGTCCAAGGAAATTATTCCACTGTGTGTGGTGACTCTGGACACTAGAGAACAGATCCAGGTTGGGCTGTGATGACTCTAGTGATCAATAATTGTAAGGAAAAGACCTGAGCTAGAATAGGTGACCTTCAATTGGATCGTCTTAGAGAAAAGGTCCGGGTTGCCACCCTAAGGATGACTCTTGGTTCTATATTGGATCCAACGGGCTTATTGCCTTGAGAACTGTGTGGCGTGTTACTTGTTATTCTTGGTACCTATAAAATTATTGATTATCATGTTGTAATCTGTTTTAAGTAGAGAATGTCATTTCTAATGTTTTTTAGAGACATGAGTTTTTTAACTGTTAAACTGTGGAACCTTCTTTGTGCGTATTGATTTCCAACCACACAACCAAATAGGGAATTTAGCTGGAGAGCACGCGGCAGAATAGATTAAGCCAACCACTTGCTGTAGACCGCCCGAACTCCGCTCCGCGTGCGAGGGCGCAAATCGTGGTTCTAGCTACTACAGTTCGGACTCCTGTCACGATTCTGAATCTAATCTCACAAAGTGCAATGTAAGACTGATAAATCACCAAAGAGTCCAAATCCGGCAAATTGTTTTGGAAAATCGATTTTAATCAAAAAGCGCCAAACATGGACTGCTTTGCCAGATTTCAAAGTCGCCACCTAAATATTTTATTTTGAAAAATTTAGAAAATCCTGACTCGTGCCAAAGGCCACGTGTCCGTCATCACCAAAGTTGCCTCGGCTCGGGAACTTGGGTACGAGAGGGGAAGGTCCTAAAATGAGCACCCCGCTCACCCGATCAAAGGATCGGCCTTTACTAACATGATATGTTGTTTTTTAAAACACATGTGTTCTTATTCTGATGTATTAGCTAACCTTACTATATGATGCGCACAGCATACAAGTATAGACTAAATCACTCGAGTTAGAACAAAACATCTCATGTTTGTTTTTTTTTTTTTTTAATGGTTTGAAAGTGCTACTCGCAAGTAGGCTAAGACGCAGATTTGCCACCCTCAAGTGGGCTTAGAAAACAACATGATTTGCCACTCTCAAGTGGGCTTAAAACGCACATTTTGATGAATTGTTCCAATTCAAGAAATGAAGCCTTCATCCACAGGCATTCATACAATTAAGCACTTAAGCAGTTGGCCTCATGGCAAGCATGCTATCATGGCAGTCACTTACACACATGCAAGGATGCTAAAGCATAAACACTCACAGTGTACTCCGAGCCAAAACAGAAGCTAGTTAGTAATCAATGCATGATCCTAGCTATGTTAAGAATGCCTAATGCAACACATGCAGAATGCAACTAAGATAGGCTCGGCTGTTCTAAAATGTCATGTGAATGCAACTAGATAACATGTATTCAAATTGGTATTGAAATACAATGCAGTTTGTATGATGCGCCGAGCCCGGTGCATGTAAGACAAATGAATGGATACATGCATGCAAAGCATAAGTATGCTAATCGAAATATGCCCTAAACTAACCATCGAAAGCTAATAAGTAAAAGGGAGAAAGAAATAGGGTTGGAAGACATGTATCACACACACACACACTTATTACAACAATACGTCCTCTCGACGGAGGGTCCGAATAATAAGCTAACTAGCTAATCTAAGCTAATTAAACTAATTATTACAAACCAAAACTAATTAACTAATCCTAGTTAACTAATTAGTTATTACAACACGAATTGATTAGTTAAGCGCATTAACTAATTAAGTACAAAACCAAAGCATTAGCTAGCTAAGCAAAGCAGCTAAGTAAAGTAGTAAAAGAGGTCCTCGGGGCGAGGGGTGCATGCATGCTCGGTCGCCTCGTTCGGAAATCCATTACTATGCCCCAACTTGCCTCTGTTTGCATTTGATTTGAGAACACTACACAAACCTCCAGATATCTTCTACTCCAACATTGGAACCTCCAAGAGGGCTGCCGACCAGTAAAGGGTGGTGTAGACCACCTGTAGACCACCTAAGTTTTCTGCAGACCAGAAAAAGTGGTCGGCCAACTACTTTTTCTGGTCTGCCGACCAGAAAATTCTGCCAAGCTCCATTTTGCTGCAACAGAGAACAAGAAGGGGCACAGTAGTGTATTTGCAAGGTATGTGTGCACAACCACCCTCCCTATCATTTCTTAAGCTCAAGGGAGTGCAGTACTCGACTCTCGGGCCGCTAACCAAGCATCGCAATGCACGATGACCGAGAAGCCAAGTTTGCACAATTCAATTTCAATGAATGCACAAATAACACATAAGGGCCTTAATCTCTATCATGCATGATCAAGAGGGTCGGCGACCGAGAAATGAGGCACGTTTCATCACTTCAAGTATGAAACGTCCCTCGTTTCTCGTGTTTGGATCGATGTCCAATCCAAACACATGCAATGCAACTCAAGCATGCCAAACACAATGCAATGCAACAACGTGCAAACAACAATGCAATGCAACAACATGCAAACACAATGCAATGTAACAACATGCAAACAACAATGCAATGCAACAACATGCAAACAACATGCTCTTCTATGAATGCTAGAATGGCATGTACAAGATTCTAACATATGAACAATGCATGCATGGCATGTTCGAAGGCTAAAGTACCAAAGCAAGTAAAGAGCATCATACAAGAGGCATGCCAACACACCAAAACTTAGGCAAAAAAAATGTAAGATATGCATGCTAATGTAATGGCTCATGAACAAGACATAAAAGCACAACTCTCAAACATGATCAAAGAGGGATATGCATGAGAATATGGCAATGTTATATGCCCTGAAATAACATGTTAAATGATGCCATGACATGCAATTATCACAAGTATGGCATGCTAAGGTCCTTAAAACACAAGGCTAGCTAAGCCCATTACACTACAGCTATGCAATACATGAACCATATGGCCAAGGTAACCCAAAACAGTCCTAGACATGTCAAATCAAGGCCAAAAAACTTGCATGGACTAGAGCTAACACATGCTAGAATTAGAGGCATGAAGCATGGAGCATACAAGGCCAAAGAGTAGGATTACACTACACCTACCAAAACCAAACATGAGATGACTTCACCAACAAAAATTAGAGTTGTATCATGGCAAGATAAGACCAAAAACACACTGATATGGTAGCCCAAAAGCTTAGGCAAGATGGCATACGTATTGGCTCATGTTTAAGGCATAAAGCACCAACTCTCCAAAGTATTGAAAGAGTGACACATGTGAGTGTATGACAATGAAACATGCTCTAAAATCATGTATCAAATGATGTTAAATCATGCGAATAGCCCAAGCAATGCATGCTAGTGGCTTGGAAACTCAAAGCTAGTGAGCAAGAATGCACTATGGCTATACAAAGCAAGGCATGCATGACCAAAACAACTTAAAACAGAGCTTAAGCATGGAAAAACATGAGTAAAAGCTTGCTGGAGTGGAGCCAAAAGCATGCTAGAATGATGGCTTAAAGCATAAAGCATGTTAGGCTAGCAAGGAGGATTGCACTATGAGTACATGAAGCATGCAACAAGTGATCAAACCAACTCAAAACAGAGCTAAGGCATGCTGAAATAAGGTCTAAGACATGCTAAGATGGAGCCAAAACATGCTAGAAAGACATGATAAAACCTTAAGCATACAAGGCTAGTTTGTAAGGATTACACTACAAGTGTATAAAGCATGCAAGAGTGACCTAAACTAAGCCAAAACAGAGGTATGTCATACTGAAATAAGGCCAAAAATAGGCTGAGATGGAGCCAAAACAAGCTTAACAAACATGCTACTTTGATGAGCCGTCAACACAAGCAAACAAGAGAAGAGGAGGGGGGACAACCCCCACCCATTTGGGACCTCAAAACACACTTTCCACCACTGAAATTCCTCTGAGTTTCAGTAGTGAGAAGGCCAAAAAGAGGTGGTCCCAATAGCTTAAAAGGATAGCTCAAAACAAGGCAAAATAAGGCACAAAAGGGGGTAGACCACCCCCAACACCAAAGAGACCTTAAACAAACATTTCAAACACTTGAAAATGAAGCTTTTTGCAGTTGAAAGTTAAGCCTAAAACATCATGCAAATAGGGCCAAAGACTTAATCAAAAACAAAGCTTTAAAGAGTGTAAAACTCACCCTTGAAGCACAACTTCAACACAGCAACTTCAGAGGCAAAAACCTAGCTGAAACCACTCAAATGCAACCTCCAAGAACCTCAGCTCAAGATTGTGGTGTTTCACTAGGTGCTTTAGTGCAAAAGTGTGAAGAAATCTCACTTTTAGGCATAAAACAACACAAACATAGAGAGAGAGGAAGAAATATAGAAATAGAAGTATATGTATAGCTCTATGCAAATTTTTGAACCTGAGACAAGAGGGAGGAGGCTCCCTTTTATAGAAATCCATGCTCCAAGCTTGTTTGACAAGCTAGAGGCTCCAAGCAATCCCTCCATACACGTGTATGGAGGATGCTTTCTATGCCCAACAACTGGCACAGCTGGCAAGAAAATATCTGCAGAAAAATACAGAAAAGGTGCCGACCAGTTAAGGTGGTCGGCCGACCACTCCCACTAGTCGACCGACCAGAAAAGGTGGTCTGCAGGGAGAACAACTGGTCGGCAAGGGGGGGGAGGTGGTCTGCACAAAAAAAGGAAGGTGGTGGCATGGCTGCCAACCACTTTAGGTGGTCCAAAGACCACCCACCCTAGCTGGCCGACCAAAAAACTGGCTGGTAGGGAAGAAAAGTGGTCTATAGGGGGAGAAACTAGTCTACACCCCCTGTTCCACCCTCCAAGCAAAGGAAAACAAGGTTTGGTTCAAAACCAAACCAAAAAGGAAGCAAGACAAAAATCCGCAAGACAAGGCACGAAGCCGGAAGCCCCGAAAACTAGTCTACGGGAACAAAAAGTAGCCTACGAGAGGAAAAGGTAGTCTACGGCCACAAAAAGTGGTCTACAGACCTTTGTTTCCTTCTAGGCAAAGGCAACAAGGCATGGTCCGAAAACCAGGCCAAGAGGAGAACGTTGAGAGGTCCCGAGACAAGGCGCTCGGCCGAAGTCTCCGGAAACCGAAAACCGGAAACCAGCTTACAAGAGGGAAAAGTAGTCTACGACTACGAAAAGTGGCCTACAGGCCTCTCTCTCCCTCCAGGCAAGGTCAACAAGGCATGGTCCACAAACCAAGCCAAAACACAAAGAGTTCAGAGGCCCGGAGGCAAGGCACTCAGCCGAAAACTCCGGAAACTCGAAACGAGCACAAACATGCGCGATCATCGAGCGCTCAATCCATGACGTCTGAGTCTTATGGTCAATCAAATATGGGGTGTCTACACCTGCCAACAAGTATATGAGAATACCATGGTGGTTCGTCCACCTGAGGGCACTCCGACGATCAAGTCAGTCAAATAATCTCTCAAAGATATTGCACAAGTACTCAATGCACAAATTAAAGCGTACCTTAGACCCACGGGGTGCCTTACTTTTATAGCGATTAGTGTCTAACTTTTCCTAGAAGTCTTATTTTATGGGACTCTATCCTTTACAAAGATAACATTTATCATAACTCACACTATTTAGATTACTATGAACTTCATCAAGAGTCTCATCTTTATCCAAATAGGTAGGCTAATGTCATCTAGGACTCTTGTCCTCTATCTGAATATCTCGGATTTCGATATTGCCACACCATATCTTGGCACCATGGTCCACCCACATGGCACCTCGGTTAACAACCTCATCTATGTGGACTACCCAAAAAATATGTCCCCACTAGTGCCCCCCAGGTTCTATTACCTCGGCAACCTGAGATGATGGAACCTGCATCATTTCATCTCCTAACATGTCAGCTAAACAACATGCTAGAGATACTCTTCTGACCAAAATCATAACTCGCAAGCGTAAAGAAACAAGGACTCAAATGTCCACTCATGAAGAATCAAGAATCAAGAACCAAGAACCATCATGTTATATCTCATCCAGGTTCAACATCTCGATAAAGATTGCACTACTAGCAGAGATCATGACTTGCCAGTTCAAGAACATCAATATCCTAGTATCAATTCATCAGGAACCAAGAACAAACAAGTTCTGTCCTATCCAAATTCAACATCTCAACCGAGATCAACATCTCAACTAAAATCATCATCTCAACCAAGATTAACATCTCAATCGAGATCATCATGTCAACCAAGATCAACATCTCAACCAAGATCGCCATCTCAACTGAGATCGCCCTACTAGCCGAGATCGTGACTCGCTAGTTTGAGAATTCCAAGAACCCAAGACGCGTGTGAGCTATTACACCATAACTGTCTCAACCATATTGCCTTTACGTGTCATCACCAGATTGAAGTGTATCAATCATATCCCCATCGTGTCGCATTAGTTCTGCCCCACACCGCCTGACGTCAGTACGAGCACGTCATCCAAGGCAGTTTCATCATGTTTTGTCGCCTTTTCGTTTTTTTTACAAAACTTTCTTCCCTCTCTCTCCATCTTTTCACTTTGCAAACACAAACCCTCTATCTTCTCAAACTCTCTCTCTCTACGAAATTTCTCTCAAACCTCCATTGTTGTTCCTTCGAGCTCTTTGCAACCGTCTGCTCATCACCTCCGGTGAGCCTTTCATCGTTTGGTTCCAGTAAACATGATTGTCTAACTCCAACAAACTTTATTCCGACATCCATTTCTCGGCTTCTCCCTGTAAGTACCCCATTTCTTTCGCACTTTCCTTACTGTTCTGAAGTACATTTCTTTTTCTTTAAGCAATTGTAACTTTTCTTTCTAACAAGTTCTGTTTTTGTCAGCCCAAAGTGCCTTCTGATATAACTGAACAAGCTTCTTTTTGTGAATGTGTGTCTTTCTTATTTTTCTTCTAAGTGTTCAAATGTTTGCCTTTTATAACTGCTTTGTGTATGCTTGCTATCTTTCTTATCTTGTATGTTCCCATACTTAGATTTTTTCTTGTCTTTCCAAGTCTAACAACTTGGGTCCTTACCTCGAATCAGAATACCTAGGGTACATTATCTCGGTTTAGAACTGATCAATTATCTCGGATTAACACATCTCGGATAATATCTCTAACATTTGTCTCGGATAGCTTCAACTTGTAAAATTTTTCTAAAAATTTTCACAAGTGTTATATGCATTCATACTTAATGTGAACCTAAGTGTCCCTTATGTTCACATTAAGGACGCATAGCCTGATTCTTGCCTAAGTCTAACTTAGACATCCATAATCAAGGTCATCGTGTTTGGCTCACCCAAACTAAACACTTAAGGCTTGACCTTAGTGTACTGAGAGTACTATCTACCTCGGCTTATTGCACAAACTGACCAAAATATGGCAAGTTATGTCTTGTTTCATACTGAAACATCGCCTTATACTTAGTTCAACTCTGTCATCATGACAAGTCTAAGTTAATCGCCTTGTTCACTATGGGAACATCACCTGATTCTTGCCTAAGTCTAACTTAGACATCCATGACCGAGGTCATTGCGTTTAGCTCGCCCAAACTACACACTTGAGGCTTGACCTCAGTGTACTGAGAGTACTATCTACCTCGGCTTTTTTCACAAACTAACCAAAATATGGCAAGTTTCGCCTTGTTTCATATTGAAATATCACCTTATACTTAATTCGACTCTGCCATCATGGCAAGTCTAAGTTAATCGCCTTGTTCACCACGATAATAATGCCTTAACATTTTTTCAGTCTTATCTCACAATCATAAACAACATTTTGTAACGAACAAAGTTGATACTAGTATTTTATCAATACTTCGACTTGAGGTTATTGACATCATTGGAGCCGAGCTCCAAATTTTGTCAAGCCACATTCTAAGGCCTCGACAATCTCTTACTGTCAAGGTCTTTTAATCTCAAGTAAGCTTTGTTTTATCTCAACTCTGTTAGCCTCCGGTAAGTTTTGATCTTTTCAAAATTGTTCACCTAGGTCAAAATCCTATTTTCTTGGACCTACTCATCTAGGCCAAGATCTTGTGTTCTGGATCTGGGATCTGCTCACTTAGGCTGAGCTCTTGTCTTCTCGAACCTAATAATCTAGGCCGAGATCTTGTCTTCTGGGATCTGGGATCTGCTCACTTAGGCTAAGCTCTTGGCTTCTCAAACCTATTAATCTAGGCTGAGATCTTGTCTTCTAGGATCTAGGATCTGCTCACTTAGGCTGAGCTCTTGTCTTCTCAGACCTACTTATCCAAGATGAGATCTTGTCTTCTGGATTTAGGATCTACTCACTTAGGCTGAGCTCCTGTCTTCTCAGATCTTCTTATCTAGGATGAGATCTTGTCTTCTAGATTTAGGATCTGCTCACTTAGGTTGAGCTCTTATCTTCTCAGACCTACTCATCTAGACCGAGATCTTGTCTTCTGGGATCTGGGATCAACTCACTTAGGCTAAGATCTTGTCTTTTCAGACCTACTCATCTAGGCCTAGATCTTGTCTTATGGGATTTGGGACCTGCTCACTTAGGCTGAGCTCTTATCTTCTCGAACCTAATCATCTAGGCCGAGATCTTGTCTTCTAGATATGGGATCTGCTCACTTAGGTTGAGCTCTTGTCTTCCCAGACCTACTCATCTAGGCCGAAATCTTATCTTCTGGGATCTACTTCACCTAGGCCATGCTCTTCCATCTGGGATCTGCTCCACCTAGGCCATGCTATTCTATCTTGGATCTACTTCACTTAGGCCATACTCTTCTATCTTGGATCTGCTTCACCTAAGCCATGCTCTTCCATCTGGAATCTGCTCTGCCTAGGCCATGCTATTCCATATGGGATTTGCTCCACCTAGGTCTATGTCTTTTCTACTTGAAGGTCGTCTTCATCTCCTCGGGAGTGCTCATATCCCTCTTATCTTTACATTCATCCCTTCTAAAAGGGTCTTTATACTGTCAATGTTGACACATTCTCCATCTTCGTTGAACTCGTCATCGCCAACACGTTGATGTTGCATGATGATGACCATTAATTCTAACTAAGTTCTCATAGACGGCGCCAAATTATGGGTGTTGATTTCCGACCTTCACAACCAAACAGTGAACTTAGCTTAAGAGCACCGACTAGATAGATTGAGCCAACTACCTGCCAACAAGAATATGAGAATACCACAGTGGTTCGTCCACCCAAGGGCACTCCGATGATCAAGTCAATATTCTTATCTCTCACAGATATCACTCAAGTATTCAATTCACAAGGAAAAACATACCTTAGACCCACGAGGGTGCCTCACTTTTATAGCAAGCAGTGACCTAATCCCCTAGAAGTCTCACTTCGTAGGACTTAAGCTCATTGCTCATCTCGGACTCTCGGCTAGATAGGGATAAACTCCTCATGAGCATTATTCTTAACCAAACTAAAAGCCTCTTCTGTTCTAGGACTTTTGTCTCTTATCTGAATATCTCGGGATTTCGGTATTACCGCGGAACATCTCGGTAATGTCGTGGTCACCTCGGAAAACATGACTCATCCACGTGGCACCTTAGCTGACATCTTGAAGCTATCTTGGCCACGTGGCATCACTCGCAAAATACTTCCCCACAACTGCTCCCTAGGTTCTATTACCTCTACATACTAAAGTGATGGAACCTGCACATATATCTCTCCGATCAAGATCGTGACTCGTCGTCGTCAAGGAATCAAGGAATCAAATGTCCACCTTATCAAGAATCAAGAATCAAGAACTATGTTCTTTAATCATCTCAACCGAGATTACTCCTCTAGCCGAGATTATTACTTCACTATTTCAAGAATTTCAAGAGTCTTCACTGTGCATGAGCTGTCACTCACCATTATCTCAACTGTTTTCGCTTTTCAGTTTCTATACTTAGCCAATTTTTTTGACTTGCTCATTTTTTCTTGCAGGCCATCCAACACGCGCACTCTCATGCGGTCAAGGCCAAGCTGGTGAAGAAGGACCTTGTAAAAAAGACACAAGAAACTGCAACTCTTCTTGCTTCACTCAATGAAGCCAAGACCCGCACTCAGAATTTAATGGACAAGGCAAAAGCTGTAAAAATTACAAAGAACAAAGACGAGGCTAAAGCCGAAGCTGCTGAGGTTACTGCCAAAGCTGATAAGGCCGATGCCAAGGCCGCCAAGGTCAGAGCAGCCGAAGCTAAGGCCAAACTCACTAAGGCCCTCGAAGTGAAGAACGCCGAGATAAAGTCGGCCAACAAAAAGGCCTTTAAGGAGGTGCAAGCCGCCATATGCGATCAATACAAACAATAAGTTAATCTAGCCTGCAACAGAGGCTATTACTTGGGCTGGATGGCTGCGCTTAAAAGGCTATTTTTCCTCAAGGACTCACCACTCTGGGATATCAGTTAGCTCGAGGTCCCCTTTCTACCATCTTTTACCAAGTCCGAGGAAGATGAGGCAGGTGAAAAGGCCAACGCCGAAGATGTCGAAGAAAGTGCTGGCAAAGAGGTTGATATTGGGTCCAAGTCCCTAACTCTGAATTATCAAATCCTGGTTCTGACTGAGGAGGACGGGGAAGAGGTCTCCAAGAGCACCTCGCCAAAGAAAACCATTACATCTGAGGTCGAGGTTCTTGCTGCTGAGAGGAGTCTCAACCAAACATTACAAGAGATTGATGTCGAGGTTGCTGCTGAGGCCGAGGCCAAGACAGGCTAGAATAATGAGCCTCAACCTAGTACTTAGGATTTTTTCTTTCTTCTGAATTTGTACTTTTGCCTTTTCAATAGTTATAATCTTTTGAACACTCTGTTTTTTGAGCCAATGTGCCTTCTGTTTGTAACTGAACAAGTTTCTCCTTAATGCCAACCTTTTTTTGTGTAAGTGTTGTTTTAGCTTCATGCCTTGTGTTATCTCTTTTTGTCTTGTATGTTTCCATACTTTCGATTTTTGAAATACTTCTAAGTACAACTTACTTGTTTAATTACTTCGGATTAGCACACTTCAGTTAGTCATCTCGGATTGATATATCTCGGATAACAACTCTTGTTAATTATCTCAGCCTAATTGCACTTATAAAAAGTTCTCATCAAATTTTTACAAGCGTTGTTTCTTCACTTGTACTAACTGCCTTCTGGAAAGACTTCACCCCTCCAAGTCTAACAACCAGGTTGGTTATCGCGGGTATACGTCAGGTATCCCTTCATTCAATTATCTCAGATAACTTTAACTTGTAAAACTTTTCAAAAAAATTCACAAGTGTTATGCTCATTCCTATTTCCTGCCCCTTAATGTGAACCTAAGTAACCTAAGTACCACTTATGTTCACATTAATGACGTATCACCTGATTATCGCCTAAGTCTTACTTAGACACTTTTGGCCGAGGTCATCATGTTTGGCTCGCCCAAACGAAGCACTTAAGGCTTAACCTTAGTGCACTGAGAGTACCATCCTCCTCGGCTTTTCTTACAAGCCGACCAAATCATGACCAATTTCGCCTTGTTTCATGCCGAAACATCATAGACTTAGTTCAACTCTACCATCAGGGTAAGTCTAAGTTAATCACCTTGTTTCAAGTTGAAACATCATAGATTTAGTTCAACTCTACCATCATGGCAAGTCTAAGTTAATTGTCATGTTCACCACAAGAACATCACCTTCAGGCTTTGCAGTCTTATCATATAATTTTCAATAACATTTTGTAAAACAAAATCAAGCTAGTATTTTATTAATACTTTGACTAATAATCTGTTACATAAAATAAACTTGAAAATAGAAATTAATGGTAGAAAAGCTTCAAATTGCTTATGTTCCAAGGTCTTTACAGCTATTTGCCATCAGTGTCCTCAAGCTGATAAACGCCATTGCCTGCGACCGAGATAATGCGTTATGGTCCTTCCTAGTTTGGGCCAAGCTTGCTCTCCCTGGGATCTTTCTTATTACCGACAACCTTCCTTAAGGCGAGGTCCCCAATCTAAAACTCCCTGGGATTGACCTTTTTTTTGTATGCCCTAGCACGCTACTACTAGTATGGCCCTAGCCGAATTGCTGCTCTTTCTCTTCTTTCTTTTATCAGATCAAGATCTCGAGCAAGGAATGCCTCATTTGTTCCATTCTCTGCTCCCTGGGTTCTGATTCCAAGGATGTCGATCTCCAGTGGAATGACTGTTTCGGTGCCATATGCCATGGGAAAAGGAGATTCTCTTGTAGATTTTCTCAGCGTAGTCTGATATGCCCACAGGACATTAGGCAATTCCTCTACCCACTTGCCCTTTGTAGCTTCCATCCTTTTCTTGATCCCATCTAAGATGGTTTTATTAGATGTCTCAGCTTGACCATTACTCTGGGGAAGCTAGGAGTAGAATAATAGTTCTTGATCTTGTACTTTACACAAAAGTTTTTAATCAACTTACTATCAAACTGGGTGCCATTGTCTGCCCCAATGGCTCTTGGGATCCCAAAACTGGTGATAATATTCTTCTAGATAAAAATTTTCATATCCACATCTCAAATTTTGGCGAAGGGTTCAGCCTCTACCCATTTCGTGAAGTAGTTAGTTGCTACCAATAGCAACTTTCTCTGCCCAGTCGCTTGAGGCAGTTGCCCAACAAGATCCATGCCCCACTGGGAAAATGGCTAGGGACTAGACACTGGATTCATATCTACAGCTGGCTAGTGTATCAAAGTTGCAAACCTTTGACACTTCTCGCATTACATAGGCTTCAGCGTCCTTCTACATATAGGGCCACCAGTATCCCTGAGATATGGCCCTATGGGCAAGTGATCTGCCCCTAGCATGGCATCCACATACTCCCTCGTGGATCTCATACAGAAAGTCACACATTGCAGAAGGGGTCCAGTGAAGGATCTCCTATACAGATGGCCTTCTGTTGATAGGTAGAACCTGGCCGACTTCAATCTGATCTTATGCGCTTCCTTTCTGTCTGCTGGCAGCCTATCATCTCTGAGGAACAAAACTATGGCGTCCATCCAGCTTGGACACATCTCTACACACATTGATTCATACTCTATTATTAGGGGCTCTATACTGGGGCCTGATAGGTAATCCACCATTATTGTCCTTGTCTTACTCGACTTCATCATGCTAGTGAGATTAGCCAATACGTTGACATCGATGTTATCATCTCAGCTAACCTCCTACAGCCGGCAGTTTTGGAAACATGTTAACAACTTGACAGCCTCCTTGACATAGGCTATCATCCTCTCGTCCTAGGTTGCGTACTCGCCCGTCTCTTGATTTACAATGAGCTGGGAGTCACAGAAGACTACCGCCTCGTCGGCTTTCACAGTTGCTACCAATTTCAGTCCAACGATCAATGCATCATAGTCTGCTTCGCTATTTGAGGCCTTGAACCCCAAATGGATGGACTGTTCTATTATTCACCCATCTGGTGATACCAAAACAACTCCTGCCGCCACTTCTTGCCGTTTTGAGCTGCCATTGACAAAGAGGCGGAAGGAGTTGCCGACGTAAATATCGTAGGGTTTTAGCCTTTCTTCTCCCTTCTCTTATTCTGCTAGTGTGGGGTTCCATGGCCCCACTTGGTTTTCCTCTTCCTCTTCCTCTCCTAGACATCCTAGGCTGCAACTCACCCGTGCCTACCTTGGGATCGTGCCTAAAGAGAATTCTTCCACAAAGTTGGGCAAAACTTGGCCCTTAATTGTTATTCTCGGCCTGAATTCTAAGTCATACTGACCTAGAACTACAGTTCATCGAGCTACTTTACCTGTCAGGTCTCCATGCTACAACAGGGATTTTAGTGGATGCTTGGTTAGCACCACAATCTTGTGGGCTTGAAACTAATGGTTCAACTTTTTTGAGGCCATTACCAGAGCTAATGTTAACTTCTCCAAAGGCAGGTACCGAGTTTTTGCATTTGCTAAGGTCTTGCTCACATAGTTAACTGCCTTTTGTTCACCTTCTTCTTCTCGGATGACCACGGCACTCACGGCGTGGTCTGAAACTGCTAGGCACAAGAACAATTCTTCTCCTAGTACCTAGTTCGACAACACTGGTGCAGTTGTCAGGTACTTCTTCAAGTCGGCCAGGGCGACTTTGGATTCTTTTGTCCACAAAAAGTCTGTGGCTTTCTTCAATAACTGAAAAAATTGTTTGCATTTATGTGAACTTCGGCTGATGAACCTATTTAGGGTTACTATCCTACCGGTCAAAATCTAGACTTGTTTCACTGTTGTCGAGATCTTTAGATCGATGATGGCCTTGATCTGATCTGGGCTCGCTACAATTCCCCTTCTGGTTACCAAGTATCCTAGAAACTTACCGAATCCAACTCCAAATGCGCACTTCGAGGCATTGAGTCGAAGTCAATATTTCTCAATATGTCAAAGACCACTTTCAAGTTGGCCAGATGGCTTCCTAGTTCGTTGGTTTTGACAACCATATCATCAATGTAGACCTTCACTGTCCTCCCAATTAGATGTTTGAACATTTAGGTGACTAACCTTTGGTACATCACTCCTGCATTCTTCAACCCAAAAGGCATTACTCTATAGCAATAGAGTCCTTTGGGGGTGATGAATGTTGTCTTTTCTTCGTTTGGGGCATACATTGCTATCTAGTGATACCCTCCATATGCATCTAGAAAACTCATCCTTCCGTGCCGCAATGTGGCATCCATCAGCTGATCAATCTTAGGTAGTGGGAAGCTGTCCTTGGGGCAAGCCATGTTCAAGCTTGTGAAGTCCACGCAGACCCTCCACTTGTCATTCTTCTTCTTCACCACCACTGTATTGGACAACCAGATGGGATAACTCACTTCTCGGATGGCCTATGCCCCCAGTAGCTTCTCCACTTCATCTTCAACTGCTTGCACATATATCAATGTCGACCTCCTCGCTCTCTGGATGACAGGTTTAGCCGACCTGTCCATGTTAAGTCTGTGACAAATGACCTCGAGGGTAATCCCTAGCATCTCATACAGTGTCCAGGCAAACACCTCTATGTTCTCTCTCAAGAAACCCTCTAGTTCTCTTTCTTCTTCCTCGACTAAGCTAGAGCCGAGGAGGAAGAATCATTCATCATCACCTTCTTACACCAGAACCTTTTTCAAAGGCTCTTTGCTCTTCTCGGCTGGTTCTTTACCGACATCATTCAAGACCTCGTGGTCTTCGCTTTCAATCTCTGCACTCTCAGCTTCCCTTACATTACAGGTGTACTTCATTGCTGCCATGGACCAATTGTTCACCTATACTTGGTCTCCTCTTACTTCTTCAATCCCCTGTTTAGTCGAGAACCGCAACAGTTGGGGCAACATTGAGGGACAAACCCTCATTATATGCAACCAAAGTCTTCCCAGAATGATATTGTATGAGGACAGAGTATCTATCATAGTAAATTCCGTTACTACCTTCTTGTTCCCTGCCTACACCTCTAGATTCGTGGCTCCTATAGGCCACATCGGTGTCCCATTGAATCTGACCATAGGGCTGTCAGATTGCTTTAGATCATCCTGGTGAAAGCCAAGCTCTTTGTAACATCTAACAGACATGATGTCACAAGAGCTACCCTGATCAATCAATATACGTCTCACCTGGAAATCTCCAATCTTCAAAGTTACCACCAAGGCATCATTATGCGGATGCTGCATCATATCCAAGTTCACCTCAGCAAAAGAGATCATCGATCCCTGATATTCATTTGTTCTGGGCTTCTTCTGTTGGACCTGATATACATACTGTAGGTGCCTTACTCTCTAGGTCTCCCCTCGAACTTCATTCTCATTAACCTTCCAGTGAATTATATTGATTACCCGAAGTCCATCCGCCTACTGTGGTGGTGGTGGTGGTGGTGGTGGTGGTGGTGGTAGAAGTGGTGCTACTGGTGCCTGGCGTAGCCTCGCATGCTCTTCATTTGTCTTCGCCTTATCTACTAGGTCTCTCGGGTGTCCTTATCTAACTAGATCCTCCAAGTGTGATTTCAGAGCCCTGCATCCCTAAGTCATGTGCCCATCCTCATTATGGTAGGCACAATGCTTCTTAGTACTCCTGCCCACGAACTCACTAGGGACCTTTTCCAGCACTCTGTAGTATGGCTGGTTCCTGATCATCTCCAAAACCTTATAGATTGGAATCTTGAATACCGTGTTGACTGCCTGCATAGCCCTCACTCCTTTTTCTGGCCTGTCAACGCCGGTATTCTCTCGGCCTCGCTTTAGCGAGTCATTTCTCCTTTCTTGTTTTGGTGTCTTCTTTCCTTTCATGTCTTCCTCTACTCTGGCATACTTCTCAATCCGTGCCATGAGCTCTTCCATGCTCTTCAGTAGGGTTTTTGCAAGTGATTTTTGAAGCGGGCAATCATCATCCAGGCCGTTCTTGAAATAAACAACCGCCAGCTCCTGGTTACAAGCTAGGATGCAGTTGTAAATCTCGTAATATCTCTTGGCATAGGCCCTAAGACCTTTGCCATCGCTAATCTTCAAAGCTAGTAGGGAGTCTACCCTTAGTGGTTATGATTTGTTTGTAACAAACCTGGCCACAAACATCTAGGCCAAGCCTTCTCAACTCTTTACACTCCCTTTCAACAGTTTATAATATCAATCCGAAGATATCTCTCTAAAGGACGATAGGAATACTTTGCACAACAGTTGCTCGTTCCCGCTCCACAAAGCCATTGAATTCAAATTCAAACCAACATGAAAGTTTGGATCAGACTTACCGTCATAGATCTGAAACCTCAGTATGTTGAATCTCTTCGGTGCCTCAAATGTATCCAACTCCACCAAGAATGGCGTCTTCGGCTGGGCGTTGGATGTGATCTCGACACTGAGTCTCTTTCTCTGGAGATAATCTCTCAGGTCCTTTTTCATTTGTTCAGGAGCTCGGCTATTGATAGACTTTAGCTTCTTCGGCGTGCTATTTCTGGTGTAATTGTACGTTCTCTTAGACTTTCCTTCGTCCACTACATCAAAACAAAGGCTTTCCCCTTGGATCTGCCGAGATCCCTTGACATAGGTCCCCTTGGTCTGTGGTCTCCTCTATGACTCGCCTCGTACTGACTCTGTATGTCCGACATCCCGTGATAGCCGATGTGAGTTTACCTATCCCTTGTCATGCTATGGGACGACTAGGACTGTCTTTTGTTCTCCTTTATGGGCATCAGTTTTGGTTGCTACTGCCTGCTTGTCCTACAACAGAAGCAATGGTTGCATCACATTGTTTTGCATCATGAAGTTGACCACTGTCTGCAGGTCTAACAACTTGTTCGCCATGTCCTTCATCTCCTCATTCTATCTCAGGCATCTATCCTTCCATACCTGGAGATTGCTTTCATTGTAGTATTCATCTCTGCCTCCTTTCTTTGGGCCATTACGCCCCTTGCCGACATCATTCACCCCGGGATTCAAGTCATGCACTCATTTATTACTGTTCTCTCCTCTGGCGTTACGATCCACACGTTCCTTCTCCTCACTGTGGATGTCGTCCCCAATTCTCTCTTCCTCTCGGTTATTGGCCATCTATCGTTACTAAGTTTCCACAAACGGCACCAAATTATGGGTGTTGATTTTCGACCTTCACAACCAAACAGTGAACTTAGCTGGAGAGCACCGGCTGGATAGATTGAGCCAACTACTTGTCAACAAGAAGATAAGAATACCGCAGTGGCTCGTCCACCTGGGGCACTCAGACGATCAAATCAGTATTCTTATCTCTCACAGATATCGCTCATGTATTCAATTCACAGGGAATAACATACCTTAAACCCACGAGAGTGCTCACTTTTATAAACAGCTGTGACCTAGTCCCCTAGAAATCACATTTCGTAGGACTCAAGCTCATTGCTTATCTCGAACTCTCGGCTAGATAAGGATAAACTCCTCATGAGCCTTATCCTTATCCTTACTGAGAGCCTCTTCTATTCTAGGACTCGTCCCTTATCTGCATATCTCAGGATTCCGGCATTACTGCAGAATATCTCAGCAATGCCATGGTCACCTCGGCAAACATGACTTGTCCACGTAGTTGTGGAGAAGTATTTTGCGAGTGACGCCATATGGCCAACATAACTCCAAGATGTCGACTAAGGTGCCACGTGGATGAGTCATGTTTGCCGAGGTGACCACGGCATTGCCTAGATATTCTACGGTAATGCTGGAATCCCAAGATATTCGGATAAGGGACAAGAGTCCTAGAATATAAAAGGCTCTCAGTCTGGATAAGGATAAGGCTCATGAGGAGTTTATCCCTATCTAGCTGAAAGTCCGAGATAAGTAATGAGCTTGAGTCCTACGAAGTGAGACTTCTAAGGGACTAGGTCACTGCTGGTTATAAAAGTGAGGCACCCGCATGGGTATAAGATATGTTCTTCCCTATGAATTGAATACTTGAGCGATATCTGTTAGAGATAAGAATACTGACTTGATCGTCGGAGTGCCCCTAGGTGGATAAACCACCACAATATTTTCATCTTCTTGTTGGCAGGTAGTTGGCTCAATTTATCCAGCCAGTGCTGTCCAACTAAGTTCACTGCTTCATTGTGAAGGTCAAAAATCAACACCCACAATTTGGCACCGTCTGTGAGAAGTTAGTAAGGATAGATTACCAACAATGGAGAGGAAGAGAGAATTGGGGACGACATCCAGAGTGAGGAGGAGGAACATGTGGATCCTAATGCCAAAGGAGAGAACGGTAATGAAGGAGTGCAGGACCTGAATCTTAGGGTGAATGATGTCAGAAAGGGGCACAACGGCCCAAAAAAGGGAGGCCGAGATGAATACTACTATGAAAGCGATCTCCAGGTATGGAATGATAGATACCTAAGACAGGATAAGGAGATGAAGGACATGGTGAACAAGTTGACAAACCTGCAGACAGTGGTCAACTTCATGATGCAAAACAACGTGATACAATTATTGTTCCCGATGCAGAACACATTGGCACCAGCAACCAAAACTAATGCCTAGAAAGGAGGACAAAAGACAGTCCCAGTCATCCCACAGCATGGCAAGGGACAGGAAAACTCACATCGGCCATCACGGGATGTCGGGCGTATAAAGTCAATATGAGACGAGTCACAGAGGACACCACGGACCAAGGGGACCTATGTCAAGAGATCTCGGTAGATCCAAGGGCAAGGCCTCTATTTTGATGCAGTGGACAAAGGCTAAGAGAACGCACAATTACACTAAAAGCAGCACGCCGAAGAGGCTGAAGTCTATTGAGAGCCAAGCTCCTAGACGAACGAATGAGGACCAAAGAAAGAGACTCAACGCCAAGATCACATCTAACGCCTAGCCAAAGGCGCCATTCTCGGTGGAGTTGGATACGTTCGAGGCAGCAAAGAGATTCAACATATCGAGGTTTCAGATCTATGATCGTAAGTCTGATCCAAACTTTCATGTTAGTTTCTATTTGAATTCAATGGCTTTGTGGAGCGGAAACGAGCAACTGTTATGCAAAGTATTCCCATCGTCCTTTGGAGAGATATCTTCAGATTGGTTCCGTAAACTGCCAAAAGAGAGTGTAAAGAGTTAGGAAGGGCTAGCCAAGATGTTTATGGCCAGGTTCATTACAAACAAGTCGCAGCCACTAAGGGTAGACTCCCTACTGTCTTTGAAGATTAGCGATGGCAAAGGTCTTCGGGCTAACACCAAAAGATATTACAATGTTTACAATCGAATCCTGGCTTGTAACCAAGAGCTGGTGGTCGTTTCTTTCAAGAACGGCCTAGACGATGATTGCCCGCTTCAGCAATCACTAGCAAAAACCCTACCAAAGAGCATGGAAAAGGTCATGGCACGGATTGAGAAGTATGCCAAAGCGGAAGAAGATACGAAAGGGAAGAATATACCAAAACAAAAAATGAGAAACAGATCGCCGAAGCAAAATACTGGTGTTGACAGGCCAGAAACAGGAGTGAGGGCTATGCAGGCAGTTAGCATGGTATTCAAGATTCCAATCTATAAGGTTTTGGAGAGGATCAGGAAGCAGCCATACTACAGAGCATCGGAGGAGGTCCCTGGCGAGTTCATAGGCAGAAGCACTGAGTAGCATTGTGCCTACCATAACGAGGATGGAAACACGACTTAGAGATGCAGGGCTCTGAAATCATACCTGGAGCATCTAGTTAGACAAGGACACTTGAGAGACCTAGTAGATGAAGCGAAGACAAGGGAAGAGCATGTAAGGATGCCCCAGGCACTAACAGCAGCACCACCACCACCACCACCACCGCAGCAGGTTGGGTAATCAATGTGATTCACTCGAAGGTCAATGAGAATGAAGTTCGATGGGAGACCTAGAGAGTAAAGCACCTACAGCATATATATCAGTCTAGGAGAAAAAGCCCAGAACAAATGAATATCAGTGACTGATGATCTCTTTTACTGAGGCGGACTTGGATATAGTGCAGCATCCGCATAATGATACTCTGGTGGTAACTTTGAAGATTGGAGATTGCCAGGTGAAGCATCTATTGATTGATCAGGGCAACTCTTGTGACATCATGTATGTCAGATGTTACAAGGAAGTTGGCCTTCACCAGGATGATCTAGAGCAATCTGACAGTCCTATGGTCGGATTCAATAGAACGCCAACGTGGCCTCTAGGAGCCACGAATCTAGAGGTGTAGGTAGGGAACAAGAAGGTTGTAACAGAATTTACTGTGATAGATACTTCGTCCCCATACAATATCATTTTGGAAAGACCTTGGTTGCATACAATGAGAGTTGTTCCCTCAATGCTACACCAACTGTTGCAGTTTCTGACTGAACAAGGGATTGAAAAAGTAAGAGGAGACCAAGTACAGAAGAAAAATTGCTTCATGGCAGCAATGAAGTACACCTGTAATATAAAGGAAGTAGAGAGTGCAGAGATTGAAAACGAAGACCACAGGGTCTTGGATGATGTCGGCAAATAACCACCTGAGAAAAACGAAGAACCACTACAAGAAACAACACCTTTGCCGACCAAAAAATTGGTCGCTAAAAGCCCATTTTTAGTCGGCAAAAGTTATCCGCGACCAATTTTTTTGGTCGCTACTTTGGTCGCCAATTGAGGGTCGGCAAAAGTAATTCGTGACCAAAATTTTTGTTGGTCGGGAAAAGTTGGATTTGCCGACTAAATTTTTGGTCGCTAAATATATCATTACTGCGACTAATCCATTTTGTCGGTAAAACACTTTGGTCGTGAAAAGTGATATTTTCCCGACCAAATATCTTAGTCGCCAATTGTCACATTCCACGACCAAACAGATTAGTCGCCAAAAGGTAAGGAATTGCCGACCAATGATTTTAGTCGCAAAAGTGTAGAATTTGCCAACCAATTTTTTAGTCGCCAAATCTCTTTTTTTTTCTTTTTCTTTTTTTTTTTTAGAACAATTAATTTTTGTTTATAAACATTCAATCCAATATCGAACAAAATTCATTCAACCCAACCACAATTAAGGAACAATAACATTTAAAAAAGAAAAAGCAATGTTAAAGTATCTTAAAAATCCAAATTAAAATTACACGTATACAGCAAAACCAAGCAATGAAGAACACTTAATGCTTTGCACAATATTGCCTCGGCATATTAGTTTCAAACCTTCAAATAAAATGTTTAAAAAAAAGAGAAAAAAAATGACGAAAGTTTACAAAAAAGATATGCTCGGAGAATTCCCAGTCTTTCATAACCTGGCCCAACTGTAAGTGTATCTCCAAGAAGCGAAGCGTGAACGGAAAAGATCAAAGAGATGACCAAGCAAGTAAGAATAATAAACAAACAGTAGTCTGTCCTCCTCCTCATGCTAGCCATCCCTGAAATGGTGATTGTGGCAATAATATTTAGGACTCAAAAATATTATCTCAAATGCTTACTAATACAATAATACTGCTGTTGGTAGATTTTTTTCTTGTATTCTCTACTTTCCAACGAAGACTTTGAAAATAATTTTATGGTCATCTCTCATAGTAGTCAGTCATCTTAGAACCACAAATTATCAGCTCAGTCACAATCATTGCCAATTAATTCATGGTCCACAATGAAGTCTGGAGTCTACACAATTTATGATTCAAAATGTTGAAAAACACAAAAAATCCAATTGGCTTATCTTGCTTGTGCCAGCTATCTTGGCAATTTTTCAAATGCACAAACAGAAGCCACCACTCTATTTCCTCTATTTATTTATTTGTTTATTTATTTTATTTTTAGACAAATAAAGATTCTATCAACTTGAGAATAAAAATTACATCGAAATAATCAGGATTAGCTAAAGAAACTTCATCTCTACATGGGGCATTCCAACTAGGTGGGCATAACCTAACAACAATTCATGAGTTCCAATTTTGCAGCTTCCATATGACCATCATTTCGTTTATCAAAATGGTATTCTTAACATACCGATCCAATCCATCTAGAAAAAAATAAAAACATACCGATCCAAAAATAAAATAAAATAGTATTCTATATATAATTATAAATCCATGTGTAGCATCCGTGGAAGATGTCATTATGCCTAAGAGACATACAATGCAAATTGATCAAACACCCACATAGTTAGGATTTTAGTAACTAGCAGCATCCAATGCAAAAATCACTATAATTGGCATAGATTAAAACCCTGAACAGTCATATAGGCCAAAGAATGTTCTGTAAACTCTGATATGCACAGTGCAAGTTGCAATAGAAACAAATGTGTGAGTATATTGTGAAGAGCCCATACCATCATGAAAATGAACACAACAAATTACAACATCAATTTTTTGGACAATGGTGGATGATCTTCTAATTGCCTTCGGCATGCTTATATGTTGCAGGCTGAACAAAATTAAAACATACCCCAATATTTGAAAAGAAAAATGGAAACTATAGCAACTGAACAGATCCACATGGCTTAAAGAACTTACCAAATGAGTTGAAGCAACATTATTAAGTGTAAACTAGTTGGAATAAACATAATTCTTTTTGGTATATCACATATTATTGAACATTTGGCTAGTCAACAAACAACATATAAATAGATGCATCAACATGTAAAAAAATAAACAAAAATAACAATGTCATGGATAAAACAGCTCACCTTGAGACAACTAGAATTGTATTGAAAAATAATCACCAAAACAATGTCATGGATAAAACAGCTCACCTTGAGACAGTAATTTCATAGGGAAATGAGACACCTGCAAGATTCGGTATGGGTGGACCATGATCTTTTTTCTCATTCACAAATTTTATTATCTAAAATAAAACCTCACAAAGAGATGCTTCAAGTGCTGCCCTCCAATGACTTCTCTCATCCAGAGCACTCTCTGCCATCATTCACAGGGAAGCATACATCACTATGAGTTATTACTAAAACATTAATAAAAAGAGAGCAACGCACTGCAATGAACGTACCTCCCGGGTCTACTACTAATTTGGAATGACGAGAAATGACAGCAAAAGGAATCAAATAATCATGTATTGTTCTATTACTTCAACTTTTTGTTACCATATAATTTGACAATCCATGTTAGAAGTATATATTAGTTGATCATTTCAACTTTTTGTTACTTCAATAATGTCAATTGTTACACAGTGCCAAATGCCAATGGGCAGTGGTCACTTTCTGTTTTGATGCATTTCAAATTTGACAATTTATTTAGTACAAGTCTTTCTATAATTTGATAGCAGATCTTTGAAGTACTAGAATGAAAACAAATAATCATCAACAATGACAGCTAAAAGAAGTTCAGCTAACATGGATTGCTCCACCAATAGCAAGAAATGACAGTGAAAGTTGAACTCCTAATCATGTATCATATGGAACATTTCAAAACTAATCACATTTTTCTCTAGTCTCTACTATAGGAGATAGCTAATCCATAAGCATTTCATGGTGAATGATTGCAACTTTTAGCTTTAGAATCTTAGTCCAAGTGAGATGAATCAGTCCAATAGTTTTATCCGTGGGAGAAAAAAAATACAAACCTAATTTCAAAATCTTTGATCATATAATATACATAATTATGTAGAGTACTAGAAATATGAATCAAATATTTAGTGAAAGGTTTAAAACTTGAAGCAAGAGTGTTTTACATGTTTATGAGTTCATAGCCCACGAGGTTAATCAATCTGTTGCAGACTAGTGAACTAAGGTCTGTTTTGGTGAGTATACAAACATAAATATATTCATATATATATATATAATGTAATATCATTTGCTTTTTTTCTTAGTGGGCTTGTTAATCAAGCTTCAATTCAATCATCATAAAGGCACCGATGCAGAGTGATATCAAATTGAATGGATTGAATTAGGTGTTTCAAGTTTTTGTTTGGGCATTTAATTTTTATTAGGGATTATTAAAATTTACACTTAAGTGAATGGTCATTTAATTGCACTTAAGTCAATTAAAAGCTTAAAATTAGTTTAAGGTCATCCTATTATGAATATATATTTTTTTTGGTATGTGAGAATTTCATTAAAAGAAACAAAGAATACAAAAATCAAGGGAGGCATACCTTTCAAATACCAAAATCAAGAAAAACACGAAGCAGCTAGACTAATGAGGAACAAAAATTCTCTTAGAAATCTACCAGTTTTTACACAATAGCATATTAGAGTAAGATTGCTTAATAGATGCAAACTGGGAACATTTAACTCTAATATCAGAATTAATCTGATTCATCAAATATGTAGGCCTATGACATCCTTTGAAAGCCCATGATTTCTCTCTTGCCAGATTTAGCATACCGTTGCATCCTAAGCAATTTTCCTCACTATATGGAAAAAAAATTCCCACTAAATTGGTTAGCAATCCATGATATCTAATTATCCCTAGAATGTTGAGCCTTACAAAAGCAACAAATCTGCTCCCAAATTGCTCTAGAGAAGGAACAATTAAAGAAATATGAGAAAGAGACTCATCGTCTTTGTGGACAAACGAGACAAGTAGTGAATCAATCTCCCCCCAATCTTAAAAACATATTTGTGCCATCAATAAGAAAGAAAGATTTTATTTTTATTCGGCCTAAAGCTCACAATGGCGAGCTCAAAAATTCTCAGAGACCAAGAAAATTCAAAAATTCTATGTCAAACCTTGGAGCCAATGAAGTATTAGTCTCTTTGACAAATCCTCAAACAGCTTCTATGCACAAGTTTTGTATACCCAACAAGGCCATGGTCTATCAAACACAAAGTAATCATTGAACATATATATATATATCATAGAAATCATACAGATTAACAAACTAGTAGCCTACTCTCATAATAAAACCCAAAAACTCCATGAATTTCATAATAAATAGTACACAAAAAGCAAAAGCTAACATTTTGGGAAAGCTCCATGGAGATTCAACCATTGATATGCACACAAACAAACATGTAGATACATATATGTATGGATATAGATATAGAAAATGAAATCAGAGTTGAGATCAGAAGTGTGAGCACTCTCACCTTCTAATCTATCAGGCCTCCATCACTCAAATTCTTCTTTTCCATATGGTCTCTCTCTCTCTCTCTCTCTCTCCCCCTCTCTCTCTCTCTAATGTCTGAAGTCTCTCTCTCTCTTCTTTCTCTCTCACTCTCTCTATTTTTTGGGGGGAAAAGAAAAGAAAACAAAATTAAAAGAACACAAATCATACCTGGACTGGCGGTTACAAGTGGCAATGTAAGAAAAGAGGCATCGGAACTGGTGGCGGAGGCAGAACAAGGGACAAAGTGAATGGACATTGTGGCTAGGGTTTCATTGCGGATTGGGAGTGAGAGAGTGATGAGAGAGAGAGAGAGAGAGCAACTCTGGCTATAAGGAGGAAGAGGGAAAACGATGAAAGGAGATGAAGCATACAAATAAATATATATTAATTTTTTTTTAATTTTTTTTCTGTTTTCCTAATACTAAACGACGTCATTTTACAATTGGTGACCAAATTTTTTTGTCGCAAAAAAATTTCAATTCCCGCCTCCACGTTTCAAATTTCCCTCTTAAACTTTTGGCGACCAAAAGACCAGATTAGTCACAGAAAAGGTACCTTCGCCGACAAACTTCTTTAGTCGCCAAATCTTAATCAACGTCGACTAAAATATTAGTCGCTAAAAGTACTAATTTGGTGACTAATTTTTTTTTGGTTGTTGAAAATAAGTTTTTGACGACCAAATTTTTGGTTGCCAAAGAAAAAAAAATTTATTTTCCATTCGGCGACTAAATTGTTTTAGCAGCCAAAACTCAATATACAGCAACTAAAATATTTTTGGTCGGGGAAAATAAGTTTTTGGCGACTAAAATTTTGGTCGCCAATTCCACAACCAACTTATATTTGATCTTCCGCGACCAACTTATTTTTTTGTCGCCAAAATGTGACCTTCCGCGATCAAATTTGTAGTTGGTCGCCAAAAGCATACCACTTTCTACGACCAACTCATTTTTTGGTCGCCAAAATATGACCTTCTACGACCAACTCATATTTGGTCGCCAAAAATAATGATCATTCGCGACTAATTAATATTTGGTCGCCAAAAGGTAACTTTTGGCTACCAACTTTTATATTGGTCACAGAAAGTGGTCGCTAAAAGTGCAAATTCTTGTAGTGAACCTTTGAAAAAGGTTTTGGAACAAGAAGGTGATGATGAACGATTCTTCCTCCTCGGCTCTGGCTTAGCCAAGGAATAAGAAAGAGAACTGAAGGTTTTCTTGAGAGAGAATATAGAGGTGTTTTCCTGGACACCCTATGATATGCCAAGGATCAGCGCCGAGGTCATCTGTCACAGACTTAATGTGGACAGGTCGGCTAAACCTATTATCCAAAGGGCAAGGAAGGCAACATTGATACATGTGCTGGCAGTTGAAGAAAAATTGGAGAAGCTGCTAGAGGCATAGGCCATCAGAGAAGTGCATTATCCCACTTGGTTTTCCAATACAGTGGTATTGAAGAAGAAGAAGAATGGCAAATGAAGGGTCTGCATGGACTTCACAAGCTTGAACAAGGCTTTGCCCCAAGGACAACTTCTCACTGCCCAAGATTGATCAACTGGTGGATACCACATCGAGGCCTGGGAGGATGAGTTTTCTGGATGCATACAGAGGGTATCACCAGATAGTAATATATGCCCCTGACGAAGAAAAGACATCATTTATCACCCCTAAAAGACTCTATTACTACAAAGTAATGCCCTTTGGGCTAAAGAATACAGGAGCAACGTATCAAAGGTTGGTCACTTAGATGTTCAAACATCTAATTGGGAGAACAGTAGAGGTCTACATTGACGATATGGTTGTCAAAACCAAGGAACCTGGGAACCATCTGGCCGACCTGAAAGACGTCTTTGACATATTGAGAACACATCAGCTTTGACTCAATGCCTCGAAGTGCGCATTTGGATTTAGATCCGGTAAGTTCCTGGGATACTTGGTAACCAAAAGGAGAATTGAAGCAAGCCCAGATCAAATCAAGGCCATCCTCGATCTAAAGAGCCTGACAACAGCGAAACAAGTCCAAATTTTGACTGGCAGGGCAACAGCCCTGAACAGGTTTATCAGCCGAAGGTCAGATAAATCTAAACAATTTTTTCTATTACTAAAGAAAGCCACAGACTTTCTGTGGACAGAAGAATGCGAAATCGCCCTAGCTGACTGGAAGAAGTACCTGACAACTGCACCAGTGTTGTCAAACTTGATACCAAGAGAAGAATTGTTCTTGTACTTAGCAAATTCAAACTACACCGTGAGTGCCATGGTCATCCGAAAAGAAGAAGAATATGAGCAAAAGGCAGTGTACTATGTGAGCAAGACCCTAGCAAATGCAGATACCTGGTACCTACCTCTAGAGAAGTTAACATTGGCTTTGGTAATGGCCTTGAAAAAATTGAACCACTACTTTGGTAGCATGGTGCTAACCAAGCATCCACTAAAGTCCCTGTTGCAGCATAGAGACCTGACAGGCAGAATAGCTCGATGGGCTATAGTTCTAAGTCAATATGACTTAGAATTCAGGCCGAGAATAGCAATCAAAGGCCAAGTTCTGGCCGACTTTGTGGCAGAATTCTCTCCAGGCATGATCCCAAGGCGAGCATCAGTAAACTGCGGCCTAGGATGTCTAAGAGAGGAAGAGGAAAACCAACTGGGGCTATAAAACCCCATGCCGGTAGAATAAGAGAATGGAGAAAAAAGGCTAAAACCCTGCGATATTTACATCAACGACTACTTCCGCCTCTTTGTCGATAGCAGCTCAAGCCGGCAAGAAGCGGGGATAGCAGTTGTAATGCCCCAACCCTTCACATGTCATCGATATTGTCCGCTTTAGGCCATACCCTCACGAATTTGTTCTTCCTAGTGGGTCACCTATCCCAGAACTACGCCAACCTAAGCACGCTTAACTGGGGAGTTTTGCCAGGGATTTCATCACTCGGGAAAGGCCTTGATGCTATATAAGGGTCTAGGTTTTTACTTTTATAGGCCAGAAACTCCCCCTTCATTCCCGATGTAGGACACCGGGACCTTACAATCCACCTCCCTTAAGGCTACACGTCCCCGTGCAGTAACCTGCCAACTCACAAGCCTGCCCACATACACCGAGAGACGCCAGGGACCCACACTCAGTACTCCGGAGAGTCGACTCTGATACCATTTATAGTGCCCCAACCCTTCACATGTCATCGATATTGTCCACTTTGGGCCATGCCCTCACGAATTTGTTCTTCCCAGTGAATCACCCATCCCAGAACTACTCCAACCTAAGCACGCTTAACTGGGGAGTTCTGCTAGGGATTTTCACCGCTCAGGAAAAGGCCTCGATATTATATAAGGGTCTAGGTTTTTACTTTATAAGCTAGGAACTCCCCCTCCATTCCCGATGTGGGACACTGGGACCTTACAACAGTGATTTTGATATTGCCAGATGAGTGAATGATAAAATAGTCCATCCGTTTGGGGTTGAAGGCCTCAAATAACGAAGCAAAGTGTGATGCGCTGATCGCTAGATTGAAATTGGCAGCAACCGTGGAAGCCGATGAGGTGGTAGTCTTCTGTGACTCCCAGCTCATTGTAAATCAAGCAACGGGCAAGTACGCAGCCTGGGATAAGAGGATGATAGCCTATGTCAAGGAGGTTATCAAGTTGTTAACATGTTTTCAAAATTGCCGGCTGCAGCAGGTTAGCCAAGATGATAATAGCCATACCGACACACTGGCTAACCTCGCCAGCGCGATGAAGTTGATAGCCTATGTTAAGGAGGTTATCAAGTTGTTAACATGTTTCTAAAATTTCCAGCTGCAATAGGTTAGCAGACATGATAACAGCCATACTGACGCACTGGCTAACCTCGTCAGTGTGATGAAGTCGGGTAAGGCAAGGACAATAATGGTGGATTACCTATCAGGCCCCAGTATAGAGCCCCTAATAACAAAGTATGAAGCAATGTGCATAGAGATGGGTCCAAGCTGGATGGACACCATAGTTTTGTTTCTCAAAGATGGCAGGCTGCCAATAGATAGAAAGGAAGCGCATAAGATCAGATTGAAGTCGGCCAGGTTCTCTCTCTCAATAAAAGGCCCTCTATATAGGAGATCCTTTACTGGACCCCTTCTACGATGTGTGCACCCATCCTAGGTAGAGGACTTTCTATATGAGATCCATAAGGAAGTATGTGGAAGCCATGCTGGGGGCAGATCACTTGCCCACAGGGCCATATCTTAAGGATACTAGTGGCCCTATATGCAAAAGGATATTAAAGCCTATGTAAGAAAATGCGATAAGTGTCAAGGTTTGCACATTTGATACACCAACCAGTTGCAAATCTGAATCCAGTGTCCAGCTCCTAGCCATTTTCCCAGTGAGGCATGGATCTTATTAGGCAACTGCCCCAAGTGGCTGGGCAGAGCAAGTTCCTACTGGTAGCAAATGACTACTTCACGAAATGGGTAGAGGCTGAACCCCTCGCCGAAATCTGAGATATGGTTGTGAAAAATTTTATCTGAAAGAACATCATCACCAAGTTTGGGATCCCAAGAGCCATTGTGGCAGACAATGGCACCCAGTTTGACAGTAAGCTGATTAAAAACTTTTGTGCAATGTACAAGATCAATAACTACTATTATACTCCTAGCTTCCCCCAGAGTAATGGCCAAGCCAAGGCGTCCAATAAAACCATCTTGGATGGGATCAAGAAAAGGCAGGAAGCTGCCAAGGGCAAATGAGTAGAGGAATTACCCAATGTCTTGTGGGCATATTGGACTACACCAAGAAGATCTACAGAAGAATCTCCTTTTGCCATGGCATATGACACCGAAGCAGTCATTCCACTAGAGATCAACATCCCTAGAATCAGAACCCAAGGAGTAGATAATGGAACAAATGAGGCATTCATAGTCCGAGATCTTGATCTGAAAGAAAAAAGACGAGAAAGAGCAGCAATTTGGCTGGGGGCATACCAGCAGCAGCTCGCTAGGGCATACAACAAAAAGGTCAATCCCAAGGAGTTTTAGATTGGAGACCTTGTCTTAAGGAAGATTATCGGCAATAAGAAAGATCCCAGAGAGGGCAAGCTTGGCCTAAACTAGGAAGGACCATATCGCGTTATCTCGGTCGCAGGCAATGGCGCTTATCGGCTTGAGGACACTGATGGCAAAAAGCTACCAAGACCCTAGAACACAAGCAATTTGAAGTTTTTCTCCCATTAATTTATGTTTTCAAGTTTTTTTTATGTAACAAATTATTAGCCGAAGTATTAATGAAATACTAGCTTGATTTTGTTTTACAAAATGTTGTTGAAAATTATACGATAAGACTGCAAAGTCTTAAAGCGATATTCCCATGGTGAACATGACGATTAACTTAGACTTGCCATGATGGTAGAGTTGAACTAAGTCCACGATGTTTCAGCTTGAAACAAGGCGATTAATTTAGACTTACCCTGATGGTAGAGTTAAACTAAGTCTACGATGTTTCGGCATGAAACAAGGTGAAACTAGCCGTGATTTGGTCAGTTTGTAAGAAAAACCGAGGAGTATGGTACTCTCAGTGCAATAAGGTTAAGCCTTAAGTGCTTTGTTTGGGCGAGCCAAACATGACGACCTTGGCCAAAAGTGTCTAAGTAAGACTTAGGCGATTATCAGGTGATATGACCTTAATATGAACATAAGTGGTACTTAGGTTCACATTAGGAGGCAGGAAATAGGAATGAGCATAACACTTGTGAAAATTTTTGAAAAGTTTTACAAGTTGAAGTTATCCGAGATAATTGAATGAAGGGATACTCGAGGTATACCCGCGATAACCAACTAGGTTGTTAGACTTAGAGGGGTGAAGTCTTACTAGAAGACAATTAGTACAAGTAAAGAATCAACACTTGTAAAAAATTGATGAGAAATTTTTATAAATGCAATTAGACCGAGATAATTAACAAGACTTGTTATCCGAGATATATCAATCTGAGATGACTACCCGAAGTGTGCTAATCCGAAGTGATTAAACAAGTAAGTTGTACTTAGAAGTATTTCAAAAATCGAAATTATGGAAACATATAAGACAAAAAGAAGGTTGGCATTAAGGAGACACTTGTTCAATTACAAAAAGGAGGCACAGCGGCCCGAAAAACAAAGTGTTCAAAAGATTACAACTATTGAAAAGACAAAAGTACAAGATCAAAAGAAAGAAAAAATCCTAAGTACTAAGTTGAGGCTCATTGTTCTCGTCTGTCTTGGCCTCGACCTCAGCAGCAACCTCGGCATCAATCTCTTGCAATGTTCGGTTGACACTCCTCTCAGTAGCAAGAACCTCGGCCTCGGACGTGATAGTTTCCTTCGGCGAGGTGCTCTTGGAGACCTCCTCCCTGTCCTCAATTAGATCCAGGATCTGATCAGTCAGAGTTTGGGACTTGGACCCAACAACAACCTCTTTACCAGCACCTTCTTCAACATCTTCGGAGTCGACCTCTTCATCTGCCTCATCTTCCTCGGACTCGACAGGAGATAGCAGAAAGGGGGCTTCAAGCTGACTGATATCCCAAAGTGGCGAGTCCTTAGGGACAGATAGCCTTTTAAGCGCAACCATCCAGCCCAAGTAATAGCCTTTGTTACAGGCTAAATTGACTTGTTGGTTGTACTAATCGTGCACAGCTGCTTGCCCCACCTTAAAGGCCTTTTCGTCGACCACCTTTATCTCGGCGTCCTTCGTTTCGAGGGCCTCAGTGAGTTTGGCCTCAGCTTCGGCCACTCTAACCTCGGTGGCCTTAGCCTCAGTAGCTTCGGCTTTAGCCTCGGCTTAGTTTTTGCAGCTTTTGCCTTGTCCATTAAATTCCGAGTGCGGGTCTCGGCTTCGTTGAGTGAAGCAAGGAGAGTTGCAACTTCTTGTGTCTTTTTCACAAGGTCCTTCTTCACCAACTTGGCCTTAACCACATGGAAGTGCACGTATTGAATGGCCTGCAAGAAAAAAGGAGCAAGTCAAAAAAAAATTTCTTTTTCACCAACTCGGCCTTGACTGCATGGGAGTGCGCGTGTTGGATGGCCTGCAAGAAAAAAGGAGCAAGTCAGAAAAATTGGCTAAGTATAGAAACTGAAAAGCGAAAACAGTTGAGATAATGGTGAGTGACAGCTCATGCGCGATGAAGGCTCTTGAAATAGTGAAGTAATAACCTCGGCTAGAGGAGCGATCTCGATTGAGATGATTAAGGGACATAGTTCTTCATTCTTGATAAGGTGGACATTTGATTCCTTGATTCCTTGACGCTGACGAGTCACGATCTCGGTCGGAGAGATACATGTGTAGGTTCCATCACCTCAGTATGCCAAAGTAATAGAACCTAGAGGGCAATTGTGGGGAAGTATTTTGCCAGTGACGCCACGTGGCCAAGATAGCTCCGAGATGTCGGCTAAAGTGCTACGTGGATGAGTCATGTTTGCCGATTGTCGGAATCCTAAGATATTTGGATAAGAAACAAGAGTCCTAGAATAGAAGAGGCTCTCAGTCTAGATAAGGATAAGGCTCATGAGGAGTTTATCCCTATCTAGCCGAGAGCCCGAGATGAGCAATGAGCTTGAGTCCTACGAAGTGAGACTTCTAAGGGACTAGGTCACTGCTGGTTATAAAAGTGAGGCACCCTCGTGGGTCTAAGGTATGTTCTTCCTTGTGAATTGAACACTTGAGCGATATCTATGAGAGATAAGAATACTGACTTGATCGTCGAGTGCCCCCAAGTGGACAAACCACCGCTGTATTCTCATCTTCTTGTTGGCAGGTAGTTGGCTTAATCTATCCAACCGGTGCTTTCCAACTAAGTTCACTGTTTGGTTGTAAAGGTTGGAAATCAACACCCACAATAGATTAACCCAACCACCTGTCAACAAGAAGATGAGAATACTGCGATGGTTCATCCACTAAAAGGCACTCTGATGATCAAGTCAGTCAAATAATCTCTCAAAGATATCGCACAAATACTCAATGCACAAATTAAAGCGTACCTTAAACCCACAAGGTGCCTTACTTTTGTAATGATCAGTGTCCAACTTTCCCTAGAAGTCTTACTTCATGGGATTCTATCCTTTACAAGAATAACATTTATCACAACTCACACTATTTAGATTAAGATAAACTTCCTCAAGAGTCTCGTCTTTATCCAAATAGATAGCTTGATGTCATCTAGGACTTTTGTCCTCTATCCGAATATCTCGAATTCCGGTATTACCATACCATATCTCAGCACCATGGTCCGCCCACATGACACCTCGGCTAACAACCTCATCCACGTGGACTACCCAAAAAATATGTCCCCACACTTCTTTTTTGAAATAGATTGTCTTTATCAAAACTGTATGCCAATCTAGTTTCTGTGATATATATCTTATTTTGAAATTGAACCATGTTTTTCAAAACTGTATTTACTATCCATGCTTCTACTCACTAAGCTATTAGTTGACTTAGTTGTTAATCATTTCCAGGTGATAGAAGGACTTAGAGTGGACTCATGGCATAGCGGGAACTCAATTACATGGACCTCTAGGACATTCATATTTTTTTTTTATGTTTATTTTTTCAAATTATTATGTCAAGTTCATGCATATTTTTTTATTTATTAAGGTTCATTTAAGATTATTCTGTTATGTGGACTGTTTATATCCCATTGCTTTAGATGGTATTGATTGGGTTTGGTTTTGCCGTTTATACTTGTAACTGGATTGATTTTTTATTTATTTATTTCTGGACTATCATTACATTTATTCTTTGTGATATTGGGTTTGTGTTTACGCTAACGTGTGCCTTGGGTTAAGTCCCTATAGGCCACAGCCGGTCATGACTGGATTTGGGGTGTGACAACAACAACAATTACAAAACTAAAATAAAAATAAAAAGGAAACAAGAATAAAAACCGCACTGCTTCATAGAAACAGCTTCGTTGTATGCATCAAGATTGTATAGTATGTATATGGTTTAAGTTACATACAGTCCGGATCAGTTCTAAGTGCGTGTTTGGAGTTTGCTTTGTTATGATATTTTTTATTTTTGAGTGGCTGTTTGGGGTTTGTTTATTTAACTTTTTATGAAAAAATGTGCAGAAAACTAAATTCCTTATTTAGCAACTTTCCAAACTCAACCTTAGAGCGTTTCCAATGGTTTGCCAATGGAGCTACCATTGCTATAATATAACAATAGTGATACTCCAATGGTGAATATGGTAGTTGCCAAATTTGGCAAATGCCAAAGCTTATACCAAATTTGACACAAGTTTTAGCAGCAGCCATATTCACCAACTTAGCCAAAGCCAACCATTTCCCTCTTTCCCAGCAAAATGGGTAATTTTTTGCAAAACCATCATTTTGGTAGAAACAAACATAGAAACTGTTTCTATGTTTGATTCTACCAAAATGGTATTTGACCATTAGAGTATCATTGCTATAATTCTTTCATTTTCTACTATTCATTATCAAATTATAGCAATGGCAATGCTATTATAGCATTTGCCATTGTAGATGTTCATAGGAGATAAATACATTTGAAAAGTTGCTAAAAAAAAATTTGTGAGTAAAAAAATTGATGTGACATTTGACTTTTCTAAATGGTGACAAATATCTTGGAGACTTTTTGACTTGTCTCCAAACACCCACAAAGAGTAAGAGAGATCTACCTAGGGGTGACATACGTGAGGTCAGGCCGAGTTTGAGCCGGGCCAAGATTACATAATAAGGGTTTTATATCTACCCAAGCTCGATAACATCAGGCATCTACATCTGCCCAAGTCCAGTCTAAAAAATAATTATAAATCCCAAACCCACTAATCGAGCTATATGTTAAAAACATATATATATAATTAAATTTAATCACACATTATATTTCTTAAATAAATATGTTGACATTATTATCAAAAGATTGTGTGTATAAATTGAAGGATTTCTTAAATAAATCCAATCACATATCACCACAAATGTAAGTTTTAATAAAATCAACAAAGATAAAGTCTAAATTCTAACCAAAAATATATTTTTTAATATGTTATAATTAATTAGTTTAATAGCGGGCCGAGCTGGGCTGGGTTGCAATGATAAACCCAAGCCCAATCCATTAATATTTCAGGCTGAAAATGTTGGCCTAACCTGATCCTTGTGGATTAAAACAAAATTCCTAAGCCTTAAAAAAATAGGACTGGACAGGACAGACTGGGTGAGCCAACAGGCCGATGCCTATCCCTAGGTCCACCATCCATTTGTTATATATTAGAAAATCATAAAGAATGCCAAATTATACTAGTGATCCCATAGTTTGCCTCTTGAGTCAATTTGATATGGTATTCAATTTATCATATTTATTACTAAAAATGTATGATTTATTTTTAAAAACACACTTGTCATGTATCTTTTTTTTAAGACACAAATGAAATAAATTAAATAAGTTAAGGTTATTGAATCAACCTAATTTTCCGTGTAGATAATATATACGAAATATCCTACAAAATGAACAATTTGAATATTTGAAACGGGACTCGTTATGAGTCTCACGAATCCAAATTACACCTTCCCATCCAAGATCTACACTGAAGGAAAGCCAGTTGTAAATTGTAATTACAATTGAAATGATAGAAAAGGAAATATGAGTTAATATATGTTCTAAGGTTAAAAATATCATTAAAAAAAATAAGAAATCCTTTAATGACGGAATGGAAATCAGGAATTGAATTGATTATAGGATCTATTCTATCATTTTAGAAGACGACATGCCGCTACACGGACTCGAACCGAGATTCTCTAACACTACTTCCTAAGAGTAACGTGTCTAGACTATTCATATTCAATTGTCGAGATTGAAGTTGTCACAACCAGCATTTTAGAAAATCTACTATGCTATACATATCCTATACCCAAAAAAAAATGTATATCATATATGTATTTTTAGTTTGACACTTGACAGATATATTTTTTCTTTCTTTTTTCCTCACATCAAATCCAAGATTCAAAAATAAAAATTTAATGTGTAAAATGAATTAGGAATGAGAGATACAATTAATAAACAACCACAACTAATACCACCAAATACAAAGGAGAAAATTTCTCTTCATGGATGACTTGGCCAATCTCTCTCTCTCTCTCTCTCTCTCTCTCAATATTTCCTGAAAAATTAATTGCAGAAACCTCTCGATAGCTTCTTCCAAAAAACAACTCCCTAGCAATCCATCTTACACAGGTATTAATAACATCTTCCTCAAAAAAAATCTCTCTCTCTCTCTCTCTCTCTCTCTCTCTCTCTCTCAATATTTCCTGAAAAATTAATTGCAGAAACCTCTCGATAGCTTCTTCCAAAAAACAACTCCCTAGCAATCCATCTTACACAGGTATTAATAACATCTTCCTCAAAAAAAAAAAAAAAATACATCAGTAGATTCATTTTTTATCAGATGTTTGCCTTGTTTCTCTATTTTATTTTATTTTATTTGAAGAATTTATATTTGCAGGATTTATTCATTATTTTGGTTTTGCTACAATCTATTTTCTTCAATTGATTTGTAATGAAATTGCATATATGATCTGAATTCAGCCCTAATATGTTTTTTCATGAATTAAGTTCATTAAAATTATCTGTAGAAGATGAAATTTATCTGCAGCTATCATATCCAATGAGGATATGAATCCTGGTTTAGTATGAGACATTTTTTTAATTTTAAAATTCAAAAATGACAGAAAAAGGCCAAAATTTTAAATTAAAAAAAAAAAAAAAATCCCCTCTATATACCCTTTTTTTCTCATGAGAAACTATTTTTAAAAGGTAGATAGAGGGGGATTTTCCTTTTATTTTTGGCCCTTTTCTGTCATTTTTTAATTTTGTATGTGAATAATATTTTCCCTTTTAATCATGTTCTTAGTTCTCTACCCTTAATTAATAGTGAGTATGCCCTACCCAAAAAAAAATAATTAAAAACACAGATTAAGTAAATAGTGAGTAATGCAGTGCAATTCCTTTCAGCGAAATATTATGGATCAGGAATCTTTTTTTGGCAAGAAAAATAACATCATATTTCATTTCAATAAACATGGAAATACAAGAGGGAACAGTACATCCCAAGTACAAGAAGGTAACAAACCGAACAACAGAAACACTAACAAACACATCATCAACCTAAAGCAATACTTAAAAACATCATCAACCTAAAGCAGAACTAACAAAAACAATGTGAACAATGAAAGACACCATCCAACACAAACCACAGACAAACGTTAGCCTGGACTTCACAATCCATTAGACGCGTCAAGACATCTGCCTCAGGATACCCACATAGCACCATCAATTTCCAGTGACTAGAAGAAACTGAACCACAAAGCTTGACAAACCAGCAACAATAACAACCCCTGCAAAAGAAATCAGAAAACACAAATCTGAAATTAAGAAAACAAGAACAATTAGGTTATGGAGTAAGAAGAGTTTGCCGCTGAGGAGATCGAAAAGTACATGGATTAGTGTAGCTGTCTTCTATACAGTGTTCTCTTTTGCGCTTTCCATGAGAATTCTAGGTCTCTATTCCTATGGAAGACTTGTTTTAGCCATTCCAAATAAGTCAACATTACATACAATACCTGGTTGATCATGTCAATTGTCATATGCTTGTCTCGAAATTTAAACCATGCATTTGTAAGTACAAACTAATTACTGTGAAACTATGAGTCACTCATTAAATCAGGTTTTTTTTTTTTTTTACCTATTGCAGTTTTTCTAATTTTAATATCTAAATTTATTGCTTTTGTACATGATTAACCAACCTATTGTCTTGTAATTGCACAGCATAAATGTTACAGATCATATGCAAGCATATATATTGATCTTATAGGGTTTTTTTCATTTAGGTTGCAAATTTTACAATGGATTCCATGAAAGGACAAGGAGGCATTCAGATGCTTCTAACTGCAGAACAGGAAGCCCAGCAAATTGTAACTGCTGCCAGAAACTGTAAAATCTAACCCATATCTATATACAGAAGTTATAAATGAACTCTAGTCATTCATTTTAAATTTAGAAGTATATAAACCAAACCAAACCAAACCAAACCAAGCCTTAAATCCCATCAAATGGGAAAATTTAGAAGTTTATTTAAAACAATTTTTTTTGTTCAGTTGATTGTATTCAAAACTTGCTTTCCTCCTTGTTCTCTTTTTTTTTTTTTTTTTTTTTTTTTTTTTTTTGGTGGTGTGTGTATGCGTGTTTTTTTCTTTAACACTTTGTATCCATCACTGTAATTGTTGGCTCTTCAGTGAAAATGACAAGGTTGAGGCAGGCTAAAGATGAGGCTGAGAGAGAAGTAGCAAATTATCGTTCATATATGGATACAGAATATCAAAATAAAATTTCCGAGGTAATATCTGTCAAAACATCATCATCATCATCTTACCATCTTAATATATGGCAACCATAGAACATAATCACTCCTAGCTAGGATCTTCATTGACATCTTTCTATGTTCTCCAAATTCTCTTTTTTATTTATTTAATCATTTATTAGAGCTGAAAAAATTCACTATTGTTATTGTCATTTTGGTGTGATGTGTGTGTGTGTGTGTGTGTGTGTGTAGACAAGTGGGAGCTATGGATCAACTGCAAAACAGCTTGAAGCAGAGACAGACAACAAGATTAAAAATTTGAAGGAGACATCATCAAGGGTATCACCAGAAGTTGTTGGGATGCTCATCAAGTATGTCGCTACTGTCAAAACTTGATGCATCATGCATTGAGGTTAGTACTCTGCTATTAGTTCATCAATCATCCTTAACTAAACTCCGCCTTTCTGTTTCTGGGTTGGGTTAATCCAAGAACTAAACCAACTCAACTTACTTTAGTTTGATTTGGTTTGGTTATTTGGTTTTTTTTTTTGGTTTGGTAACAAGAGAATCGATTTAATTTAGTTGAATTTTGGGTTCTAATCTTTTTTGAGTTGGTTCTAGATTTCTCTAAAAAAAATGTATGTACACATGATGTTGAATATTTCTTTCTTTCTTGTTTTCCATCGCAGAAAACTCAGAAAATTAGGAGATATGGAGAACAACAGGCAATAAAGGCATAGGTATTGCGGACAAGATGCAAGAATAAACATTTGTTGTCTCTTTATTTATTTCATTTTCTTGATTCATTTGGCCAGTTCTATACCTACTGCTCCTCAAATTTCATTTTTCCACTACATTGTATAAAAGGTATTTTCAGTTTTGGATATTTCTCATTCTATTTTTCAAAATTGGATGTTAAAATTAAATAAATCAAATTGTGGCTTCGGTTGGGACTGGCAGCTACAGAATGGTCATGTTGGAGAATCCAATCGATAAGGTTATGGAAGTCTACATAAAGATAAGCTAAAGTTTTTTTTTTTTTTAATTTAAATAAAAAAGAAAAAATGAAAAATGTGTCTCATTGTCTCTTATACCACCCAAAGACAGTCAAACTCAAGACCTCAATAATCAAAATATATAAACTAAACAACTGGATGCCATCAAGTATGGGCTTTTGATACATATGTAAATTGTGAATGAATTCCATAATAATATTAATTGATAATTTTTTATTGCATTTGGCTTGATTTCTTGCTAAAGCTTGATGTCATGCCAACATAAAGCCGTTGATATTCAGTTTAATCTGAAAGTGCAAAAGAAATTACTTCGGCTTTTCATTGAGAAATTCTTTTTAGCAAAAAAATACATCAACTGTCTATCTTAGCAAAAATAAAATTGATATGTCCAATTTTGCATCAATTCAAAGCATCAGTTTGACAATCACTGGATGTAGAGTAGATACTACAAAACATGGACTGGCATGTTTACATACACACAAAATTGAGGAGTGAGAAGAGCTTACCTCCAGTATCGAGTTGTTCCATGGACTCCAACATTAAGGAAAACCCTTTTGTTCAAGTTTCTGATATATATAAGCTTTCTGCAGATTGACATATCACTTCGCCACCTAACCATGTGATCGCCCCAAATCAATTGATTTAACAGAAAACCCCTCAGATGGCACTTCTGATCTTATTTCTGCTATAATTGCAATGAATATCAAAGAATCTGCAAAATGGCACCCATCTAACTGCCAGTGGCTTGGTAAATAAGATGCTGATTCAATATCATTCAAGACTGTCTCCAAATAAAGATCTCAAATTTTAGGTGATTTAATGTTTCAAAGGTCGAAAGAAGTTTCGATTACTCTTGACCAACTTTCTCCAATGAGTTATTTTTCAAGAAGAATCGTCCTTATTTATCCGTTTTATTGATGCCTTTTGGTATCTCAGTTTCTCAATCTCCTTCTCTAGAAAGTCCAGGGTTGTGTCGGTCACATGGTTTGGAGGACAGCCAGCATCCAACATCATCTTTAGGAACTTGTAAGCATCCTTTAATCGACCAGCCTTACTATGAACTTCAATGAGTGTATTATAAGTGACAACATCAGGATTTATCCCACTAGTCCTCATCTGCTCAAAAAGCTTGTTTGCTTCATCAATCCGACCAGCTTTACCTAGTGCATTAATCAGGGTATTATACATCACAATGTCAAGATAACCGCCCTGCTTCATTAGTTTATCAAGAACAGCACTGGCGAGATCTGCCTTTCCCATCTTCCCCAGGCCTTGAATAATCACATTATATGTTGCGATGTCCGCTGGGCATACATTCTCACCCATTTCATGAAGAACACCCCAAGCCTCATCGAAATAGCCCCTTTTCACAAATGAACTCATCATGGAATTGTAAGTGTAACTCACAGGGTTGACACCCATGTTGGTGAAAATCTCAAACAACTTGCAGGCTAAACTGAGCTTTCCCTTGGCCAAAAATATTGACAAGTAGGTATTGACCATATCAATATCAAAAGAGTCTACACATTTCACTTGAACTCGTCTTCCCCTAGACAGCGAGAACGTTTGAAAAGAATGGTCATTGGAGTTCACTTGATTGGCCAACCGATCCATATATGGGGATGACGACCACGGATCAGTGTCACTGGAAGGGAACTCCTCATCTTGTTGCCCATCAGCCTTTAAATCAGGGCCAATATCAATCCCCATGTCACGTGAACTTATCAAATTCATGATGTCGCTGAAGTCACCTTTAGATGGGAACATAGGTGTGAAATCCTTATTTCTGCTCTGTGGGCTTTTAACATAAGCTTCCATATTGGCTTTCCACTTGAGCACGGTTGGTACCAGATTGCCATCCCTGATGTGTTTCATGAGCCTCTCTGTCCACTCCCCACGGCCTTGCCTATGAAGCCCAATCAAGAGTGACGTTATGGTAACTAGATCAACAACAAAGCCTCTGCCTTCCATCTCCTCCACTAACTGCAAAGCATCCTCAATCTGGCCCTCCCTACGAAGGCACAAAATGACAATGCTATACGTAATCCCATCCACAAACGGTCCTTTCTTCTTCAAATCACAAAACAGTGTGTATCCAGCTACAGCTCTTCCATTTTTGAACAATCCATCAATCAGTATATTGTATGTCCAACAGGAGGCCCTCACACCATCCTCAACCATTTTCTCGAACAGTTGGCATGCTTCTGTAAGTCTCCTAGCCTTGAGCAACCCATCTAAGAGGGAGTTATAAACAACATTATCGGGACAAAACCCATTGTACTGCATCTCACTAAATATTTTTGTCGCATCGTCTATCCGATAGGATTTACAACAGCCTTGTATAATGATTCGGTAGGTGAAGGCATCGGGTTCGTGACCAGAATCCTTCAATTCCTCCCAAACAATGAGAGCATCCTTAACCTTCCCGGCCAAGCACAGAATGTGAATCAGGCTGTTGTATGTGCACAAATCTGGACCAAATGAACCACCAGAGCCCTGACTCCTTTCCTTCATCTCTCTGAAGAGGCTCAGGGACATACCCAGATCACCCCAACACCCAAATGCATGAATACATATATTGTAGCCCCATAAGTCCAGTGCAAACTGTTTCTTCTCTCTCAGTTTGTCGAAAACCCTAGTAAACTCATCCCTCATGTCTGCCTTCCTGAGTGCAACAAACAATTCATTACAAACAATAGCATCAGGAATTGCACAAGATCCATCGTCATTGCCATTTGAGGCTTCTAAGAGCTTAAAGAAGATAGACAAGGCCAGACCCATCTGCTCTTTACGAACAAGCGCAACCAGCACGGAGTTATAAACGTCAAAATTCAAGCAACTGCTACTTCTCCCCAATTCTTCCTCCATGTGGTCCAAGATTTCAAGGGCAAAATCAAATTTGCCCATTTGGATGAACGCGTCAAGAAGCAGCTTAAAGGTCCCAGAATCAAGGACTACGCCATCTCGCTTCATGGAATTCAATAGATCAATGATCTCGTGGTTGTGATGGCGGCGGCAAATAGCACGGAAAATTTGGGTGTAGGCTTTCGCAGAGTGCTTGTAGTTGGGCCTGAGAGAACACCACCTGAAGAAATCCACCTTCTTGGATACATCAAGAGAACTCCTTCTGAGGACTTGCAGGACAAGAGACTCACAGATGGGAATGGAGTCCTCATCCAGGTTTCGACTTCCTCCATTTTTGGAGAGAGCTTCAACAACAGCAGAAACCAGGAGGAGATTCCCAAGTTCGAAAGTAGTACTAGTGGTGGTAGTGGTTTTGTTTCTAGCGAGGGCAAGAAGAGCAGAAGAGTAGAGGGCTGCTGTTCTTCCTCGTCCATGGCGCATTGTTCTTCTTGTTGTTCCGCTTCTTCCATCAACCACCCTTTTCTTGGTTCTGGTTTGAGTGAGCAAGAACCTAAAGATCACCTAAGTGGTTTTCTACCCACATCCTCCATCACCCATATCTGTTCAAGTGATAACTCACTCAGTTTAAATCACCTGTAACCAACAAAAATGGGAAAATTACACTAAAGTAAAAGCAAAAGAGCAACACATGGACCCTTGAAGAAAATATTTTGAAACCCAAACCATTAAGCAAACCGGAAAAGGGACCAAGTCACTGATTCAACTGTCGGGTTAATAGGAATCGAACCGTGCCATCACAATTACATCATAAATATATTAAAATTATAAATAAATAGAAAATATAGCTATTAAACTTACACACACACAAAACCTAAAAATTTTCTTAAATATTTCTTCTAATATTTTTCTCTATTTTGTACCAAAAAATAAAAAATAAAAATCACAAATAGACAATGGTGGTTCTTGGTAGACATTATCTTAAAATCATTGCACAATACTTTCACAAGCAAAAGCCATCTCACGATCTAACCAAATATCGAATTTAGAAGTTAGAACTATAATCATGGTAATGAAAGCATTCTCCTACAAACAATTCATAATACATATCTTTTAAATAAAAGAGCACAAGTAAAATCCATAATCCTAAGTTATAATAAAATAAATCGCAAGCCCAAGTCACAAACATAAAGCAATTAGAGTTAAATTTACAACATCAAGAGTCAAAACTCAAACACAAGACAAAGTATAAATCCTCAAACACTCAGAAGCCTCAAATCATATAAATTAAAAAGAAATAATGAACAAGAACATAAATAAATAGGAATTTCATTTGTCTCCTATATTTGCCATAACAAGTTTCAAACTTTCAATAATAATAATCAAATATGAAACACATCACTACTTTTTAAACTCAATTGCTAACCTTCAAAGTTCAAGAGTAGAGAAGAATATGGGTATGTTGGAGGCAATCTCATCACACAAGATGACCCATTACCTGAACTTGTTTTTTGTGTGAAAATAATGAGGAGAAGGGAGAGGAACTGGCATGGGCGGCTGCCGGAACCGGAAAAATTCGCCGGAGAAGGTGAAACCCTCACTTCACTCAGCAACAGCGATGAGAAAGAGGACGACTAAAATTTGTAGGGTATATGGGTACATAAACCGGCGCCGATCCTTCTAAGCCGGTTCGGTTTGAAGGTTGAACCGTGGTAAAACAAAATAAAAAAGGGAAAAAATATCAAATAAGTAGAATTTTAAAAAAAATAATGGGCAGATTACCCTTGCTGTCCATACAGTTTGGTACTTGTGTCATTTTAATTTTGTAATATTTTAATTAGTTTGATTTTAATCCTTAATATTAGGTAAGATATCACTAGATCTTAATAGTTTGATTTAATTCTCCTTAAGCCCTATTAATAATAAGTCAAAGTAAAATTATCGCTAAAAAAAATTTTTGTGACTATTTTTTGTATATGTCGCTAAAAATTAATAATTAGTGACCTTTTTTTGTCATAATTTTTATAAATTGTCGCTAAAAATTATAATTTTTTTGGGTAAGTAAAAAATTTTGGGTAAGTATTAAAAATTATAATTAGTGACTTTTTTGTAATGAATTTTTTAAGCTGTCGCTAAATGTTAAAAATTAGTAACTTTTTTGTGATTATTTTTTTAAATTATCCTTAAAACTTATAATTAGTGACATTCTTTATGTCAAAATTTTTAAACTATCACTAAAAATTAACAATTACTGACTTTTTTAATAGTGATTGATAAAAAATACCATTAATTATCATAGGACTTATTGGACAATAGTCCACTTATTAGAATTTACACATAAATTCTCCTTTTATATTTTACTTTGGTTTAGTTCAATTGATAACGTTGGTAATGTTTTTGACAAAAATACAAAATATATATATTATTGAATTGGTTGAATTTAAGTCACTAAATTGATTAAATTTACAATTTTGTTTCTAAAAGTATTACACGTGTAGCTGATGTGTGCATTTGAAATTAATAATAAAATAAAATAAAAAACTAACAGCTGAAAGCAATTGAACCAATTTAAGACAAAATCAAAAGTTAGTGATCAAAATTGATCAAATTAAAATTACATAAACCAAATGACATAAGGACTAAAATAGAGGAATTAACAGTATAACTTGCCCCAAAATAACTATAAATAAGTGAGAAAATTTGTTAATATTAATAATTACAATTATAAATTTTTTTAATGAATATGTAATTAGTTTTTCAAAATTTCATTGGGGTGTAATTACCCCCCCCCCCCCAAAAAAAAAAGTTATACAAACAGATTTTGTAGAAGGCCTAATTTTATAAATCAAGTGAATTTGATAATTAGAATAAAACTATATAAATTATAAATAAATAAATAACTCAGACCCTTCTAACAAAAATAAATCTTGAATTTTTAATTTTATTAATTTAAATCTTAAATTTTTGATTTATTTTCTATAGATGATGAATTTGTTTCCATAGGGGATCAGCAATACAATGCACCTTATCCTACACCTACAAGAGAAATCGAGGTCAGATATCACCCTTGACTTAAGTAAGTCGGGATGACCCTCCAATGATCAAGTCAATATTTAGATTGGACATAACTACGTAAAGAAAGTGATATTATGTAAACGGGTTGGCTTCCCTCCAGTCTGTGATCGGACTGGAGGGTACTGTTGGGCTCATAAGGGCTCACCCCGGGTCCTATTTCGATAATAAAAAATCATGTTGATCAGATATCGATAACTGCGTGATCAAATTAGTTTTCTATAAATAAAAAAATGGACAATGAAAAAATAAACGATTGACAGAAATATAATCCAATGAGATAACTATCGATATCCGATCAATGTGATTTTTTACAAGCATATAATACTCGACAAGTTTTACACATTGACAATTCAGATTATCGAAACGGGACTCGTGGTAGGCCCCCATGGGCCCAGCAATACCCTTCAGTATCGGACTGAAGGGAAGCCCAGGCCTATGTAATGTGTTTGTGTAATAATTCTTGTGTCTTATCCTCCCATTTTATAATCAATTGATATATCATTGTTGGTTGTTAGATCATTCTTGGTCAGACTATTAGCCTTTTGTCAAGGATCACATTGGTAGTGGCCAACTTGCAATCGTTGTTGGCTATCGAATCTCTCTTGATCAGGCGGTCGTCTTTTCGTTAGGGGTCACTTTGATAGTGGCCAACTTACAATCGTTGTTGGCCATCAAATCTCTCTTAATCGGGCAATTGGCCTCCTGTTAGGGATCTGTATGTGATTTGAGTTTGATTGCGTTTGATATACCTAATCAAGTTGGTTGGTCCCCTTCGTTTTGGGTTTTATTCGTTTGGATTGGTCGAATCTATTTGGGCCTATACTTTTCTTGGGTCGGTTTTTCACCCTTTACATTTTCAATCTAAACTGTTTGTCTATTTCTATTACATAAAATTGATGGGAAAATGATATTTTAGTTATTAAACTCAACAAAAATCTACATTTAGTTTAATAACTAAAATACCATTTTTTTCGTCAGTTTTACTTAACGGAAATAGACTGATAGTTTAGATTGAAAATAAATCAAAAGATTAGAGTTTAAATTGACAAAATTAAAAAATTAGGGTATATTCTATTACAATTTTCAAACTCTGTTTATATTTTTTGTAATTTTCCTAAATTAATTTTTAAAAATATCACTTTTCTAATTTTTAAATAATTATACTTTTAAATTTATTTATGTCTTGTAATAAACATAAGCTAAAACAGATACTTTGATACAAACTCTTAAAATAAATTTTTTTAAAAAAATATTAATAGCATCTATCAATTGCACCGAATAATCATTTCATTTACAAGAGGCTCACTTTCTATCAAGGAAAAGATTTCTTTCCGGTCCAAATCAAACTAGAGAGTGCTATTAGGCCTCCATGTGCCCACTACGGAGGCCGCATTGATAATCTGAACCATTAATGTGTAAAACTCGTTGAGTACTTCATCTCTATAAAAAATTACGTTAATCGGATATCAATAATCACTTGATCAGATTACATTTATGTCAACAGTAAGTGTGATTGTTAAAATAAATTATTAACACAAATATGATCTAATTAAATATCTGATTAATATGATTTTTTACAGGAATAAAGTACTTGATGAACTTTACATATTGAATAGTTTGGATTCGATGCGGGTTCCATGGTGGCCCATAGAGGCCTAGCAACACCTTCCAGTTGGGAAACTTAACTGGAGACAACCCTCTGCCTTCTATCAATTTAGGTTAAGCAAGTATATATTCGATCATGAATTTTTTAAAAGAAAAATATATATCTCAATCTTTCTAGTACCACTTCTAATTTGATGTTGGGCAACCTTTAATCCAATAACTATTGAATGTCCCTCTTTATGCACCAAAAAGGACTTCATCAAGCTCTAGATGATGTGGTGTTTAGTTGAAGAAAGAGAGGGTTGAAGAATTTTAGAATTGGCAAAATTAAGTGGTGATTGATTGAGTTTGAGTATAGTGGTGTTATCCACCATTGAAACGATGGTGATAGAAGGCTCCAATAAACCTATATCATAGTAGAAGGGCATGAATCGACGGAGTAGTGGTTTGTAATGATGGAGGTTGCCTGGATTGTGACGTGTAGTAGTGAAGGGAAAAAGAGATCATAGTTGTGGGTAAGGAAAAGAGAGATGGTAGTTGATTTGAGGGCTGTCATTAGGTTGGATGGTAGTCAATATTTGGGTTTGTAAGAAAAGAAAGAAAAAAATGGGTAGACTAAGAAAAAAAAATGAATTAGTCTTAGATTAAGAGTGATGAGGTAAAGGGTAAAATAATTATTTTGTAGGAATAAAGAAGTTAAAAGAGTAATTTCATATTTATTCGCTAACATTGTTTGTTTTATTGCTATAGATAGAGAAATGGATATAATTTTTATAATTATTATAGAAATTCAAAGTTATTTAGGTAGCATTTGGTAACATTTACGTTTTTGGTTTATGTTTACAAAAATTTTATAAACTGGTTTTTGTTTATTTTTTAAAAAAACATAAATAATAAACGCGTTTGGTTTTGACAAAATGTTTGAAAAAAATATAAACTAAAAAATGTGTTTGTTAAGGCCTAAAATATTTATTTATTTATTTATTTTATTTTTGACAATGGAATCATACACATTATAATAAGCATCCATAATAACCATATTGATACAATATCAATCATAGATAAATTTAATAACCATATTAGTAATGTTCATAACAATTTACAAACCATAATAATAATATCTCAATTCTTCTACAAACCATAAAAAAACATCTTCCACAATCTATTATATGCATAAACAATATTTCAATTGTTTCTGACAAATTCCCAAATTTGACTAGCAATTTGATTCCTTACATTAGACATGTGACGTAGTTAAGGTTGACTAATGTCTACGTCAATTGGTTGCTGAGAACCACTTCCTGCATGTGTCGAACTGCTGCTACTACCTCCATTAGGCCCAGCATATTCAACGATACGATCTGGATTTGCCCATTCAGTGAACAATGTGTCACCTTGAGAATGTATCCTAATCTAGTTGTGTATTGTACAACATGGATTGGGGATGTACCTCTGCGTCTTAGTTGAATACGGAGGCATGTCTCTCAAAATTGGAAAACGAGCCTTCAAGACACCGAAACATCTCTCAATCACATTGCGTAGTGAGGAGTGTCGGTAATTGAACATTTGCTTCTTGTTTCTTAGTTGTCGACATTGAGTACAAAACTCATTTAGATGGTACCTCTCACCACGGTATGGCGATAAAAAACCAAGCATATTTATATAACCCGAGTCGACAACATAGTATTTATCTGTTCAACATGTATGTAACTATTATTATGGGTTGGCAGAAGAACATTCATTATAAATTAACAAAATGTCATATAATACGCATCTCTTGGTGGCATCGGAAATAAATTTGCTGGATCATGTACGGTTTCAATGAACACTCTTGAATCATTTGTAGTGTCCTCCCAACTAGCCAATACATACGTAAATTGCCAATACATACAGTATGCTTATCCCGATATGGTATTTGCTCTGATGCTGGCACCCTTGCAGATATGTGGATACCATCAATTGCTCAAACACAATCCTATTTGACAAATGACTTTAATAATGCATGATATTTTACTATAAATATTCTATAAGTTATTACCTTAAAAAAGGGTAGAATCGTGGATTATGTCGGATTTCTGCAGGTACCTCATCAAAATCTGGAGGCCTTATAACTTGTTTATCAAGCCTACACACTGCCTTCAAGACTCGGTTGAAGTATTTGGAGATGGTCTGGCCAGAATGTTGGAATCGCTCTTAGACAACATGATTCCGTTCATTCTGACCAATTGTTAGCAAAAATATACAAACTTGCTCTTGGACAGTTAGATAACGTGAGAGTTCCAGTTTACCATATACCTTAGTGCCTCGCGCAAACTAATTAATACATTTGGTTCCATTCTAAAATTTTCCTTGGACCTCATTTCATTTCCATTCAATATTTCTAATACGTAGTCATGTCCTTGTAATATAGACGTTCGGCATGATCTAGGTTGAAGGTAAGTATTACAATACTCATATGTGCTACACACACCAGAAATTGTATATTTTCATTGTCACTGTCTGAGTCAAAACTCAAATCAAGGGCATGCATCGGTTCTATATATATCACTGTGATCTTGTGTTGACCCCTTAAAAACAAAAGTATTAGTGATAATGAAAATACATGAAAATATGGTCACGCAATAATTTTTTTTTTTTAATTTTTTAATTTTTCTCAAATCTAAAAATAGATTTTGAAAACCAAACCAAATAAAGTAATTTATTAACATTGTTACAATTATGAAAAATCTTGAACACCAAAATAATGCCATGTACATTATGCAAATAAAAGTCAAACATTAGTGATCCAAATTTTCCATGTGCATATTTTTGTCATAATGTTATACAGATTTCTCATCAATTTATTACTACTAGAGACAAATGTAGTGGAACCTAAATACCATAGAAAATACCAAATTTTTGAACCCATATATATATGTATATATTAACGTGAGCCTTTATGTTTGTCTAGTGTAGTTAGAAAATATGAGTAAAACTTTATTTATAAATATATATATATATAATGTAATGCAGTAAGAAAATATGGTCATACATTGTCACGCCCTGAAAAGTCTGTGTCATGCAATCGAACTACCATTACTAACTACACACAAGGTCCAGACAGATAGAACGATAAAACCACTACACATAGCTCTCTTTCCCTTTTGAACTATTCCCAAAAACGGAGTTTTACATAAGTATTCTATTACACTCCTCAAAAACATGAAATACACAGAAATTAAGAAAAATAGTTCAATAGAAAAGAAGTAGAAGTTAACACTATAGATTTTATAAGGACATCTCCCATATCACCATGCTCTATTGAATGTTAAGTTATAAACATCAATTTCCAAAACAAAAATACAATAATCAACACTACACCCCCAAGAAGACTTCAACAAAAAACATGCTAGCTCTATAGGCGTCATCGCTTGAGAGATATCTCGTCTTCATTCCCTGAAAAAAATTGTTAGCTTTTGGGGTGAGCATAAGCTCAGTAGGTGATGCATTAACTAATTATTTGATCATTTGAAAAACTTATGCTCATGCAATGCAATACATGGGAGTGTATAACAATACTATAAAACAATGCTAGAGTGTGCCATTGATTGAATGCAATTGTATTGGACATAACTCATCGTTTCCACATTCTCATCGGGCCATAACTCCATCGTGACATCTACGTACAAGAGTCCAAAATCAAACATGCATAAATAATGGTAATCATATACAGAAATTAATCCCACATTTGCTAACTCCAGAAACAGCGGGGCGATGGGCACCCAAAACATCATAGCCTTCCACATTTGCCAACTCCATAAACAGCGGGGACGTGGATACCCAAAACCATCTGTTTTTCCACATTTGCTGACTCCAGAAACGGCGGGCTCGTGGACACCCCAAAACATTTCCCACATTCGCCCCGCGATATGCGCGAACAAGGAAATTGGGCACCTTGACTCCCCGCGCGAGTACCAAATACATTACACAACTCAACTTCCGACTCAACTCACTACCTGGACTTATAGGCTAATTACCATTTTTTACCCACTTCCAACTTTCACCCGTTTCTGCAAAGATAAAACGAATAAGAGGTGAATAATGCATACGATGCATGAATTTATAAACAATGCATTACTTCACTAAGATGATATCAACCCATAATAATCCACCTCTTCACATTCCGTAATTCAAGGATCTACTATCAAGCAATCATTATCTTTTTCTCAAAGTTTGTGACGGCCGGGTGTATTTTTTTCTTCACTACGTTCTCCTTTTGTTTTCATTGGGTTTGAAATGTCCGGAAGTTGTTCTCAAAATAGAGTTCTTGTTCTTATTTCTGTTCGGTGTTAAATTTCACCTATTCTAGAGGGTGCACGGTCAAGTCCGGAGTGCCTGGGGATCGAACTAGAAAATTCTGGGCTGCTGGGCCAGGGTCGCACGTGCGGGGAGCGAGGCTGCACGTGCGGGAAGGGTGAGTTATGGGAAGGTTGCACACTGCCTAAAAGGCAGGTGCAGAGTGAGGTGCGTGAAGGGACCCGCACGTGCGAGTGGAGGTGCTCCGCACTTGTGGGGAAGGGCGCTGCATGTGCGACAATCTGGGCAGTCCGAGGGCTCTGTTTTTTCTCTCTTTTAGGGCTGAATGTATCTCACTTTTTTTACATCTCTCTTTCTCTAAAAACACTTTTTCTCCCCCTTCTCTCTAAAAACCCTCATCAAACACTAAAAATCCTTGATTCTTGAAAATCTTTGATTCTTGCAATCCTTTGGGTCTAGATCCATCATCTCTCTCAAGCTTTGGAGATCTAAGCTAGAACCTCCCTTTGTGTGGTGAAGATCGAGAATCTCTCACCTTTGGCTCTAGGGTTTTGATCTCACCTCTTCAACAAGACCTTGAGGTAGGGTTTTCTTGAGTTATATATACATTTTTGCAAGTTTTGATTTATTTCGTGAGCTCATCTTGTCTATTTCGAAAATGGGATTTATGGCTAAAAAATTGTTGGTTTTTGTAGAAGAAACTTATCCTTGTTCCCTTTTAAAGATTTTTCTTGAGTTGTTGAGCCATATGGGTTGAGTTGGGGTATATAGTGAGGTTTTAAAAGGGGGTTGAGGAAATGTTGGGGTTTTGTGAAAACCTAGAAATCGTGGGTTACTTAAACGATGGGGGGTGAGGGCTCATGTTGAAATTACATATATATATGTTTATATATGTATTGTTGTATGCTATGTTAGGTGAAGAGAATGAGAAATGTTTTGTCTTACATATATATATATATATATATTTGTTGACGGAGAATTTCTTAACTTACGAAAATTGTTGAGATTGGAAGTTGATATCTACATAATGTTATGGCCTTGAAATGTTTTAAAATGTTGAAAGTGTATGAGTTTTGGTTATATTGTTACAAATGGACAAATGATGGTAACTTTTGGTTAATTGGTGGAATGGCATGGAAAAATGGGAAAATGGAGATTTTGAATCTTTATGGAAAATTAATTGTAACCATGATCAACGTAGAGAAACGCGAAGTAGTATGGTTAATTGTTGCATTGGCATTATTAAAATCTTGCATGTCATGGGAATTGTTTTTTTGAAAATTGAACCTTTCATTGAGAATGTAACATTGTGCTTGAAATCATGGAAATGTATATGGGGTAAATATGTTGGTAAGTCCGGTTAGGAGATGTAGATAAATTGATAAGTTGGCCTGAGTGACCGGGGTGAAAGACTGAAAACACGCTTGGAGGAGGTACCACTTCCCTTCCGGTTAGCAACCGGTAAAGTGGAGTTATTGGTAGTGCTTGTTGAGTCTACTTGCAGACACCAACCTAGGGATTACCTGAGTCGTATTTATCGCCCCTCTTGATTAAAATTGGAAGTTTTGAAATTGATGAGATTGCAGATGGTTATTGAAAGCATGGTGGTTTTCAAGAAGAGCATGAAATGAAGTTATCTTTGAAATGGCATTGCATGGCATTTGCATTTGCATTAAATGTTAGGAAATTTGCATAACTGTATATACTTTACAAGAATTCTCTAATGGGCTTTATGCTCACCTCTATGGGATTTTGGTGTAGGAAAAGACGTGGTGATCCCGCCAAGTTGAGGGCGTGGATATGTTGTGAAGAGTAATTGCTCTGTTTTGTATGATTTAATTACTAGCCAAGGGCTATTCATGTATGGGTCCTCGAGGCCATTTTTGTGTAACCGGGCTTAAGCCTTGGAAATTGTAAGCCTATGAGGGCATTTTATTATTGTTTTTATTTTTTATTTTTTTTGAACATGAGGCTCTACATGCTATAGATTCATGTATTTTTTTATCATTGAATGTATAATTCGCATGTGGAACTTTTGTATAAATCTTGTTAATTAATGGTGTAATGGTTGGAGTATTGCTATTACAATTTAGCGAATGTGAGTTGATGTATTAGAATTATGTTGAATTATTCGGGGCGTTACAAAGTTTACATTAAGAAGAAATCTACAATCTTACATTTCAATCTCAAATTCAAGTAATTACACTCAATTTCATGTTTTAGAAATCAACTGAGCAAAACCCTTTTTATAATTTAAATTTTTGAAAACTGGGGTTTGAGTAAGATTGGGGTTTTTCTCTCCTTTATGAAATTGAGTTAATTATCCATCATAATTAATGACATTCCATCATAATAAGTGTAATTCCTTCAACAATCACAAAATCTCACCCGCATTGTTCTCAATCTTTAATCAACAAACTCAAATCAATACATACATATATATACATACATACATATTTACACACATGGATAGCTAATGAAATTACCACATAAGCTACTCAAATAGAAGATATAAAGAGTTAAAAACACCCCTACCTCAAGTAGTATGCAAGGATGGCAACAAACGCTTGTACTTCGATGATCTAGCAAAACAACCGGTGAAAGTACTGATCTAGCGTCTCTTACAACTAATCTTGGAAGATCTTGGGTGAATCTTGAGTTAAGATTAGAGAAATCTATGGACTTGTAAGCTAGGGTTTGAGAAAAAGTAGAGTTAGAGAGAGGGAGAGTGGAAAAGTGCCAAGAAAATGATTTAGAATCGCTATTTAAAATCTGTTGTCCCCGACAAGTCGCTCGAGCGCGAGTTCTACCACTCAAGCATAAGGCATAAATAAGTGGTCCCGCTTGAGTGCAGACTCCCTCGCTCGAGCGGAGAAGAACATGTCGCAGAAGTTTTGCAGAGCTATAGAGGAACTACTGAGAGCATGCACTTCACGCTCAAGCGGCAACTCCTCCGTTCGAGCGGGCCGCCTACAAAATCGCCATTTACTGGGAACTAAAGATCTACACTCGAGCGGGGCAAAAAACTCAGGTGTCACATACATACCTTTTCCAATTGTTGACAATGCAAAGGCTTTGTTGGACTCTTGATAAAAAAATAAAATAAAATAAAAACTTGGAATGACCACCAACAAGCATTATATAGGAAAAGATCACTGAATATAACAGTAGCATTCAAGTTGGGTTGTTTGTGTTCAATACTTCAACTACCCATCAACTCCCATTGTAATAGCATTCAAGATCATTGAATATAACAGTAGCATTCATTGAATATATCAGTAGCATTCAAGTACATCGTCAACAATTTGATATCTACCCATCAACTCACAATTTAATATCATTCAAGTACAATATTAAAAACATGTTGCATACACCCAACTCTGTTTCCATAATAAATAATTCTAAAACAAATAAAATAAAATAAAAAGTACAATATACTGAATCAGCAAATACCATGAAAACATCCATACGAACTAACATATTGAACTATCAAATATTATCTAACATTACTAGTAAATAAAACAACACAAAGACATACCACACTAAGCTTGAACTCTCTGAGAATAACTTTCAAAGATTAAGGATCTAATTCCTCATCCTACCAGCAGGCATATCAATAAATACCTCCCTTATCATGGGATTCGATGCAAGCTTGTTCATAGCTTTAATGTAAGCGGGTGCAGGAATTTCCTCTATAGCATGCAATAGTGCCATGCACTCTTTCAATAGTGAACGTGAGGCAGTAGAGCCACCTTTAATTGAACCACTATCATCGCCAACATTAGTAACTGAAGCACTTGTCAATTGTTTTTCCATTAGGTCCACATTCCTCTTGCTATTTTCACTCATTTCTTTGAGTGCTTCAGAAATATTAGCTTGAAAAGAGCTCATCTTCTTACTCTTTCTACCTGCCATTTTGCTTTTGCTATTGCACTTTTCTTGGCCATCTCCATTGTCATTATCACTATCAATTTGCAATGCATCTAAGTCCTCATTCTTTACCTTAAATTTAGGATCAGAACTAGCACTACTTTCAGAAGGTGATTTGGTGGAAGGGTGAGCTAGTTTAGCAGTTGCGGATGTGTCTCCTAAGACACGAGACAACTCATGATAATAAACCATCACTTTCTTCCTAAACCTCTTTGCATGGCTATTAACCTACAAACCAATGAATTTCAGGTTAACATGAAGAATTCCCCAATTAAATGTAGCAAACAAAATGCAAAAAGTTAATAAAACCTTGTAAAGGGCCTCCCAAACGTCATCCGGTGCAGTGATAGTAAGCCGTTGGCTATCCCAACCAACACCAGTATGTTTCAGTAATACTGTAAATTTGTTGAACATAATACGCAACTGATTGTATTTGTTCCGAAGTTGGTGTGCGTTATACTGGTATTGGATTTTTGCGTTCATTTGTTTAGTGAATGTCCCAGTTATTTTACTACTCCTAGTTTTGACCTCCTCATCGATGAGGTAATGAAAAGAGCCTTATTTGCCTAAGGCCATGGACCACTGTTTCCTCTACCAACTTCAACAACAACATCATCATCATCAATGGGGAGATCATTGTGTACTATTATTGCCATTGCCTAAATACCATGGTGTGAAAATAAATCATAAATGTTAATAAGTCTTCAATAGTAAATTCTAAGACTAGACATGCATAACAGTTCTTAATAAAGGAACTAATGGCCTAAATACCATTGTGTATTCTCTGTGTATGTGGGTGCTGTGTGTTTATGATTCATGTTTGATTTTACAAAAATCAAATTAGCTTCAGTATTTTTATCCAGCCACTAAAATCCACTCAATCTAGTGTTTGATAATTAACTTTAGGCAACTATAGGCAACTAAATCTAGTGTTTAAATCTAGTATTTTTATCCATTCACTAAAATCCACTAAATCTAGTGTTTGATAATTACATTTAGGAACCAAAACAACTAAAACATCTAATGCATGGAAGTAGGGGCAAAGTGGTGCTAGAATTACTATAACAATTGATAAGGTTCATTGACTGTTAATGCATCAAAGTTTCCAACATTTTGAACGAGGACAAGATTATATTACATGGCACTTAGATGTCTACAGTGACAAGAATAAGAAAATATTGTTTTCCCTAAACTTAAAATGGAACTTGGACAAACAAATAGTAACAATTCACTGGGCAATTCACTCATTTCTTTGAGGCAGTAGACTCATGTTATTTTGAAACAGATTTACCCCATTGAAGATCCAGAATAAGGAAAGGAAACAAAATAATTGTAACTGCTAATATGCAATTTACCCCACTCAACATCCAGAAATTCAAAGCAAAATAAAGAATCACAATAATAAAAAGCACAAGATCTGCAGATTTAAAATGAATAATAACAGTTATATGTTCTTAAAAAAAACACACACACACACAAATTTACAATGGATATAGCACAGATCTACAAACAACCACCAACAATATTTATATATAAAAAAAAATAGTAGATATGTTGTTAAAAAAGAAAAGAAAAGGAAAGCTCAAGCTCTCTACGAAACAGAGAGCAAGAAAGAAGGGAAGGAAGAGAGGAGGGGAAGAAAGAGAGAAAGTGACCTGAGATCAATTTGGTTCAAAAATTTGCAAAAGATCTACAGATTTGCAACAGATTTGTTGTTTTAGAGAAAAAAAAAACCATGGAAAGCTCGGTGAAACACAGAGAAGAGAGAAAAGAGAGTGGAGAGAGAGAGAGGAGAGAGACTTGAGATCGATTTGGTTAGAAGATCTACAAAGATCTACAAATTTGCAACATTAGTAATGTTTTAGAAAAGAAAAAAAAACATGGAAGCTCGGTGAAACACAGATAAGAGAGAGGAGAGAGAGAAAAGAGAAGAGAGGGGAAGGAGAGAGAGAGAAGAGAAAGACTGACCTGATCTTCGAAGTAACGGAAGAAGATGAAGATGATAAGGTTAGATACAAGTTTTATTACTGTTGGAGAAAATAAATTGAATGAATTGTGGTGCTTCGAAGATTTGAACTGTGGTCGTTATGCCCACAACTCCTTTACTGTAGCTCCGCTATAGTGGCTTCCGTTTTTCTGTTTATAAACCAATGGAAACACATTTTTGTCAGTTTACATTTTTTTTGTCAAATTTACAAACTGAGAACTATTGTTATAAACCAAAAAATTTATCAAACAAGTTTTTATAATAATTTTTAAAATTTTTGTAAATATAAATTGAAAACTGAAAACAAAATGATTACCAAACAAAGCCTTAAAAAGATTCATGAAGAGGAGTACAATTTACCATTATAATTAAACTAGATACTAAAAACTTAGGCATGTCACCACTTTTCACCTTATAATAAATGCCAACACTTTCTACCCAATTAAATTTTATTTTAATTTTAAAATTTCAATTGTATTAATTATAGAGCTTTAACATTATCAAAATCGAGTAATTGTTATATAAGAATACTTGTACACATAGGTCATGTTTGATTGTCAAATTATTTTTAATAAAATTAAACGTGATGAGATTACTAAAAATAATAATGAAAGTAAGAGAAAATTAGGCACAGATCTCCTTACTTTTTACGTAGTAGGGGAAGGATTATGAGGAGATTTGTAGAGGAAAGGTCCCTTTGTGTTTTGAAGTTAGTTGTGTAGGACCTCTTTACACGTTTTTTTCCCTGTTCTTTTTTTGCCCTTCATTCAGATTTTTATATTTGTTAAATGTAAAGATTAACGTATGGAGGGTGGATGTTCAGGAGATCGTCCGGTAGTTTTTCTGAGAGAAATTTCATAATTGCTTATTTTCTCTTAGAGAAATTTTAGGATTGTTGAGAGAAATTTCTAACCTTTCAATTTTTGAGAGAAATTTTAGAATTTTCACTTAGAGAAATTTATAAATTTTCAAAAAAATTTACTTTGGGCCAAGAGGTTTGGCTTTATTTTGAGCTTAAGTGCCTCATATCTTTCTTTCTTTCTTTCTTTGCTCTCTCCACCCCTCAATATCTCTTTCTTCCTCTCTCCACCCCTTAATGAAATTTCTCTAATTAAAAGTTAGAGAAATTTCATTGACTGAAGATAGCAAACTTAGTGAAATTTTGTCAATTTTTCTTCTTATGAAATTTCATATTCATTATAGATTTTGTTTGATGGATCTTGACAATAGCAATCTAAAAATATAAATTTTATTGAAAATGGATATATAAATGAGGAGTTATTGAATTTTGAAGTTTTAAAAATTTTCAAAAAGTGAAAGACGTTGAATGCTAAAACAATGTATATCTGTTAGCGCTGGAATTCGTTTCCCATGAATCTTAGCTACTACTATAATATTTGTTGATATTTATTTTATCAAATCCAAATATGAGAGATCCTAAAATAAAAATCCCAACATTAAAGGGCATATCATCACTTTTAACGACATATGTTGATTAATTAATATGCATTTTCTAGAAGTTATTCAAAAATTTAAGAATTTGTATTTTATTGTCAAACTAAATCAAACCGTAATTACTAAAAGAGCAAATATTTTCAAAAAACGTAATTAAAAACCATAATTTTGTTTTTTTTTCAAATTAAATTTAAAGTAAAGTCTATTAATAACAATATAGATATATTTGTACTAAAAAAAATTTAAAAGTTAAATCATATTGGTAGTCCGTATATTTTTTCTTTCGTGTCATTTTAATTCTTACAATGATAATTGGTTTAATTTTGATCCTTAATTTTAAATTTTGATTGAATTTAATCCAAGTGATAACGATGTTAAAGTTTTTGACAAAATTTTTATCCAATTAGTTGAGGTCAAGCTATTAAATCGATTAAGTTTACAATTTTACTCTTAAAAATATGACACATGTTCCTCTCTAGGTCTTAGGTTCAAATCTCATCCCCAGCTGGCTACTGATGGGCCACTGCGTCTTTGTCTAATCAATCAGCTCAGGGTCCTAAGAATAGTCGAGGTGCAACACTCCAAAGGGTTTGCTGACCCGGACGCTCGTTAAAAAAAAAAATGTGCACGTGTCATAGAAAATATTAGGATAAATTACAAAAACACCTTCTGAGGTTTTATTAAAATACGAATCGGCCTTGTAGTTTTGAAAATTACATTCCACCCCCTGAGATTTCTAATTTCATAACAAATTGCCCATTTTATTATGGGAAAATTACATATATCCCCCTTGAGGTTTAGTTAAATTATAGATACCCCTTGAGGTTTCGGAAATTACATCCCGCCCCTTGACAATTAACTCCGTTAACCAAGACAATAAATTGACTAAAATGCCCTCATGTCAAGTCAGTACTTGCATTTTATATAGGTTCAACAATTTCATAAACTTCACTTTCTCCATTTCTTCATCTGAAAGAGAGATGGAAAAGGCAATGCAAAGGGGAAAGTGAGGGTATCGTTGTTTATCGTTGGATGCGTAGATCTAAAAGAAGAATAAATAACGCAAAGAAGTTTAGATCGTTGATTGAAGAAAAAACTGAAATTTGTATGTCTATATTGCTTTGAAACACTGTAAGTGATCCATTTTTACTCTCTCATACTAAGCACTAAAATTTGGGGGTTTAGGATTCTTTGTTCATGAATTTTTTTTTTTATAAAATTTGTTTTAGGATTATTTGCTTACAAAATTTTGTGAGTTTGTCTTTAATCGATTTTTTTGGGTCTGTATTTTACCCTGTTAAAAAAAATTTAGGGTTTAAAGGTTTGTTTTCAATCTATTTTAGGGGTTTTTTTTGGGTTTCTTTGTACCTTTTTTTAAAAAAATTTGGGGTTATAGGGTTTGTTTTCAATTAGTATTTTAGGAATTTTTTTTTTTTATATTTGTTTTCTACTCTTTCTTTTACTAAAATTTTGAGTCTGTTTCAATTAGTATTTTTGGGAATTTATTTGGTTTGTTTTCTACTCTTTCTTTTTCTAAAATTTGGGTTTAGGTGGTTTTTTTGGGTTTATTTTCTACTCTTTTATTTACTAAAATTTTGATGTTGTAATGTAAGCTTGTTGTGTAGATGCCTTTTGATATTCATGAATTTTGTGATAAATTTTTTGTATTTAGGACAATGGCTGATCCCATGCTTCATGACATACTAGTACACTTTAATGGTTCTATAAGTCACATTTTGAATGTTAATCCTTACAACTATGACTACATGCAATTGTTGGCTGATGCTTGTGAAGCTGCACTCACTAATGTAGCTGGGAATTTTGGTGTGGGATTAAATTTATACTTTACAAATACACACACTAAGAGTAAGATGAAGGTTAAATCTGATCAGGATGTCATTGAAATGTTTAGTTCAAATTATGGTACTAAGGTGATTAATATTTTTCTGGAACTTGATCGGCTTTTACCTTCATTTATCGTAACTGATACTTCTACTAGTGGAGAGGGACACGTAAGTAGTAGCGGCATAAGTACGAGAGGTGGTGTGAGTAGTAACATTGGAAATAGATCGGTACTATTTGATGATTTATTTAGCAATGTGGATGACTACAATGATGTTGATTGGATTAGGGGATGTTGAATTTAGTAAAGTAGATCCTGATGAAGAAAATGCTTATATCATTAGTGATGAGGATGATCAGGACACTTCAGATAATGATAATGGTAGTAATGGGTCAGATGAACCAATTGAGGCTAATGATGAGGGGATATTAGACTATGAATCTGATGATATATGAGGGAAATATTCTACTGATGAAGAAGATGTGCAAGGTGTTAATGTTGACAAATATATGAGGGGAAAAATGTTTGAAATAAAGGAATGGGAGAAAATAACATTGGAGAAGGGAATGATAATTGATGATGTGTATCACTTCAGGACTGTGCTCCAGGAATTTGCAATTGAAAGAGGTTAAATTGATTAAAATAAAAAATGATAAGAAAAGAGTGACTGCATATGTGCTTCCTCGATGTGTGAATGGAGAATTCATGCTTCTCCATTACCTGATGGGGTGACATATAAGATTAAGACATTGGGCCCTGACCACACACGCATTAGAGTAGAAAGGAATACTGAAGCAACAACATCTTGGATTGCTAAGAAGTTTGAAAAAACTCTTAGAGGGAATCATGGGATCACTTTAGAGGCAATGCATGATGAAATAGCTGAAAATTATGGATTGGAGACTACAAGGATGCAACTGTATAGAGAACAGAGGAAAGCCATGGAGGCAATTGAGGGTAATCATGCAAAGGCTTACACCAAACTTCCAATGTATGCTACAGAAGTGTTGAGGACCAATCCTGGTAGTTTGGTTAATTGAAAGGGAAAGAAAGCCACCATCTAAGCCAAACGTACCTCCTCTCTTACCAACATTCAAAAGAATTTTTCTTTCATTTGCAGCCATACAACATGGCTTTAAAGAAGGTTGCAGACCTTTCATAGCTGTGGATGGGTGTCATTTGAAAGGACCATTTGGGAGCACATTGTTAGCTGCAGTTGGTTTTGATGGAAATAATGGTCTTTATCCTATTGCAATTGCTGTGGTGGAGAGTGAATGTAAGGATAGTTGGGCCTTTTTCCTTTACCACTTGAACACCATTTTTGGTAATGGCCTCCAAAACATGCCATTGACAATCATGTCTGATGGTCAAAAGGGCATTAAGCCAGCCATGAGACAAGAAATACCCCAAGCAACACATAGGAGGTGCTGTAGACGCATTTTCAACAACTTGAAGGGCAAATTCCCTGGTTTAAAGATGAAAATAGCCTTTTGGGTTGTAGCTAAAGCTTACAATGTCAAGGATTTTAACATTGCAATGGGACAGATGTTGGAGTTATCTTCTGAAGAACATAGCTGACTTTCAAAATTTCCAGTTAAAATATGGGCAAGACACACATTTGATCATAGGGTGAAGAGTGAACATGTTACTAGCAACATGGTGGAGTTATTTAATAATTGGATTGGTAATATTAGGGGTAAACCTATCTTGACATTGTTGGAAAATATCATATTAAAACTGATGAATAAGTTACATAAGAGGTTTGAAAAGGCAGCTTCATGGCAATCTTTGGTAACCACTAACATTAAGAAGAAATTGGATGAAGTGGTTCTTCAATCTAGGCTTTGTAAAGTGACTTTTGCAGGACAAGAGGAGTATCAAGTGGTTGAAGGTGTGGTGTCTTATATTGTGAACCTATAAAGAAGGTCATGTTGTTGCAGGATATGGGGCATAAGTGGAGTCCCTTGCAAGCATGCAACAGCTTACATTACTCATAAGAGGATGAACTTGGAGACCTATTGTGACACAATGTACTACAAACACATTTATTTTAAGGCATATGGGGAAATTATACATCCAATGCATGATGAGAGTTTATGGGGTCAAGTTCTTAGAGATGAGTTGAAGCCTCCATCTCTTAAGAAGACGCTTCGAAGACCTAGGAAAAGTAGGAGAAGAGAAGTTGATGAGGTTGCACCATCAAAAAGATCATGCATTGTGAAGTGCATCATTTGCAAGGGGAATTGTGCGCAATAAGAGGACATGCCAAAGGGCACCTATTAGGGGTAGGGAAATGGGAACAAATGAGTCTGCTCAGAGAGGAATTGGTACTGTTGTTGAAAGGAGCACTATTGGAAGGTCCACAACTACTAAGAGGAACAATATTGACGTAAGTGTGAACGACAAATGATTATGTTAATTTATTTTATTTTTCCACATGGAATTTGAGGCCAACTAATCCAATTCATTTTTTAGGATCGAGGACAAGATGGGGTGCTTCCAACTCAGTGGAGCATGACTTGAACCATAGGTATGCATGTAATTGCATCATGCATAACACTTAAAATATATTCATTTGTGTTTATTAATTTGTTTTTTTATTTTTCAGGTGATGCTTTTTGTACAAGGGATGCTTTTTGTATAGGGGATACTAGAAGGAATTAAAGACTAAGGATTACTTTTTTTTGTAATTAGTGGGTATACTTTTCTAACAATGTCTTTATATTAGTACATATTGGAAGGCATGCATCCTTGCTCACCGCAGGTTTTTGAATTGGGTGGACTACTACGCTTTTATTGACTTGCAAAATTTTTTGTTGGACAAGAATTTGTAACTAAGATATAGTATTGCATAGTTTATTTTGGTGGACATGAATATGTAATTAAGTTAATATATCAAGTCTATCTAAATTTTTAAGCTAATATTTCATTTTCAAGCTACTTGAGTGCTATTTCTTCATTCCTTCCATGTTTAAGAGGATTTCATGGTATTTATTTATTACTCAAAAAATAACTATTCACCCAAAAAAACTCAAAAAATAACAAATTAACTGAATAAGTTGTGAATACAAAATTAATTAATTTAATAATTTATGGAATGCAAAATTAAAATGGAAAAACACTTATCAGATGCTAAAAATATCGTAAAATTAACAAATAATTAAATAAGTTACCAAGGTATGAAATGATTTATCAAAAGATTCTTATACTATGTATGGTTTGATTTTTAGAAATTTGTTTTAGAAATTTTTTTAAAAAATTAAAAATTAATTTGGTTAAGAAATAAAAAAATAAAAAATAACTATCATTTTTATATAATTTTATCTTTCGAGTTGTTAGAAATAATTTTTTACAAATTAAATATATTTCTTCATATTTATTTTTATTAGATTAGTTTTTATTTAAAAAAAAAGTTTGAATTTTTTTTTCAAACAACAAACCAAAGGGATTTTAGGTTAAATCAGGTTGTTTGGTTGTGTTCAACAAAAATAAAAATAAAAAAATAAAAGAAAAAAAAAGTTGTTTGGTGCTTTTGTACATGTTAAATCAGGTTGTCTGGTTGTGTTTAAAAATAAATAAATAAATAAATAAATAAAGGGGATTGTTTGGCACTTTGAAAGGTCCCAAGGGCAATATGGTCCATCAACATACATTTTGGTGATGTCAGTATACTTCTGTAACGGTTTAGTTCACGGCAGGGGGTCAAACTATTACGCAAATACAAACTTTAAGGGAGATAATGTAATTTTCGAAACCTCAGGGTATCTGTAATTTAGCCAAACCTTAAGGAATATGTGTAATTTGCCCTTTTATTGATAAATCATTAAGTCAATTAACAGTTTTTAATGTTTCAATTAATAATTTAGGTAATTTTATTATTGTATAGGAGAGTAATAATGAATTTTATTTTTTTGGTTAATTCTGTTAAATAAAAGATTTTAATAAGGAATTATTTGTAATTTTTCAAATCACAAGAATTAATCTGTAATTTATGCAAATCTCAGAGGGTATATTTATAATTTATCTAAAATATTAATAATACTGTAACAAAGAATTAGATTAATTTAAAACAAAATAAAAAAATTTAAAATTAAAATGATAAGAACTAACAACCAGGTACACGAGGAACAATGTAATTCGCCCTTCAATGAAATGGAGCTGGCATATTATTAACGTGTAGTTAAATAATAATCATCACCGTTCACTCAACCCTCAAGAAAGGAAGCCTTCCTTTCTTTCTTGCGTCTCTCTCTCTCTCTCTCTCCGCCTCAAATCAAATGCTCATCAATCACGAACTCTCTCAAACACATGAACAAACTTGTTAAAATCTTTTCAAATCGATCTCTAGGGTTTTTACTTTCACTTTCACTTTCACTTTCACTTTCTTCCAATCAAAATCTAGGGTTTTTGGTGTAGGCGTAAATGGTGAACAATCATCAAGACCGCATAGGCTCCTACTTTCTGGAGCTATGGAAGCACAATTCCAAGGCTTCGATGGAGATGGAGGCGGAGGAGGAGGCCGAGGAGGAGTCTCCGACGGAACTCAACACGATCAACACCTACGGTGGTTTCTTGAATGTTTTTCCAGACAAGCTCTCTGTGCAATACACAAATGTGAACTTGCACGGTCATGATGTTGGAGTTGTCCAGGCCAATCGTCCCGCCCCTGTGAAGCGCCTTGTCTACTACTTCGAGATTTACGTCAAGAACGCTGGCGCCAAGGGCCAGACTGCCATCGGATTCACCACCGAGGGTTTCAAGATGCGCAGGCAACCCGGGTAAAACCATATTCTTCTTCACACCTGTCCCAATTCTTCATTTCAATGAAATTCAATTTCTACCAAGAATTGTTTTTTTTTTTTTTTTTCCTTCATTTTTTATTTCTTTTAATAAACTCTAGTTTTTTGCATGTCATTACATTACATTGCATTAGTGTATACGGACGCAACACAATAGTGCAAACCAGTTTCGGAAGTTAAATTTCGATAATATTGATTATATAAAATAAAGGATAATATTTTTAACTTTGAAAGCTTAATTAATTGGTATTTTATATTTGAAAATTCAGTTTAAAACTTAAATTGGCTCTAGCAAACCTAGACTAGACTTGTCCTACCAAACCACCCACATTTGAAACCAGCTAGTCAATGGCCCTTTTTAAGAATGAGGCATGCTTTGCAAGATGAGCAAAAAGGAGGGGGGAAAAATGAGGGAATGCAATCCTTATCAGAGGCAAATTTAAACTCAATAGAGTGCAAAGACAATGGCAAACTAGTTCAACACGCTACAAAGATGGCCCATAGAAGGATTATAAGGTGTTCACCAACCTTGTGGTTGAGGAATCATCTCTTTCTTAGCCAGATTGTGGACCCAACTCTTTATCTCCTTCTCAAAAGAGGTAGATTGACAGAGATATAAAAACTTCACCTCTGAATTGCCATAATGGCAAGGATGTGGAGAATTGGATTTCAGCCATTCTATGACAATGAAACATTTAACCTCAACAAGGTTGAATCCCATTCAAAGTGACTTCTTGGTAGCTCTGTGACCTGGAATACATCTTTGCTTAAGTGACAAAACTTGCCACTACTTGTCTGAAAAAAGTGAGGTTATCACGTTCTTTTAAGATTCCCCGAGTATTATCTTTTCTTGTTTCCCTAGCACCAATCTTCAAAGTTGAGCTCAACTCTATGCAGAGCAGGTTGCTTCAACATAAAGAAACTTCCACAACTTGAATATAACAAGATCAAAATGGGGCCCAATCATGTGTGTCGATTTATGTGTAACTCCTTAGAATTCATCGGTGAAGAGGTCTATAGCTAAGTAAGAGACCGTGCCTTATTGCTGGTCCCTATTAATTTGTGGGTCGTGGGATGAGCCAAAAAGTATTTCTAAGAGCTATGTTTCTGAAGGAGCCACCAAATTAATGGCCACAGAAACTGTAAAGCTTTTGCATACATAATAGGAAATTCTACAATAAATGTACGATCAATCCTTTATTGCTATTAAATTTACACAACATAATATTTGGTAGTGGGTTTTATAGAGTTTGATAGCTTGACAAATTTCTATTCTATTCACTCTCTAATGGGCCCTATTGACATTTCAAACAGGGAACTTTATTCTTCCAAACCAATCAGTAGGATGGATGACTATAATCATTACCATTTTAAAAGGAAGTGATCTTTTTTTTTTTGTTTTTGTTTTTCTTTGGTACTAATTGAACTATTGCTCTCAAGATGCTATCATGCCCCATCAGAACCTTTTTAAGATATATTATAGTAGATGGCTTAGAAGATGCCATCTTGTTATATACATTGTTGGATCCATTTGTTAACAAATCGAGCTTTTGGGACAATTGATGACTTAACGTGGTATCAAAGCTTAAGTTGAGTTGAGGGGGGGTGGTTCTTGGATTCAACCTACATATACATTGGCGTTTGTTCCCTGTCTCTTCATTCAAGGCACTCCATCTTGATCATTTATTGATCATGTGAGGGACGTTTCGTTCTGTCTATCACAGGAACCCTACTTCCCTTTATTGATCATTTGTTGAGCTATACAGCCAAGAGCCTGGCTCCAACTCATCACGAAGAGGCTGCATAAAAAATCATGGAAAATTACATGAGATTTGGTGGTTTACATGGTTCCTAGCTTTTCGATGTCAAATTATATTGGGAATTAAGTTTTAAATATACTTGTTATTTGACAAACTTATGAGAGAATGGCTACAAATGCTGTCTAGTGTCCCTTAAAATTCTTTTCTGCTAAAATTGTGGCCAGAATTGGTGGGTGTGAATTGAACTTGCTGTCCTTTTCTTCCGCCTTTAAATTCCTTTTTACTAAAATTTTGCAGCCAGAATCTGTGGGTGTGAATTGAATTGCTGTCCTATTCTTCTAAATAACAGGTGGGAAGCAAACAGTTATGGATATCATGGAGATGATGGATTTCTTTATCGTGGGCAAGGAAAGGGAGAGTCATTTGGCCCAACATTTACAACTGGTGATACAGTTGGTAGTGGTATCAACTATGCTTCACAGGAATTCTTTTTCACGTAAGACAATATTCGACATTCCACTTGCTTTTGCATGAAACTAGTCTTGTATGTAAGTGGTTTGATTGTTGATGACCGTGAGAACCAGCAGTGTGGTTTCACTCTTGTGTAGTTATATTTAATTTGATTTAATTTAATTTATTTTTGGTGTTTCTTTGACTCTTATTAGAATTCTTATAAATCTCTGTTTTATATTGTTGATGCCAGTAAAAATGGGGAGGTAGTGGGAACAGTGTCTAACGATGTGAAGGGTCCCTTATTTCCTACTATTGCCGTTCACAGCCAATATGAGGAGTATGTTGTGCCTCCTAACCCTCCTCTACTCACTTACTACTTTATTACTTCTGCCATTTATCTAATTTAACAGGACAGTTGTGTTTGTATTAGATGGTGCATGCTCAAAAAGCAAAAATACCAGTTACTTTAGTTCACCTATTTGAGAGTGATTAATTACATTAAGATTCTACTATTTGGTTTGATGGTCGCTTTTGTTTGCATGAATATGGTTGAAATTTGCATATGACAAACTTAGCCTTTTGATCCATAGAACCTTTAATGTCAAAGTTTATTAAACAATACCTTGGTGAAAGGGAGCTGTTTACCAAGAAGCAGTTTTTGTGATTCACCATTCCAACGACAAAATTCAACAAGTGAATGTTGTTGTTTTCCAATAAAATAAGCTGGATTGGCTGAGTTTATATCTAGTGCTTGTTAAAAATTGAATGGTGAATATTTTACATGTAATGTTTTCTCACGGGCTATATTTATGTAAGTTGAGATAACTAATGCACCAAGGAATTAACAAACTACAATACCGGAATCAGAAATCAATACCTATACAAAAATCTATGTATACCTAAAATATTATGAAAATATCTGTGTAGATAAAAGATTGTGGGCCCCAACAGACGGCCTTCATTTTAGGTTCCAAAGCCTATCATATCATTTAGCCACTCATTAGGCATGACAACATTTTCATATTTGGCATGGGGAATGTCCTCTTAGAAGAGTTAGTCTCCCAGGGAATATAGCTTCAATTTTTGTTTGTTGGTGTATTTGGTAGAAACAGAGGTGGCTGTTTGATGTGTTTAGTTCGAGGCTCCAATGTTTGCAATTAGAGGTAGACTTAAGTATAACTCTAATCAAGGCTGAAAATTTGATAAATTCAGATTTTAAAGCTGATTGATGCAGTTTCCAACAAGGCAAACTTGAATTCAACAAGCTTGGGGCCCAAATCTAAACCATGATGAGTAAGAGGAATAATAATGTAAGAAAATACTCCAATCTGAAACTTTGTTATCCAATAACCTCCTTCCAAAGGGAGAGATTATGCCCCCTATATATGGGTTTTCTAATACACTTGTGAAGAAAGATTATGGCTCTGATCTTCTTGAGTTTTTGCATGGATCACTTCTCGAGTTTCTCCTTTCACTTACTATTTCTGCTATTATTTGTTTCGTACAGCAGGAAACCTCTGTACTGTTTTATTCTCATCAAAGTCAAAGAGGTTGTGATGCCTTTTAGTTGTATGTTTGATTTTGATGCTGTAGGGTCCATGTCAACTTTGGGAATGAACCCTTTCAGTTTAATCTCAAGGTAAGATAATTTCATTTTTTTTCATCATCATCTTTTCTCTGTTAATTGTCTTTAGCTCAGTTTGCTATATTTATATTTATTGTTCATCACTCTGCTTACGCATGCAGTATACGTATTGCTTTAACTTCTGTATTTTTATATTCACTTTCAAGTAACAATGATGATTTTGATTGTTTTGTTATAAAAGTGAGCATATTTTCAAATCTTAAAAAAAAATAAAAAAAATAGAAATAAAAATAAAAATAAAATTGTACTTACTAGAAGTGGCATGCACCTATGGTGAATCCTTCTCTGTTTATCCTTTGAAAATGTAGTCTAGGTTTAATTGTTATTTATTGAGATGGAGAGCTGCCTCTTCTTTTCATAGATTTGATTTTAAAATTTAAATTTGTCATCACTTTGTGCATGCTAATGTGATGCTAATCAAATTTCTGGTACTGCAGCTACTGCTATACTGGAACATTAGTTGATCCCTGAATCATACATTTTGTGGGAATTGAATAGTAGTTAAATTTGTGGAGTTGTAAACTGAGCTTTTATGGTCGTGTCTCCTGGTGCTAGTTACTGATTAGTTTTGGTGGTTATTTCTATTTAGCAATTGCAGGGCACTGAATAACTTACTTTCAATGTTAGAAGTGATGATCTTGAGTGTCAACTCATTGTGTTCGTAGTTTTCACATTCTAGTCACTAGTTTTCTTTTAATTTGTCAAGATGTTAGATATAGTAAAGGACCGTTTCTTACATGAATATCGTAGAATTAATTCTAAAAGTAGTAACTAGAAAGGCTTTAGCTTTATGCTTCCCATGGAAATTGATGCCCTTTGTTTTGGGTTCTTGCATCTTATGATTAGGTATTTGAAGCGCAGGAAAGAGCGAAGCAACAGACAATGATTGAGAAAATGTCTATACCACAGAATGTCAGTTACGGGTAAGTTTACATTGGATTTTAGTTTTTTTTTTTCTCCCAACTTGTCTAATAATTATAGTAGTAGTAGGAGACATTAAGAAATTGATAGATTGATATTAAAGTTTACCATTGTGCTTACAATGAGTCAACTTGACTTTGAGGCATACAAGGGTTGTAGGAACAGAATTATTGCTTGTACAGTGAAAGCATAAATTGAAATGCAAAAACCCCAAGGGGTTGGCTTGGTGGCAAGGGCTTGGGGGTATGCTCCCCCAAAGGTTCAGGGATTGAAACCTCTTAGGTGCTAACAATTCCTTGGGGCCATCAGATTGGGGGAAAACCCTTGAATTAATCGTGGTGCACTTGCGGGAAACTCCTTGCCGATGGCCTATGCACCCTTGGGAATTATTTGGGCTTTGATGCGGACACCCCGGTGCCAATCAAAATAAATACATAAATATATTGAAATGCAAAATTTCCTTTTAGATGGTGCGTGCAAAAAATGAGCACCTTTCGGTATTTTTACAAAGTTGTCAATTTGGGCGTTTTGAAGTTTAAGTTTAGTTTCTTTTTGCTGCTCTTCATTTGAAGGCATATGCATTGTGACTTGTATCACTTAAGCGAGCGCTATTCATTTAATGTATGGTGTATCACCCAATTAGCTCTTTATCTGCTGGAAAACTTAATTATTTAAATTTTCGTATACTACATATATATATATAAATTGTCTCACAAACTTGTTATTCATTGGATATTATTGTTGAGTTCAATTTGTATTTCCATTTGGAAATGCATTGTTGAGTTCAAATTTTGGTAAGGTGTTACTGATGTAGGAAGTGTGAGGATGTGAGTTGTCCTGGGAAAAAAGGACATTCTGCAATATGATAAGACCAAGTAAGAACTGTTTTAGAAGGATAGATTCGTTATGGCATTACGTGATTGAAAGCAAGTATGGGATCCAACCCAATAGTTGGGATTCTTAAGTGGCTTTTTGAGGAAATTCTAGAGCTCTATGAAAATGCATATCTTGGGGATCATTTTTCACATTTCATTTGTCTCATGCTAAGGAATGGAGAGATGTCCATTTTTGGGAGGTTGTTTGGATTGGGATTGGGGATGACTCTTTTGATTATTTTTTTCCGCACCTATATCGCTTGTCTCGCTCTCTTAGTTCTTCTATTGCTTCTCTTGCTTGTTCCTACGAGGCTCCCATTTCTTGGAATTCCATTTATTTTCAGAAATTTAAATGACAAGGAGGCTAATGATTTGGCATTATTGTTATTCACAATGTTCTTTGAGGCATGATGCCGTGGATAGAAGTGTGTGGTTGATTCATACATCGGTTTTAAAAATCATTCTTTCATGAGTCAATTGATAAGCATAATGTTCTTCTGTTTGTGCCTTATAAAATGATTTGGAATGCTTGTGTGCCCTTTAAAGAAGTTTCTCTGTGGTCTGTGGCTCATAAGAAGATTAATACTAGTGATTTGTTTAAAAAAAAGGAGACTCATTTACTCTTTTTGCTTTATAGTGGTATATTTTGCGTAGAATGGAAAAAGAAACTATTGAACATTTTTTCTTTTTGCATTGTCCCGTGGAATTTTCATGGTGGCGCAAACTGTTTTATATGGTGAATATGGATTTGGTGGCTCCTCTGTTTCTATTCAGATTCTTCTGCTTGATTTTGGGGATTTGTTATCAATAAGAAAGCTCAAGTTATATTGGATTGTGTCACCTTCGCTATATTTTGGGAGATTTGGTTTGAAAAGATTGCAAAGATTTTTGAAGATAAATTTGAGTATTTAAAGGTGATATGGGATCAGATTTGTCATATATCATCATGTTGGGTTTCAGTCTCCCCTTTCTATTAATAGGAACTGAAGGGCAGTGTGTGATATGTAATCTTTTTTTCCCCTGTACTTTTTGTTTTTCTGGTGGACATCTTGTCCTCCTCTTGTTGTATGCTTTCTTTTGTTATTTTTAGTAAAATTTCTTTGTTCCTGATCAAAGAAGTAGTAGGATGTAGGTTAACAAAGAGTTTGCTTTATTTGGATTTTGGTACAATGAGGTATGTGATAGGTAGTACAAATTTAGAGAGGGGAGTGAGGAGAGAGGAAACATTTGAAACAAAATGGAGAACAAATTGAGGAAAGGATTAGATAATTTGAGATTCGCGAGCTTCTACCTACTTTTCGCACCACTAGTTTCTCCTGTTGACAATTATGACATCATTTATTGTAAACGTTCTCATCATATAGCATTTACAAGTCCCTTTATGCTAGTTTTGAAAATGTGGAGAGTAATTGTTTGTTAAGAGGGAGCAAAACTTAGGGAATGATTAGACAATCATCCCCTTTTATATTGATAATAGATAGCTTACGATGGAAGCCTTGGAGGCACAAATACGGAAATAACAGAATTAGGAAATAACAGCTAATAGAATAATCAATACACAATAACCAAAGATATTGTTCTAACACTCGCTCTCAAGCTGGTGCGACGATATCTCTCACATTATGGAATGGTTTGCTTCCAATTCCCTTGGTGAGAATGTCTGTTAGTTGTTCAACTGACTTGACAAAAGGAGTACATATAGTGTCATTGGTGAGTTTCTCCTTAATGAAGTGGCGATTAATCTCCACATGTTTCGTTCGGTCATGCTGAACTGGATTGTTAATAGTAGCCTTATTGTCACAGTACAGTCGCATGGAATTAGTATATATGACTAATCCCCATATCACGTAGTGGTAGTAACTTGATCCACAAGAGTTCACATATATCTTGTGACATGGCTCTACACTCGGCCTTTGCACTAGACTGGGTGTTTACATTATGTTTCCTGCTCCTCCAAGTAACCAAATTACCTCCAACAAAGGTACAATAATCAGATATGGACCTTCTATCAGTTACTGATCTTGCCCAATCAACATTTGTATAAGCTTCCACGCTAAAGATGGTCATGTTTTGAAAAATAGAGGCCCTTTCCTGGAGAAGATTTTAAGTATTTAAGGATGCGCATTATTGCAGCCAAGTGTGTCTCATGAGGAGCATACATGAATTGGCTAACCACACTAACTGCCATGATAATGTCATGACGAGAATGGGATAAGCAAATGAGCTTACCCACTAGTTTCTGATAACTCCCCCTATCAACAATAGCTCCCCTACTATCATCACTAAGTTTCTGGTTTGGCTCTAGTGGTGTATCACAAGCTTTACTCCCAAGCATCTCAGCTTCTTTCAAGTTTCAACAGGTCTAATAACATATTTTCTCTGATAGATGAAAATTCCATCTGTAAACCGGGCAATCTCAATACTTAGGAAATACTTCAGATTCCCGAAGTTTTTTATTTCAAACTCGGTTGCCAAATATTTTTTTTAACTGGGGTATTTGCTCTCTATCATCTCCTATAAGCACTGTCATCCACATAAACAATAAGAGTTATAGTCTTACCATGTGAGCTACGTAGCACGGACACGAATATGAACATGAGACACGGCGCGGACATCTGGACATGCAAATTATCAAAAAACAGGGGACACGACACGTTGGGGATACATTCAATATATATAATTTTATTTATTTATTATACGTTTAAAATTGAAAAAAAGATCATTCAACAAATAAAAATAATTAGTACTATTTATGTTCAGGTTAAGCAAACAAGAATACCCAAAAAAATAGAAAAAAAAAAAAAAAGAGGGAAAAAAAAAACTGAGTATATAAATGAAAAAAGTAGGGGTTTTGTTATTAAAAAAAAAAGGTATTTTAATACAAAAATATCTTTAATTAGGGACTATAAAAAGAAAAGCAAAAAACAAAACAAACAGAGACGATAGAGAGACGAAACAGAGAGAGAGAGAGATGAACTGCGAAATGGGGAGAGAGAGAGAGAGAGAGAGAGAGAGAGAGAGAGAGAGGACCTTCGAAGACCATCGAAGACTATCGAACTAAAGAAAGAAGAAGAAAAAAGAAGCGAAGAAGAACGAAGGACATACCTTGAAGCCCTAGATTGATCGACTGGTTCTTTACTCTCTTGAGTTTCAACTGGTTGAGGTTTTTCTTCACCCTCTTTTCTTTTCTCTATCTCTTCTCTTTCACTTTGTTGATGTTAGGGTTTAGTTTAGGAAAGCAAACTTTTGTGTTTTTACACATTTTACCCCATTTACAAGTTTTGAAATTACATTTTGTACCTTGTAAATGTCTAAAACGTCCCTCTATGTGTCTCAAACGTGTTCGACTGCAAAAAATCCGAAAAAAATTAGGACACTTCCCAAAGTGTTTGACACGTGTCCAATGCTTGTCCGGTGTGTGTCAGTGTCTGACACGTGTCGAACACTCATACACCCTTCGGAGAGGTGTCCGTGCTTCATAGCATGCGAGGAATGATTCACAAACAAAGTGTGATCAGCCTGACTCTATTTGAAGCCATATTTGAGTATAGCCTGAGTGAATCTCTCAAACCAAGCCTTTTGTTTGATGGTCATCAAAGCCAGGAGGGATATCCATATACACCTCTTCTTCTAGATCACCATGTAAAAAAACATTTTTTACATCAAACTCATGAAGTGGCCAATCAAGATTAGTTGCAAGAGAGAGAAGTCCTCTAAATGAATTCATCTTAGCCACTGGTGCAAAGGTCTCTTGATATTCAGGAACTGATACAAACCTAGGAATCCCTTCACACTAGGATTGGGACCCAAGGAGGATTGTGACTAGAAATAAGACTGACTCCAAGAATGTGACATCTATGGATACAAACCACTTACGAGATAGAGGATGGTTAACACTCATAACTCTTTTGAGTACAAGAGTAACCCAAAAAGACACATGCAGAGAGCGAGGATCAAATTTACCGCGAGAAGTACAATTGTAGACAAAATAGACGCAGACAAAGATTTGGGGGGAATTGAGAACATAGACTCAAAACCTAAGAAAATCTAGAAAGGAGATTTGTTGTGTAACACTTGAGTTGGGAGATGGTTGATGAGGTAGGCAACAGTGAGAATTGTGTCCCCCTCCAAACCCACCCCAAGTAAGATCTAGGCACATGCATAGAAAAAGACATGCAATGAGCTATATCAAGAAGATGACGATTTTTACATTCCGCAACCCCATTTTGTTGAGGAGTGTTGGTGTAAGAAGTCTGATGAATAATGGCATGGGTGAAAAAATAGCTTGCTAGACCAGAATCAATATACTCACCTCCATTATCAGAACACAATATTTTGACAATCGCCCCAAATTGAGTACATATCATTTTATGGAAATTATAAAACACAGAAAAGACCTCACTTTTGTCTATCATAAGATACACCCAAGTAGTACGAGAAAAATCATCGATAAAAGTAACAAACCATCTATAACCTTTTAAAGACACGACACGAGATGGACTCCAAACATTAAAGTGAATTAAAGAAAAAGGTACTAAACTTTTGTTAAAGCTTGGAGCAAAAGAAGTTCTATATTATTTTCCAAGTTAACAAGACTCACAATAAAACTCAGAGACATTGTTGTTTGTAAAAACAGAAGGAAATAAATGCTTAAGTAATAGAAATGATGGGTGCCTAAGATGCTAATGCCACAGCCACAGGTCTTCCTTGGTGGTTGAAAACTTGATGGAATGAAGTGCCAGCTTATCTGCTTGCTCCAGGATATAGAGACCATGTTCTACTCTACCATTGTCAATCGTCTTCCTCATGATAAGGTCTTGAAACAGACAATGATCAGGAAAGAAAGTCACACTATAGTTCAAGTCATGAGTAAGACGACTCAACGATAAAAGATTAACAGGGAAATTGGGAACATAAAAAACATAAGATAACGGTAGAGAAGGAGCAGCATTGATTAAACCTTTCCTAGAAACAAAAGAAATAGTACTATCAGCAATTCTAACTTTGTCTTGACCTGAAGAAGGCTTATATTTCGAGAACAGATCAGAAGACCTAGACATATGATCCGAGGCACCAGAATCAATAATCCAAGGTAAAGACTTATGAGATAGAAAAGCATTTGGAGAAGCGGCTAAGTTACCTGAGTGGGCAAAAGACGAGGAGGATGTATCGGATGGAGTAGTAGAAGAGCGGCAGTCTAGTAGGTGTCGTAAAACATCCTCTAACTCAGAAGAAGACATACCAGATATATCACCACTAGGAGGAACAACTGAAGGGGCTTCGAGAGTATCCACTACACTAGCATGATGTGCACATTGGTTAAACCCGCATCTTTGAGACCGTTCGAAGTGGCCCCCATGACTACCAGATCGGTCACCATGACCACTAGAAGGAACCCATGAAGCTTTCAACAAGTCTCATAGGTATGTCTCGGCTGATGGCAATAATCACAGAATAGTGTATCCTTCTTTGAAAGACTAGGTGCAGT
>CM069905.1:120953165-121278673 GCA_036172215.1 Camellia granthamiana
TAAGTGCAGTATGAGACAGGTCAGTACCATCCTTAGGGGGAGCAGGAAGTAAGGCTGAACGCTCTGTAGAAGTAGGTGGCAGCATAGTAGAATGACAACCCTTTTCATTCTGTACATAATCAAAGGCCTCTTGAAGAGAGGGTAGAACATCCATACCAAGGACACGACTCCGAATAGGATCAAACTCTAAGTTGAGACCTTTCAGAAATTTGAAGACTCTTTCCTGTTCAATAAACTTCCGGTTACCCACCGAATCAGTTGTGCAGATAGACTTATAATCCTGTAGATGATTCAGACGTTTACAGCCATTATTCAGAAAAGTGAAGTACTGAAGGATAGTCATCTCCCCTTGTACTGAGCACTCAATAGAACAGCGCAACTCGAAAAGCCTGTGAGAAATTCCCCTTCCGGGAATAGGTAGTGGCTACAACATCCCAAATATCCTGAGCGGTATCCATAGACAAGTAGCCTTCCCCAATATTAGGTACCATGGAATGAATAAGCCATCCCATAATTAAAGAATTAGTAATCTCCCACTGGTCATAACTTGGATCAGTGATACCTTGTGCCTTGATCCTCCCATCAACATAACCCATCTTCCCTCTACTCTTCAAGAAAAGGGTTAGACACTGTGACCAAGCAAGATAGTTTTGACCATTAAATAGAGAGGTGATAATTTTAAGGCTAGGGTTTAGGTTTTCAGATTTAGTAGTCATATTGGGACTCTCCCCTCTAGGTGGCTAAGAAGTTGTAGTGGATTCACTAGTAATATCAGCCATTTATACTCTATACACTGAATAACAACCTGCACTAATCATAATTGTTGGAAGATGGTATAAAATTACCTGGACCAAGCAATATCAATTGCAGACCATGACAGGAGCATAATAAGTCAAAAAAAATAGCAAGAGGACCATATGTTGGCCCAATAAATCAAAAAGAAAGGGAAAAAAAAAGGCTTACGGGTTAATCAAAGCAGCGTAATAAATGTCCCAAATCACCCAAAAACAGATCAGGAAAAAGTTAGGGGCAAAACAAGATTCTTTGATCATATGAGGGTGTATTTCGGCCCTGATAGGTAAGGAGAAAGGCTGCAATAGAGGCTTAGGGGCTTAAAGAACTTGTCGACAGTGATGGTGAAGGGCTGAGAGTGCCCTAAATGCTACAGACAGCCGACAGAGCCTAAAGGGCTGTTGGTAAGCCTTGAAAAGCTAGCAAGAAGGTTGACAGGCCTGGGATAAGGCCGGAATGGGAGTTTTTAGGTATGGTTGATGATGTGGTGGTGTTGGGTGATGGTTTAGGAGCAACTTGGCTCTGATACCATGTTTGTCAAGAGAGAACAAAACTTAGGGAATGATTAGACAATCATCCCGTTTTATATTCATAGGAGGCTATGAAGCACAGGTACTCTAAAAATGATGCCGTACGAGTACCGGGTACTTACCGGGTGAGGGTACGTGTACCGGTACGACAGTATATGTACCGGGTATGCAGATTACGTTGTGGGTATGGCAAATACATTCAGGTACGTTGTGGGTATGGCATGGATATGGCGAGGCGATTTTTTTTTTTTTTTGGCAACTGCTAGAATTTATTGCAACCTTTATTATTCTTCTTTCAATTCAAAAATCATCAAATAATTTATTTCCAACACCTTTTTTTTTGGGATAAGTAAGTCATAAAATAAAGACAATGAAATTATACAAGTTTACAAGAGGTATACCCCAGGCACACCCAACAACAAAGAAAAAAAACGAAATAACCAACTTATATTACCACTGCACCCCCTAAAAGGGGTACACTAGAACAACAGAAAACACAAAAACCCAACTCTGCCCATATATCCTATTTGCCTCCAAGTAACCCCTAGTATCAGAGATAATAGATGGAAACTTGAGGTGAATATATGGGCAAAGATACAAAGACACCACAAAGCTTATAAACATAATAAACACAAACACAAAGCAACAAAACAGCAACCCTCAAGCCGAATCAAAGATGATAACCAACCCCACATGCCCCAAGCCTCTGCTGCAGATAAACACATGGAATCCAATAAGCATCCCACTCCTCACAGCCGTGACATCCAAGCCACTTAACCAAAGCCGTAACGGAGGAAAAAAATCTACCCCACGAGGAATCCCAACAAAGTCATATGAAGCTAGCACGATCAGAAACCATAAGCCACGTACTTGGGAGTTGTAGTAAAAAAGCAATAGTCCCACAGCAACAAACCAATATATAGCCAACAAAATCATGAGAGCAATCATCACATCCCCCAGTCCCTTCCTTGGTAGATCACAAGCCTCAAACCCCATGGCAGTGTGCCCTCCACTCCATGTCAGGCGTGGCAATATGATCAATTAGGATGGGTCATATGTAGACAAGAAGCGACCAGAAAACCGGTAGCTATCCTCCCGCTCATCTCCTAGTCTCGAACTCGACTAGTAAATGAACCACTATTCCCCATAGCAGTGACTCCCCAATCACTCTTGGTGGAGATGGCTCAAAACCACCCTCATATCGAGTCACATGAGGATCACACGATCAAACATCATAAAATAATCAACTATAAATGATCCGTTGCAGAGAGACTAAACAAAGAGAATTTTCCAAAATGAACCCAAAATTGTTTAGTCCACTGTATACACCAAAATAAACCCAAAATTGTGGTCCATGGATGACCAACGCACATCCAGCAGCCTGTTCTTTATAACCCACATGCCTACGCTATAGGCAATATCATATATGACCAACTATATTTAAATATAGTAAAACACAAAACCAGTCTTACCACAAAACAAGCCAGTGGTTTTTGAAAACCACGACTAGCAGCCACAATTCCAAAAACATCCCATGTGAGAAGGTTGACCCACACACGCAAAAGTCTTCCCCATGTATCAATCTGCTAATAGACTACAACTAGCCCAAAAAAACCGTGGGCCAACAAATACCCACAGAGTAATAATGTCGGGCCCCATTTGCAGACCAATACATGCAGCCATGAACCCACTAAGTTATATATATAATATATATACAAAACTCAACTTTTGAAGATCAAATCAGAAGCCCACCACCTTCAAGAAATGCTTGTCTGCGTCAACTTGAGCCCACACGTGCTTACACGTACACCAAAGCCTTGCTTAACAGCTGCCCAGACACAACCCAGAAAACACGGAACTCTAAACCACTTACCAGTCCCCTGTTTCTTCAAAACCATGCCAAAGTTGAAACCAAATTATGGAGGCAACCTAATAACACGCATGGGCGGGAAAACACATTGCTTGATGTGCGCAAAAGCCCACATGGAACCATATTACAGAGCTGGAGCATGAAAACCACTCTCCTTTACACACAGTAACAACGCGCCAGAGCTGGTACATGCCGCCATGGCCAACGCTGAAACAGCAGCACACCCGCAAACCAGACCACCGGTGAACAATGAAACCCACCACCATGGCCAGCAACCTTCCTATCCGGCATTGAAACCGAGAAATAAGCCACACCAGTCCCCAGTTCTATCGTCACAGCAGCACGCCGGCAACCAGTGAACTCAGACCAGCGCCGGAAGTGATCCCCACTCCGGAACAACATATTCATGGTGTCACCAGAAGAAAGCCCAGCGATAATCCAGCATAACACCAGTAAAACCAAACTACGTGAAGCCCTCCTTATGAAACAGACCCCACACCACCACAGTGCTGAAACGCTGCCATGGATGGACTCCAACCAGAACACACACCGGCTTTGTAGAAGACCGGTTGCAACACCTTCACAACATGATCAGAACTTCCCATCGTGAAGAACCCAAGCTGTACAGAACAGACATGAATAGAATAACACTCCAGCCAATGTTTGACAACATATGGCCGTAACAGATGATGCAATAGAACAGCACCATAGCCCAAACTCACAAAACTCACTCTACTGATAACAAACCAGCCGAAAAGATTTCACCGGACTGGTAATTCACATAGTACACATTCTCCCTCAAGGGGTGAGAAGGATAACCGGACAGTGCACAATTTTCACTCCGGGGGGAGCTTTCTCTCTCTAGATTCTAGAGAGAGAGGCTCTGCTTTCTTCCCCTTTACCTTATTTCCAACATTTTTTACCCACGAGTCATGGTTTTGCTCTCTTTTTGCATCTTGTTTTAGACAATCAAAAAAGAAATAGAAAAAGAAAGAATTATATAACTTTTTAGACAAGCTGTTCTCTTTTTAGTTTTGATATTGAAAATTTGATTTGTATGTTTGATGTTCAGTTATAAATTTTTAAAAAAATTTTTAAAAAAATTAACGTACCCCAGCCGTACCTGTACTCTACTTCTTTTAAGAATTTGCCGTATTGGCATACCCATATTGCACCCGAACCCGCACTCCGTGCTTCATAGATAATAGGTAGCTTACAATGGGAGCCTTGGAGGCACAAATACGGAAATAACGGAATAAGAAAATTACAATTAATAGAATAAGCAATACACAATAACCGAAGATATTATTCTAACAGTAACTACTTGTTCACTTATAAAAGCAGCTGCTTTGGAGAAGACTAAAGAGTAGTCAATTTTGAGTGAAGCAATCACTTTTTAACCATGGACTGAAATTGATGACTTTACTCCTTAGAACTGATCAAGTGAACCATTGATTAAACCAAAGACTTGTACAAGTCCCTACGTCATTTAAAACAAGATACGTCCTGCTTCATCATACAGAATGTAAGTCTTTACTACACAGACATGCACAAAACTTCAGTGTTCATTTTGCACAAAAAGCTTGATCTTTTAAGCCTTGTCCACCTAAAATCATTTAAAAGAATGAGTAATTATACACTCACAGAATTAATTTACAAAAGTTTCCGGATGTTCTAATCTTTATTCCTCATAAGTTGATTTGGAAGCAAATGTGTCACTTAAAGTTTGTCGTACATATGTCTAGCTTCACTATTGGCATCGACACATCATCACCCTTCTTCGAGTTAGTTGGCACTCAAGGTTAAGGGAGGGTGGCACTTGCCGACTGTTCTCAGCCTGTGTTAACAATTGTTATTCAAAGAGGGATTTCAAGTCCACAAAATCGCCAAAATGGGGGGAAGTCAATCTCTCCACCAAGCATCAATGTCTTCACCGATTGCATCTCGACAAAGGGGGAAGTCGATCATGTGTCACAGGTTTACTCAAAGGATCATTTGATTAGTTGGGTTGTTGTTTCCCTCTCGAAGTGCAAAGGGGGCCTTTGTTTGGGCCACATTGTCAATAAAATATTTCTTTGCTTGATAAGTGGTTATGAAGGTTTTTGACGGAGTGTTGAATCTTCCTGGCATGCTGTGATTAAAAGTAAGTATTGGAATCAGGCTAATGGATGGGATTCTGCAGTGGTGGAGAGGGGGACTTGCCCGTCTTCATGGAAATTCATCTCTCATGGCCTTCAGTGCTTCTCTCAATTCAATCATCTTCTTGTAAGTAAGGGGGAGCTTACTCACTTTTGGGAGGATATACTTGGAGGGGGGATACTCCATTTTCTCTTTTGTTTCCGTGATTGTATCAGTTAGCTACAACCCACAATGTCTCAATTTCTTTGATGGTCTCATCCCATTCATCTCCTATCTCTTGGGACTTTAAATTCTTTAGAAACCTAAATGATCATGAGACCAATGAATGTAATCCTTGAGATGTTTCATTGTCTTCTAGTTGATGTAAGAGTGTGGAATCTCCATCCACCTGGGCTATTTACTTATAAATCTTTATTATTATTATTATTATTTCATCGATAATTTAATTATCCTCATCTTTCTTACTCACAAGATGATTTGGGATGCTTGCGTGGCCCTTGAATTAAAAGAGTTTGCATGGACTTTGGCTCACTAGAACTTAATACTAACAATATGGTTTAAAAGAGAAGACCAAATTGACTTTTGTTTCCACAATGGTGTGCTATGTATAGGGAGGCTGAGGAAAGTATGGATCATCTAGTCTTGCATTATTGTTACGATGGGGAGTTTTTTATTTGGCGGAGACTGATGGGATTATTATGCCCTCTTGTGAGCTTGTGTTGTGTTGATTTTAGAGCATTCGGATTAGACGGAAGGACTCAGGTTCTATGGAGATGTGTGGTTTGCATGGTCTTCTTGGTTTTATGGCTTGAAAGGAATGTAGAGTTTTTGAGGAGAAAATAGAAGATTTGGAGAGCATATGGGAGAAGTTGTGATTTTTAGCTTCCTTTTGGGGTTTGGTGGCTCCCTCCTTCAAAGGGATTCCTCTTTTTTTAGTTCTTGGGGATTTAAATGCTATTTGTAGGGTGTGAGGATCTTTTGTTTTGTTTTGTTTTTTTTTTCCCTTTTCCCCTTGTCCTCCTTAGTATTTGAGCTTTTTAATGTTTAATGAATTTTCTTTCTTGCCGATTAAAAATAAGTAAATAAAATTAGAGGCACAACTCATTAAAGAGTAGGATATAATTGAACTGAGGCACATATATAACATCTTGCATGCAAGTAGCATAAAATATCCACCACAGTTGAGAGAAATGTTAGACATGAATATGCAGAAGCAATGGTACCTCGGGTATTACAGACTACAGAGCTCATATTTTGTTTATTCATTTACTATGTTAGAATCTTACAGTAAATCTTTAATCTATTTTAGGGCAAACTTTTACCTTGGTCCTGGTACAATACTGTTATTCTTATATTAGCACTTTGTTTTGTTTATACTAATGTAATACTTATTGTTACCAGATTAGTTCGCTCCTATTTACTGCACTATGGTTACGAGGATACACTCAAATTATTTGACATAGCTAGCAAAAGTTCTCTTCCTCCCATCCCGTTAGCTCAAGAAAACGGCTTCAATGAGCAAGACAACATGTATGCATTAAACCAAAGAAAGGCTCTTCGACAGGTACGAATTGCCTGAGCTTGAATGTATTTATTATAGAGAGCTGGAAAAATGGTATACCGTAAACAGATCAGTGGCTTTTAGATGATTTTAACATGCAAATGTGGTCTTATTTTTGTCGTCCTCCCCCCTTTGAAGAGCCTTTATTCTTTTGTTTCACACAAATTTCTGAGCCTTTTTATTGGAAAATGAAAATTATTAATGCTGTTTTACAATTGTATGATTGTTTGCTTTCTTTGTCATTCTAAACAAGTATATTCTATCACCATTTCTGAAGTTATACTCCTCATCTGTATATGTGTCACCATTTCTGAAGTTATACTTCTCATCTATATATCTTTCTGGTTGTTTGAAAGCCCTTTTGAAAAGATTCAGTATTATTTGACAGCTGGACAACCGTAAAGCAATGCTGATTTGCACAATAACAGCGTCCAAACTGACTCACTCCTAAAATGGAGGCTAAGTCATATATAACTAATGAGGATATAAGAGAGAATGTAGGTGTAGTTCCAATAGGCAATATGGGAAAGGTTAACAAGCAAAGAGTGAAATCCTATTCATTAAGGACTTTTGTTTTGATGAGTTTGGCTGAGAAATAAATATTGAGGTGATCAGAACTGGTTTGTCTTTGGCATAGATTGGCTAGGAGCTGCTTGTTTTACATGGCTGAAGTAGGTTTCAGGGACAAGTTTTCTTCTTTAACAATGACAACACAAAATGCTTTCTTTATATTTGTCCTGTTCTAGAGATATGACAGCTTAATATTGCATACGGACTGCTGTTTCATCATAAAATTAATGATTTTTGACATTTTGGGTCCAATTTCTTTACGGCGAATTCCTTGTGAAGCTTTGCTAAAACAGATATTTTGCAATGTAGTATTTATTGATGAATTTGAAACCACCATTGCAGCTCTGGAATATTTCATCCTTCAATTTTTGTTCATTACAAAATTGAAATTCTGGCACTTCATTTTTTTCTTTTTTTTACTGTGACAATAGACACGCATTTGACTGATGTATTTTTTTCTGCACATGAAGCTAATCAAGAATGGCAAAATTGAAGATGCATTTGATAAACTTCGCGATTGGTATCCTCAAATTGTTCAGGTTGACAGTCTCACCATTTTACATGGTTTCCTATTACTTCTAAAATTCATCTCTTATCCAGCCATTCTTGTATGATGGAAATAGGTTTTCTCTTGATCGTGCTTTTAGTTGTGTTTGGTACTTATTGATTAGGAACATATATATTACTTGATAGGTGTTTTAAAAGGTTGTACTGTACCTAGCACATAGCGCTCCTGTTTACAACAAGGTCTGGAAACAGTAGTAGGTAGGCAGCCTTTCCCCTACTTTTGTGGAGAGGCTGTTTCGGTGACTCAAACCTACTCCACAACGTTGAGGCGGATAGCACTTGCTATGCTTATGTTTATACTTGGACCTGGCTATAAATTGTGGTTATTGCCTTGCATACACAACCACAATGTAATGCTTACGATTCTTATCGCAAGTGCTACAGGCAAGGATTTGTCAGGCCAGCAATCTCACATCTGTAGTACTCACAACAGCCTGATATCTCATGTACCAGAATGTTAATAAAAAAATCTCCTTTTTAAATCAAATTCCATTATTCCTTCTTCCCCTTTAAATCCTTCAAGAACAAATTTTGGAATTAGATTCAGTTTATCAAATTTATCAACAAGAATTGAAGATTTCAGTGCAAAACTTGTACTCAAGCTTTGAGTGCTGATAAACAAAGAGATTCATAGTTGGTTAGCTAATTATTATTATTGTTACTGCTGCACGTGTTATTGTTATTATTATTGTGGTAGAAAAATCCTTTCATGCAATTGGGGTTAGATTCTTGTTGTAACCTGGATATGCTTTATGGAAATCAAGAGTTGTCATTTTAGTTTGCATCTTTCATATCATCTTGAAGATTTGTATACAGTAAAATTTGTCAAAATATGTTTTTTAAATTTTTTTATTGCACTACAAATTGTGTCGAGTTATTAATGCTGGTTAGTTCTAGAATCATATTTGTTTTGAATTTAAGGTACTTAAATAAATAGATTTAACATTCACTAAAAAAAACTACACATAGTTTAGTCCCCATTTGACGGGGGCTCCGGGAGGAGGTAGATTGGGTAAAACCCTAACCTTTGACATAATTTGTACAAAGTGGCTGCCCTTAGGTTTAAACCCACAACCGCAAGGTTAGTATGCCGAGTTTTAACCATTGAATCAATGGCCCCCTATAGATTTGACATTCTCTCTCTCTCCCTCTCTCTGTCTCTCTTTTATTTTCAAATTTGAATATGATTGTATCTATGAAGCACCGACCTGCAAAATAGTTGTCGTAGTGGTGTCGGACATGGGGACATATGTGGGACACACCCTTATTTAATTAATTTGTTTTTAAGAGTGAAGTGAAGTCTCACATCGCCTGAGTACTAAAATAATATTAAGCATATAAATGAGAGAGTACCCTCACCTTAATATCTACCTTTTTGGGGTGAGTTTTACCCAAGACCGTGAAACAACGACATGGACACACCAACTAGTTCCCCCTTATTTTACACGGACTCTTCAAAATAAATCAAATACCCGTGTCGGACACCCAACACTCGGACAAGGGTATAAGATATGTATCAGATACTTTTCATCGGACACTTCTTGTATAATTGTATTTAACACTACTATTATATGTACATATTGTTGTATAATTGCTATAAATATCTTTTTGACACTATAAGTTATATATAGCACCATTCTATCTCACATACTTGATTTAAAATTTGACATTTTTTTGTTGGGTCCGTGTATCCTTAAGTGTTTTTTTATGAGTGTTGGATGTTGAATGTTGAATGTTTATTACTTTTTTGCTTAGATTTAAATAATTAATAGCTCATTCGTAAAAAAGACAAACAACAAAACTTATGATAAACAATGGGAATAATATTCGTTACTTAGAAATATACATGGAAAGACTATATATACAAATTATAGCTAGCTAATCCTTACAAATCAGGAATGAGATTCCTAGAATACAATCCCTATAAATCAGGGATATGACTAATCTAAATACATATTCAAATATTCACAGCTTGGCCAACTCACGCACAGATCCAACTTGGTTATCTTTGACACCCCCCCTCAAGCTCGTGAGCGGATATTATCCATTCCCAGCTTGCCAACAATAGTCCAAAAGACTAAACCATTTAACCATTTAGTTAGCACATCAGCCACTTGACCGCCTGAAGGTACAAACGGTGTGCAGATTAGTCCACTGTCCAGCTTTTTTTTTATGAAGTGCCTGTCAACTTCAATGTGTTTGGTTCGATCATGTTGCACAGGATTGTCAACTTCAATGTGTTTGGTTCGATCATGTTGCACAGGATTATGTGCAATGTTGATTGTTGACTTGTTATCACCATAAAGCTTCATAAGTCCTTCCCACGCAGCTTTCAAATCTTCTGAAATTATTTTCAACCACAGAATTTCACAAACTCCCAATGCCATTGCCCTGAATTTAGCTTCCGCACTTGATCTAGCAACCACGTTCTACTTCTTGCTACTCCATGTTATAAGGTTTCCTTCAAGGAAAGTACAATAGCCTGATGTTAATCTTCTGTCATCAATAGATCCTGCATAGTCTGCATTTGTATAGGCTTCTAGTGTTAACTTTCCTCCTTTCTTGAACAATATCCCTCTTCCTAAAGTTCCCTTGAGATACTGTAAAATCTGATGTACTGCTTGGAGATGGATCTCTTTGGGATTATGCATGAACTGACTTACCACTCCCGTTGCATAGGCTATGTCTGGTCTAGTGTGTAAGAGGTAAATCAATCTACCAACCAATCTTTGATAGGACTCTCTATTTTCCACTGCGCCTTAAACAACTTCACAAAGCTTGTGATTTTGTTCGATAGGAGTTTCCACTAGTTTACACCCAAGCTTCCCTATCTCAGCCAACAAATCCAGTACATACCTTTGTTGGGATATAAAAATCCCATGTTGAGAGTGAGCAACTTCAATGCCAAGAAAGTATTTCAATCTGCCAAGTTCATTTATTTCAAACTCTTGAACTAGGCATCTTTCCAAAGCTTCTCTTCCTTCCAAGTCATCTCCTGTTACGATAATATCATCTACATAAACCAACAAAGCAATGACTCCCCCTATAGCTGAATGTTTAACAAATAGTGTGTGATCACCTTGACTTTGCTTATATCCCAAAGCTTTCATATCTCCGGTAAATCTACCAAACCAAGCTCTAGGGGATTGTTTTAACCCATAGAGGGTCTTCCTCAATTTACACACCTTATTACCTTTTGACTCAAAACCTGGAGGGACTGCCATGTAGATTTCCTCATCAAGATCGCCATGTAAGAAGACATTCTTGACATCATATTGTTGCATACTCCACTCATGATTGGCAGCTAGAGATAACAAGATCCTCACAATGTTCATTTTGGCAACCGGGGCAAAGGTTTCAATATAGTCTATTCCATAGGTTTGGGTATACCCTTGAGCCACCAACCTAGCCTTGTACCTTTCAAGTGACCCGTCTGCCTTATGCTTTACAGTGAAGACCCATCTACATCCCACTGTTTGCTTTTCCTTAGGTAACTTAACCAATTCCCAAGTTTTATTTTTCTTAAGGGCATCCATCTCAACTTTCATAGCTTCCATCCATTCTTTATGACCGAATGCTTCAGAAACAGTTTTTGGGATGGTTATGGTGTTTAGGTGAGTAAGGAAGCTTTGATGATTGTTAGAAAACCTCTCATAAGACACAAAGTGGGATAATGGGTATAGTGGACGTTGGGTACACTTTCTCACACCTTTCCTAATAGCAATAGGAAGATCATAATCATTTCTATCTTCACCATCAGACATTTCCTCAACATCATCAATATTATCATCAGTGCCAGGGTTTGGTTCTGATTGAAGGTCCTGCATAGGTTGAATAATGGGTTCTCTCCTCCTTCAATAGACTTGCAGTGGGTGAGTAGCACTTTGAATATATTTATCCTTTCCTATAGGACTTGGAGTGGCTGGATCTGTTTGATTAGAAGACTCATTTGACACAGATGGGGATGGGGAGAATGAAAGATCAAGTAAAAATAAATCTCTATCCTTATCTTCTATGAATGATGTCTTCCCCTGAAGATAGGTTTAGAAAAATAGATTTCACGTTCAGCAAATGTAACATCTGTGGAGACAAAAAAAAACTTTTTTGTGGGAGGATGGTAACATTTATATCCTTTTTGGGTAGAAGAATACCCAACAAAGAGACACTTAAGAGCTCTAGGATCAAGTTTACCCCTTTGATGAGAATGAAAATGAACAAAGGACACACAACCAAAAACTTTAGGAGGTAGGTTGTTTGTGGTTCGAAAATCTGGGAAGAATGTTGAAAAAAGTTGCATAGGAGTTTTCTGATCAAGGACTTGAGAGGGTAATCTATTTATAAGATGAGCAGCAGTGAAAACAGCTTCCCCCCAGTAATGTTTTGGAAGATTAGTTTGGAATAGAAAGGCTCGAGTAATTGCTAGAAGATGACCAATTTTCCTTTCTACCACCCCGTTTTGTTGTGGTGTATTAACACACGAAGACTCATGAATTATTTCTCTCTCTTGAAAGAATGGTGACAAGGTTTGATTGAAATAATCCCTAGCATTATCGGATCGTACCCTCTTAAGTTCTACCCCAAATTGATTTTTAATCATGTGAAAGAATGCTTGGAAGGTAGAGCTAACATCAAACTTATGTTTTAACAAGAAAACCCATGACACACGAGTGCAATCATCAAGAAACAACACAAACCAGCAAGCCCTAGAAACATTTGAAACCATAGAAGGTCCCCAGACATCACTATGGATAAGAGCAAACGGAATGGGCAGTCTTGTATTATTTATTGGAAAAGAAGTATGCTTGTGTTTTGCAAGCTCACAAACATTACAATGAAATATATCCATATCAATCCCGTTAAACAAATGTGGAAACATAATTTTAAGAACACTGAAAGAGGGATGACGTAAATGATGATGATACAACTAGATTTTGTTTTTATTTGAAAGAGATGACTCAGAAAGAAATGAGACAGGAAAATTATTCATAGTGCTGTTTTGCGCATTGAATTCTTCAAGATAGTAGAGTCCATGTTTCTTTCTAGCAAGTCCAATCATCTTCCACGTGCCCTGGTCCTGAAATTCACAATGTGTAGAAGAGAAGGTCATCGTACAATTCAAATCCTTTACAAGTTTATGGATTGAGACAAGGTTTACGGATAATTTCGGCACATGTAAAACATTCTTTAAAATAATTTTCGAATTGATAACAATATCTCCCTGACCAGCAACAGTAATCAAAGTACCATCTGTAGTAGATATCTTTTTATTACTAGGACAAGGATTGTAAGAGACAAATTCATGAGAAGACTTAGTCATATGATTTGTAGCCCCGGAATCAACCACCCATGAATCTTTTATGGGCATATTCAAGACATTGAGAGTAAAGGATTGAGAGGCATTACTTGGATAAACTAAGGAACAAGTACCTGAGCCCGTAGGTTTTTCTAGAGTGCCCAGTAAATTTTTTAGTTTTTCAATCTCGTCCATGTTGAACTTTGCTCGATTGTGGACAGAATCTATTTCGCCTCTTGGTTGTACCGTAGTCACATGTGCTTCTCCTTGTCCTTGTCCTCGTGCTGGTCCACTCTTTACTGTCCAATTTCTGTTGGTTGTTTGAGGATTTTGAAAATTTGCAGGCTTGCCATGAAGTTTCCAGCATTTTTTTTCTGGTGTATTTTGGCTTTTTGCAGAAAGTACACACAATCGAATCCTTGTTTCCATTTTCAATTGTCAATTCATCAGAGTAAGAGCTTGGTGGATGATCTGCTCTCCTATTCCTTGCATTAGCACCCCTAACAACCATGGTAGAACCTTCCACAGATTGAGGCTCCAACATAACTCCTCTGCGACTTTCTTCTCCTCAGATTATTCCAATAGTCTCATTCAATGATGGAAACTCTTCTTTTCCAAGAACTTGAATTCTGACAGCATCAAACGCAGCGTTCAATCTAGCAAGGAAAATGTAAATTCTTTCCTTCTCCACAATCCTCTTAAGAATGGTAGAGTCTTCACTGCACTTCATCTCAATACATTGATAATGATCCAACTCTTGCCATAAGTTTTGCAAGATATTAGAGTATTCAGTAATAGAACGGTTACCCTGTTTAGTGGCTGAAATTCTGGTCTTAATATCATAGACTTGTGCAGCATCACCCTTCGAATAAGTCTATTTACATGTGTCCTAGATGTCCTTTGCTATTTCCAAAAACATGCACGTATCACTCACTTTAGGTATCATCGAGTTCCATAGCCATGACATTACCATGGAATCAACTTCATCCCAGGCATCAAACTTTGGATCTCCGGGTTTTGGTCGTGTTCCGAGAAGATGACTCAATTTGCCGTTTCCTTTAGGAAAGGTTCGAACAAATTGAGACCACATAAGGTAGTTTTTTCCCATTCAACCGGTAACTTGGTTGAATATTCTACAAGTTTCCTATTGAAACCATGCTAGGAGTCTTGGTTGTCCCAATTTCAGATGGGTTCGAAGTTTGAGTTACTTCAGACATGATGATGTTGAAGAAAAAAAAATGGAATGAAAAAAAAGAATTTCTAGGCAAAGAGGTTCTACAATTGGCAATGAAGGCCTAAGAACGAAAGGTTGAAGGAACAACGAAGTATGGCAATGCAGGCCATAGAAAGTTTTAGTTCCCAGAGTGCACAAGAGGCTCTGATACCATGATAAACAATGGGAATAATATTCATTACTTAGAAATATACATGGAAAGACTGTATATACAAATTATAGCTAGCTAATCCCTACAAATCAGGAATGAGATTCCTAGAATACAATCCCTATAAATCAGGGATATGACTAATCTAAATACAAATTCAAATATTCATAGCTCGGCGAGCTCGCACACAAATCCAGCCTGGTTATCTTTGACAACTTAGCTTAAGAGTGGTTTCTATATATTGAGTTGGTGTTAGTTTTTATTAATTTTAATTGTTTGTGGATGTTGTATTAATCTGTGTAGTGAGTAAAATATATATATTTTTATTTTTGTGGGCCTTGTCCATGTCTCCATTTTTTTGAAATTATCATGTCTCGTGTGCATGCTTCGTAGGATTGTATTGTATATGCACAATAGATCATGAAGAGGTATGTTGTGTATTTGTTTTCTTCACGCGCATATATTTTTTGTAAATGTATTCATGTGATATGATACCTGAAAATGCGTTGACTATATTTTATGCTACTTTAATTACAATACATATTTTTAATTGCATTAATTGATTATAGAAAAAAGTGAAAGGTTAAAAGATAAATCGAGGGGGGGGGGGGGGGGGGGGGGAATTTCAACTACCTTTTTTCTTTAAATCCAGAGGCAAAAACCCTATCTCTTCTGATCTTAGATTAAGAACTTGTTGCACTGATAGAAAAAGGTGTCGCTTAGTAGTTATTTATGTCAATAACAATGCTGATATAGTGGCAAAACTGCTATGTAAAACGACCACCTAGACTCCCCTTTTACTATCTTCTCCATCCTTTCATGGTTTTGTTGCAAATTTACTAGGAAAACTGCTCGTCCATCGTCACATTATTCTCATTATGTCTTGGCTAGGTTGATATTGCAGCTGCTCATTATATCTGTGCATCTGGGCCAGGTTATTATTGTGGTGATTGAAAATTCAACAACTTTTATTTTGCTTTATACTCTCTAATGCTTTGAATTTGCTCTAACTTGATTCTTGTTGAGCAAAACAGTCAAATTCACTGTATATGATGTCTACTTCATTTTCCATGTGATGTGTACTATCAGAAAGCAACAATAAGTTTGTTACCTGGTATGACAATGATTGTTTATTATGGATCCCACCATGACTTGTACTCCATCTACCTAAAATGCTACAAACTAGAGTATAAGATCTCTGCTCATAGTGTCCAAGCTTTGATGATTAGATTTTCTCTATGCAGGATGATGCATCGGCTACCTGCTTTCTGCTTCATTGTCAAAAATTTATTGAATTGGTTCGGGTAAATGGTTCTTTCCTGTTTTATTTTGCTTACCAGTGGCAATATATGCAGAATTTCTAGTTAAATAGTTTTGTGTATTGAAGGTTATTGCTTTTCTTTTGAAGGAATTAACAATAAATATGAAGAGGCATGCCTCTATGTCTATTGAATAATTTTATAACAAATACAAATATAAAAAAAAGAAAAGAAAAGAAAGAAGAGGCTTGGAACAATTATAAGAGTTTGATTTATCCATATTTCATCTGCAGGCTGGAAGGCTTGAGGAAGCTGTGGCATATGGAAGGATGAAATTTGATAAATTTTATAGACTGAAAGAATACGAAGAGCTAGTTAAGGTAGTGAACTTTTCTTGGTTTGCATCACAAAAGGTCGTCTGCTTTACAGTTTCAGTGTTATTTACATACATCACGATTTTAGCTAATTACTGCTAGGAAATTCATTATATTTACTGATAGAAAAAGGTAATCTCCAATTTGTTAAATTCTCTTTAGTTCATCCCTAATCGTTCATCTAATGAATGAATCTCAAATTCATCCTTTAATTTTTCCTTTTCATATCTAGTATTCCCTTCTGTTTCCTAGCATTTTGATCTTTCCTGAAGATACTTCCCTTTTTAACTCTTCAATTATGGAAATTGTGAACCCTAAATTTGTCACTATGATTATAATTGCCGGATTTTGATCCTCTCATTTCTGGAAGGAAATGGAGAACTCCATTTCAATGCATGAGGTTGTAAGTTGTGTAACACATCATCACAACCCAAATTCAATCGTAATTGCCATGTCATTATAAATTTTAGAACCTCCCTTAACATTATTTTAATTTAAAATAAAGATTTGTTGATGTGACTATTTTACAACCATTGATCTTGAATATTTTGTTCTCCATTTCCAGGATGGAATGAAAATCTCTTATCTCATTTCATAAGATTGCAACATAATCAAAATTTAAAATTAAAGATTTTGATAACATGGATATTTCACAACCATTGATCTTCAAACGAAAATCTCCATTCCATCGTTGAAATGGAGAGGATCTGGATTTGATCTTGAAATGGAACCCACCATTTCCTACCAAAAATATAAAGGATCCAAATCCCACCCTGATCCTCCAAATTTAAAACTTGATGTCTACTGTTTGATAGAATGCAAAATAGGTTTCTGCCTAGAATTGCAGTTCTATCGTGTATGTCTCTCCTTGGAATTAGTGGGGATGTGTAGTATGTTTTCTAAATTCATGGGTTAGTGAAGTTGAGAATTGAACGACGCTAGCATGAACTCTATTTTGTAGGACTGTGCTGCTTTGTTGGCATATGAACAACCACAGAATTCCTCGGTTGGTTATCTCCTTGAGGAGTCACAACGAGAGATGGTGGCTGATACTGTCAACGCAATGGTCTTGTCTACGAATCCTAACGTGAAAGATTCACAGGGTTGCTTGCATTCATATCTTGAGAGATTACTCAGACAACTGACTGCTTGCTACTTGGAGAGGAGGTCCTTGAATGGGGATCAAGGCGAGGCTTTCCATCTGCGCAAGGTACTTAACAGTGGTAAGAAGGATTAGCTTTAGCTGAGAAATTATTTTCTCCCCCATCTCTCACCTTGTTCATATATGTCCGGCCCTACTGTGTTTCATGAACCACATAGAAGTGATAAAGAGATTGTTCTTCTTGTTCCGTATACTGAGCAGAGGACCCCTGCTTGATTGGTATTCGTGATATTCGTTCCCTTTGGTAAATTGGGGTGTTCTCTATTCTCTCGTATAAGTTGTAACCTCATGAACTCAACCTTGAATGAAATTTAGTAGTTGAACTGAATCACAGTGCACAGATAATATGGTTATATCTTACCAACTAGTGTGGTACTGAAGTTGTTTTGTCTCTCATAGTTCATTCCATTGGGTTGGAGAGATTTGATACATATTGAACTGAATGATGATTCACTTTTTTGATGAGAGTGCATTTAGCACCTCCATAAGATGGCTTTTGAGATAAAACTGCTTCATTGGCACTGGTATGATGGATGGATTGTTTTCGTTTTCGTCATTATTGAAGTAATGAACTTTTGACTGTCGGAGTATTATCATGCAAAGCTCGTGCACTTAACAATCCTTGATTACTGATTATCTCCACTTTTGGTATGGCTCTTTGGTTGTGCTTGCAACCGTCATATAAATTGATCTCTTTGAATGGAGATTTTGATCATGAATACTTGAATCGATGTGCTAAGCCCATCTTTTGTAGGTTTGGATTAGGCAAATGCCAACTTTTTTTATACTAAATAATTAAGAGAAGGAAAGGGAAAGTCAATGGGAAAGAGCCATGAGCAGCTTCATGTTCCAACCAATTTGGCCAACCTTTTGGGAGTGAAAATACTATTTTAGATGATTCACTGGTGGTGAGAGTGAAAATACTTCATATCCACAGTATTTTAAACAATTGGACCATTGGATGGCAAAATGATTGTTTTATTACTTTTGGCAGATTCAACTTAAAAGACCCTTGTTCAATTAGAAACAATCCAATGTGAAAAACTTGCCACTTTGTCATGATCTAAAGCCGCCTCAGTGTCCGTTAATTTTGACAAGCCTTTACCCCTCTCTAAAATATCAAATTTTGTACTTTCAACTCAAATTTAACCATTTTTGTAATTTTTTTTTGTTTGCCTTTAATTTCGTTACAATTTAACCTAGTTTAGATCTACATTTGGGATTATGATTTCTTTCCATTATGAACATGTTGTAAACTTTGTAACAAATCAATTTTGGGTATTAATAGAATTTCAATGAAGTTTATCTTTTCTTTCAACACACTTGCTATTTTTCAGAATCAACAAAGTTAATGACGTCCTTATCTCTTGTATTCCTCAAAAAAATCAACAGATTCAAACATAAACAAAATTTACCAAGTTACTTAACAACATAAACTATTTAACAAGTGCCATGTTCCTGATGCTTTATTTACAAGTATATAACTAGCTAAATGAATAATTCATTTTAACCAAAAATAAATAAATAAATAAGTTTTACTAGATGATACTAGTGAACTAGTTGGGGCAAGTTGAATAATGCAATTCATAAAAGTTAAGTCAGGCGGAAATCTCAAAATGTAAGTAGAAGCAAATGAACTGCAAAAAACATACAATTGAATCTATTAACTCTTGTTTCTACATCTTTTCATTCCAACTACTAGCACCAAATACAATCTCTATAGCTATCAAGGCCAAAAATAAAAGGAAAGAAAAGAAAAACGTAATATTAACACATGAAACGGAAGAATAAGAAACTAAAAATAAAAAAATAAAAAATGAGTAGTTTAAGATATGCATGACACTGCTATGGTAAGCCCTATATTGAACAAAATTATCCCCAAGTATCTCTGCAGCCTGCCGCCTGATTTTGCATGCTCTAAACCGTCTTACTCAAAATACATGGAAGATGAAAGCAATGGCACATCGGCCAAAAAAATGTCATACTAATCCCGTAGTGTCTTGTTAGTTAACAAGACTCCAAAAAAGCATTGTCAACCATGTCTGGCAAGCGCACGAGTCCTATATGTCAGGTCCTGTAAGCCAAAGGAATCAGATTGCAAAATGATGTAATTATTGTCATCCAATTTTGCTGATTTACCGTAAGGAAATAACAGGAAGTGACTAACCATGGCAGCCATAGGGCAAATAGATCCAGTTGTTGAATCAATTCTGTTTAGTTTGTTTTGGCAGTAGTTGTGGTATTCCGGCCAAACTGGATGATCATTGGCTTCCCTTTGAACACGTACCCATTCACTAGATTCTGCAAACAAGAATTTTGCTAACATAAACAATGAGCTCTATAGCACTAATTCAGCACCTAGGAGGGGAAAATTTCAGGTACGAGGAAAATAAAAGAATGCGGATCAACTCAAGGCAAAGACAAAAAGATATGATGGAGACATAGCACCAAATAGTTGGGAGCTAAGAAATTTTATGTTTGTGCTCATGTATTTGCCAGTGAACTGCATGCCATCACTTATTGCAACGATTAGATCTTGCCAGCTTAAAAATGTAGCCTACCCAAATACTTTGGATCAAAGATTTGTGGAGGGAGAAGAAACAAATAGGGAAAAGAAATTACTCATGACTATTCTATTTTCTATGGGTAGCCAAAAACAAAGACAATTTCTTTAAGAAATGCCTATAATTTCCTTTCATTTTCCCCACCCAACCAAACAAAAACAAGAAATTTTTATATTCTCATTCCCTTTTCCTTTCCTTTACGATTCCCTGAGAAATCCAAAACCAAACTGAATATTAAAGTGACAGATATAATAACATAAAAGCAGTGCAGTTCGTCACAACACATTTGTCGGGAGGACACAGATATTGCAGCTTTCAAATAGTTATTAAGATGCATTGTTCACTGGCTCTGAGGGATTTTAACCCAAAATCATCATATGAAAAACATACCAATGCATGATGAGCAAGTTCAATGGATGGAAATGTCACAAAAGCTTGTCCCCTCATTCGTCCCTCCTGGAATCCAAAAGGTTACAAATTATAATTACTTTCATGATTCAAACTAAAGCCACCATGGCACTTCAATCAGAAATTCTGGATGCAAATGAGGAACAATCAAGGAACTATAATCAAAAGTCAACATGATCAGATCATGCCCTTAAGTTCAGGTTGATTAAAAGAATTTTCCCCAGAGAAGAAATCTTTCTTAATATTTACAGAGACAGGTTAAAAAATGATAATTTTGACAGTTAACTCACTACGTAAATCAAGCCACCCAGAATACCATCTAGAGAGAATGTTCGAAACCTTTTTAGATTTTTCCATTTTTAATAACAACAAATTTTCTGTCTCAGGATGGTAAAGTACATGGATTGTCACATAATATAATCCCATTAAATTATTTGCAAAACACCACAAAGCAAACTTAGGCAAGTACATATGATCAGACTGCCCTTCCCTAGCTTCTCCATGTTTCCTCTTACGCTCTTTCCATCTTTTCCATGTCTAATTCCTCTTAAGAACTTCAAAAGTGAGAATTCTTATTAAGCAAGGATTTAGAACTAAGAAAATAAACAAAAATTCTAACCTGCATCAGTTTAACACTCAGACTAGATTTAGCTGCATCAATGCTTTCGAATAGCGATCCTACAACACAATCAGCGAGATAAGATAAAACAAAATTGTCATCAGGATAAACATGTTAAGAGAAAAGTTGGTACTTCAGAAACAAGAACAGTTCTCTAAATAAGTAATATGTAAAAAGCACTTTGATAAGCATAAAAGTTGACGCACAGAAGTTACTGGATTAGCAGAGAGATTGAATTAAGAGCAGGTTTTCAGCTCACCAAATATGAAATAAAAGTCGTCAACAACCACATCTTTTGCCAAGTTCTTTACATACAACACAGAAGCAGGATTCCCAGCCACATAATTCTGCATAAATTTTAAGAGTACTAGTAATTGAGTATATATTATTTGCATCTTACTGAATCTTGTTTAAAATATAATTAGCTGGTAAAGGCATATTTATACAAACTCAAGAAGTAAATCAAGCCACCCCATCACAGATGCATGGAGTATGATAAGTGTTGTGAAAATGAAATTTTATTGCCTACACAAACTAGGGATGGCAACAGGCATTTATAAGACAGGTCCCCTGATGGGAAACGTAAAGGAGTTTGATAAACAGAAAATTGATGATTTTGTAAATTTTATTTATTTAGGAATTTTAGTTATTTAAGGAATTTTAGTAATGTTGGGAATTTTTTTTCCTTGTGGGATCGCTCTTTAGTTTAGTAGTCTAAAAATAGGTCTTTAATTTATCATACTAAATTCACTAGAGTATGATATGGTTTTGAATATTCAGATATTAACTTGTGATTGGTTCCCTGTTTCCACTCCTTTGTTCTCTTCTTCTCTTCTTGGTGCTACATTAGCCCCCCTATCCTGACCTGGCCCTCCAAGGGACAAAACTCCTACCCCATCCACATCCTATAACCATGATATTCTAATGTTCCACCATTTCTGACCCTAAAATTCCCCATCAGTCGCATCCCTTCAACATAGATCAAAGAGAAGCAGATTTTTAGGGATAAGATCAAAAAGCAAAAGAGGAAGACAAGATAATGATAAAAATAATAAATTTAAGGACTTGGAAAGAGAAGATATAGTTGCCTACTCAAACCATACAGGAACAATGGCAATGAAAGAACAAGACTCGGTTGTGCAAGTTGACACACATTCTAGTACAAGTGTAGTAATCTAACAGCACCATCCACACAAGGAGCTAAGAACCAACACGAGTATCCAAATTATATCTACAACTTTGAAAATAGTGTCAAGGGATGACTTTATTCTCTGCCTTTATTCTCTGCCAAAGAACCAACTTAGTAATTCTTGCTTCGAGTCATGAGATGGCATTTCCAGGCCCTCAAAAGAAAGAATGACCATTGCTCTCCTTTTGAATGCACAAAGCAGGCCCCTTTCCACATTTTATGCCACCTTCCAACTGCCTGCCCCCTCTTCAAGCATTGAATAAATTAACCGCTAACCTTGTAGACACCCAACAAACCCCAACAAAAATCTAAGATAATGACTAGATCACTAACCACACTACAGCAAATGACTAGGTGACTGCCTCTTTATCTTCGTAACACATGCAAAACTTCAATTGCAATAAATATTCCTCTTTAGTTGCCAACTTGCCACATTGTAACTTGTAAGTGCTTTTCTCCCCGAAGTAGAAAACATTTGATACCTTGACATGGAATAGTTAACATTCCTACTAATTCCATTGTTTTTCCTGTATTCCAAGTTGCTAATCTAAACCTATAATCTCGAACTAGCATCTTTACTTACGTGCATCAAGAGAAGCGCAGGGACTCTTATAAATTTATTATACTGGAAAAGATAGACATAGAAATAGTGTAGGAACAATAGTAGCTAAACACCTTAAAGATATTGCTAACAATATGAGGAAAGGAAATATAGTAATGCTAATGAAACTCGTAGTTGGAGAAAATATAATTAATGTGGTTAGTGCCAATCTAGGCAAACAAGATTGGATGAACATATTAAAGGAAAATAATGGGATTAAATAGATAAGTTAATACAAGAGATACCTATAGGAGCGAAGATAATTATACGTAAAGATTTCAATTGTCATGTAAGAAAAGATACGCAAGGGTAAGATGCAAGAGAGTATGTATGATGGATACAGTTCTTTTGACCAAAATAAGGTTGAAGAGGGTATTTTAGATTTTGCAGTACCATTCAATCTTAGGCCAAGTTTGGCAACTTTAGAAAAATCCAAAAAGCCAAAAAGTTATTCAAAAAGTTAAAAAGTTATCACTATTCACCAAAAAAAATATTAAAAAATTAATATATAAATATTAATACAAATCAAAAAGTTGGCCCAAATGATATATTCACGTGATGCTGTCAGTCGCTGACAGAGAAAAAAAAAATTTGTAGTAGAATATTAACTAAATTAGATAGTAAAGTTGGACCCATGGGGGCTCACCAAGGGTCCCGTTTTGATAATCTGAACCGTTAAATATGTAGGACTCGTCTAGTACTATATGCCTGTAAAAAATCACTTTTATCGGATATCGCTAACTACATGATCTAATCAGTTTTGTATAAAAATGGATAGTGTTATTTAGGACAGTTAACAAGAAAAACTAACACGATCAGATAGCTATCCATATCTAATCAATGTGATTTTTTATAAGTATATAGTACTCGACGAGTTCTACACATTGAACGGTTCCGATTGAAAAAACGGGACCCATGGTGGGCCCCCACGGGCCAAACAACACCATCCAATCAAAGACCACAAACTAGACAATATTTCCTCATCTACTCACCTAGCTGGTCCACTGCCAATCCATACCATCTTTTTATCCTATCTTCTCCTACACACTTATTAATACAATTTTTTAATACACATTTTTTTATAAAAAGTCAAAAAGCTAACCCAAACATCCATATTTTTTTCCTCAACTTTTTAGTCCAAAAAGACAAAAAGTGCACTTATTTAAGACACCCCAAACAACCTCTTAATATAATCAACACTTCCTTTAAAAAGAGAGAGGAACACTTACATGAAGTGGTAAAATAGACTATTTTATTGTATTAAAAGCACACCATTTAACATGTGAAAAATAATTATAGAACTTTGAGAAGTGACAAAATGACAAAAAAAAAAAAAAAAAGATTAAAAAAAGAAGATATAAATGAGCTAGCAAGGAGGTTAAAAGGACAGTTGAGAGATGCTAAGTTGAAAACCTATGTTGATCTGTTTACCAAATTAGATAGTAAAGGTCGAGAAAAGAATATTTACAAAGTTTCTAAGTTGCTAAGTTGAGAGAGAAAAACAAGGGATTTTAATTAGGTTAATTGTATGAAGTGTGAGGATATGATGGCGTTATTTAAGACTCGTTTTGAGAAACTGTTAGATTAAGAATATTTAGAAAGTTTAGGAGGAGAGGAATACAGTAGCCTTGATGGAATTAGATAATACTATTTTTATCATAGAATGAGGAAGTTTGAGGTGGAAATTGCACTAGAGAAGATGAAATTAGGTAAGGCTTTAGGACCAAATGGTATGCCTATTTTGGCTTGGATATGTTTAGGTTGGGAAGGGATGTCTTAGTTAACAACATTATTTTATAAGACTACACAGCTTAAAACCTACTTTCTTAGCATGGAGTCTTAGAACCTTCTATTCCTGAATAAGTGTTATGCTGGCTTAGGTCCCCACTGTAGCCAAAAAAAAAAAAATGGGGTATAATAGAATAGGTGTAAGGCCCCGGTGTCCCACATCGGGAATGGAAGGAAAGTTTCTGGGCTATAAAAGTAAAAACCTGGACCCTTACATAGCATCGAGACCTTTTCCCGGGTGATGAGATCCCTATTAGAACTCCCCAGTTAAACGTGCTTAGGCTGGAGTAGTTCTGGGATGGGTGACCCACTGAGAAGAACAAATCCGTGCGGGCGTGGCCCAAAGCGGACAATATCGATGATATGTGAAGGGTTGGGGCGTTACAAATGGTATCAGAGCCGACTCTTTGGAGTACCGAGTGTAGGCCCCTGGCGTCTCTCGGTATATGTGGGCGGGCTTGCGAGCTGACAGGCTACTGCACGGGGACGTGCAGCCTTATGGGGGGTGGATTGTAAGGCTCCGGTGTCTCACATTGGGAATGGAGGGGGAGTTCCTGGGTTATAAAAGTAAAAACCTAGACCCTTATATAGCATCGAGGCCTTTTCCCGGATGGTGAGATCCCTATTAGAACTCCCCAGTTAAGCGTGCTTAGGCTGGAGTAGTTCTAGGATGGGTGACCCACTGGGAAGAATAAATCCGTGCGGGCGTGGCCCAAAGCGGACAATATTAATGATATATGAAGGGTTGGGGTGTTACAATAGGATTTCAATAAACTTCCATGATCTAAGCCAACCTTTAAATTGGGTGACATTTAAGTGATATTTATGACATTACCATAAATTGACATATTTCTAGAGATAATTTAATAAAATATAATAATCTTATTTACCCCAAAACAGCCAGTATTTTCAAGGGAGCACAAGTCTTCCAATTTCATACAACCTCCCTCTAAAATATATCTATCCTATTTGGATAACTGTTATCATATAAAAATGTGCGATAGAAAATTTTATATTCAGTTAAAAGTAAATTACAATGGTACAGATTCACATAAAAGAAGTAACAGGTCAACATGTAGATACCGAATACTGATGAAGAAAACAAGTTTAACATGAAAACCTTCTAATCAGAAAAATACATTACAACTGAAGTACGAAACACAACAAATGTTATCAATTTCCTTCTTAGAAAATAATATAAAAGGAGAAACTATATCAAAATATTAATGTCACAACAAACTATATCAAGATCTTACCATCACACATACATATAGGTTTGTCAATACATGCATGTGTTAACATGACAACTAGTGGATAAACATGATTAACAAGCCAGCACATGAAATGAGTTAGGTTTATTGAATCATTAAATTTGATTCTTGCCTACCTTAAACATCGGAAGTGATAAGATTTCCTCTGGAGGCAACTTTCCACTCTTTAATTCTTCTGGTGTTGCATAAGGTCTGAAATCTAAATTCTCTTTATCTGGCTCCATTGATTCTTTCTCCATGTCAATTTCTGTTTGCTCACTTTGGACTTGTTTAGGCATAATTTTGATCTGCAATCAAAATCAAGATCCACACATCAATTAGTTTCAATAGAGAGAAAAATCCTATGACTGTTCATCCAGAAAGAACAGCAGTGACCTGTAACACAGGGTTCTTCTTTTTTATCATTGGGATCTCTTTTGGGACCAAGTTGGCAGGTTTCAATCCAACAGCCTCGTGAGCCACATATTTATCCACTGCAGGCCCTACAATAGCTTCTCGCTTGATGCGCTTTCGTTTAGGTCTTGCTACCTGCGGAACTCCAATGGGATGGGCCTTGCCATCAACTTCCTAAAGACAATTTAATAACAAAACAATTAGAATCTGGTTTAAAAAAAAAAAAAAGAAAGAAAAAGAAAAAAGAAAAAAGGAAAAGACATGCAAAAGTTAACAAAGAAAAGAATACTGCACAGAAATGAATATTTAACATTGATGGCAAATCATATTTGAAATGCTAGTTTTTCACCAAGAAGCAATGTGGGAAGAGTTGTGGGGTAAAGTTGCACTACTACACATTCTTTGCTAGATCATGACTCCCCAATGCCCTCTCCCTTCTCCCTTCAGTAAGGATAGCTCATATGATTCAAGACTGGCATCATCATAGCCACCTAGGCTAGAAACAAGGCCTAAGAACCGTATCACTCATAATCATCGGAGGATTGTGGCTTTTTGGAGGTAGAGTTAAGGGTTCAACAAGTTTGCTTGGCTCACCCCCCCTCCTTGGAAACAACCCCAACTTGGCTAGTCGTAAGGATTAAGGAGCATTAACTAAGAACAAGTGACATTTTGGAAGACATATCATACTTAACAACTACAGCCTTCCCATTATACTCAGCTTGGGATATCATACCTATCTCTCCCTTCTTCCAGTAAGGATAGCTGATATGATTCAAGACTATCATCATAGCCACCTAGGCTAGGAGTACGGCCTAAGAACCTTATCACTTACGACCATTGGAGGATTGTGGCCTTTTGGAGTAGAGTTAAGGGTTCAACAAGATTGCTTGGCTTGCCCCTCCTTGGGACCAACCCCAACTTGACTAGTCAAAAGGATTAAGGTGCATTGACCAAGAACATGTAACATTTTGGAAGACATCATACCTAACAACTGGAGCCTTCCCATTATACTCTTCTTGAAATATCATACCTACCTCTACACATCTTATGATACAGACCCCTAAAGTATGATCCACAAATGCAGAGGTAATTAAGATAACTAATTAGGGCCAACCATCTATCCAAGAGTGAGTATAAAGGAAGACCCTATGCACACTAAAGGCAACTGGAGCCTTCCCATTATACTCTTCTCAAAATATCATACCTACCTCAACACATCTTATGATACAGACCCCTAAAGTATGATCCACAAATGCAGAGGTAATTAAGATAACTAATTAGGGCCAACCATCTATCCAAGAGTGAGTGTAAAGGAAGACCCTATGCACACTAAAGGCATCAATAACATTGTCCACCGTTTTTCCAGGAAACCTCCAACCAGTTCAGCAGCTATCATCCACAAAAGTTTAACCCAAGCTTGATTACACAAGGTCCTCATGTACCCCTCTTTTCGTACAAATTCCTCTTTCTACTTTTACATGTTTATATGTTTTCCTCATGATTTTTATGTGCATTTTGTATGTGTTTGTGTGTTTGATATGTATATAAAATCTGCTTTCAGAATAAAAAGTATCACTTTTTTGAAATATGTATTAATTAGTGATTTCAATTTAAAGTCATAGAATTTCAGTGATAATATAATTAAGAAATGTATACATTTACACACACATAAAATAATTCAAGGATTATATTAAATTAGCATTTGAAGATTACCTCATCTGAAGACTCCAATTCTGACTCACCACTAGACAGATCAGCCGTAGTTGGCTTAGTAGCTATTGGAGGGGGCAGAGGGGGTGGCGGAGGTGGAGTTGGTACTACTACTGAAGGCGGTAGAGGTGGGGTGGGAAGTGCCATACGAAATGGAGCAGGAATATTCATTTTATTCATCAAGTGTAATACCTACAATAGAATGAATAAATCTTTAGCAAATAGAGCCGAATATGTTTAGGGGTAAATGAATTGAGATCAATAAAATAACTATGGGAGCAGAATAAGAGAGAATATTTTTTTTCCCGAAGTCCTTGCATGAGTCCATAAATAACCTGTGTATAGAATCGAGGAACAGCAATAAGAGCATTTACAATGTTGGTAAGAATATTTCCATCTGGTGGAGGGTAAGCATACCTGCATCACAAGCAGGTTATTTAAAAGCAAAACTGATCAATAAACATCTGTCTACAAATGTGGAACAACTTCCAAAGAGAAATTATCATATAAACAACTTGGGTATAACCTTTAACAAGTCAAATTGTGGCATATGATTAAGGGAGATAACCTTTCAAGTTATTTTCATTTATACATATATATAGAAGAGGCATTGATGAAGCACACTGTAAGGGAAGAGAAGAGAAGAGAGAACTCTAACACAAACAGCCACAGCCTAAAAAACACAATATTTTTAATCAAAGCTAAATATTACAATGCAAAGATTCAAATTTTCATGCTAAATCACTCAAAGTTCAATTTCAACAACAACTACACCACTAATAATCAATGCAATAGAACGCATGTTTATATCATAACCAACAGATATTGATAATGTAACTTCCAATAAAGAAACACTTTGTGCAGGTAAAACCTTTTAAAGCACGCAACACACTGTGAGTGCTCATATAAGGAAGTCTATCACTTCTTATGCAACAATAATTTAAAGCTTACGTTCTTTTCACATAACTTTTTGAACTTAATGTCTCGCAAAAGAGACATGAGCACACACACAATGACATAAACATTTTTTTTTATTGGAACTGGGATGTCTGAATCAAAGCCCGACTAATCCTAAAGGGTGCATAGGCCCTCGGCACTAGGGTGAAATCTTGGATACATGCAAATAGATTTAAATACTACAAATGAAGGGGGTAGGAGGGTTAGCATATGTTCAACAAGAGATCTCCCCTCAATTCGCATGTCTATGGTTCATGTATCAATACACACATGAGCCAAGTTTTTGTTGCACATTCACATCAACTACAAATTCCAACTAAATATGCAATGGTATAAAATTAACAAGTTTGGTCTCTATAACCTTGTTGGGCCCAATTGCACATATGACCTACCTTGAATTCCAAAATGAAACTTCACATGCCATTTCCCAAATTTAGGCTCAACAATCCACTTCTATCACATGCCTAGATAGACATATCACATAACACAAATGTTGGACATGAAGGGAAAGCTCATGATAGAAATAAGTGGATGCCCCCGTTATAGCCCTATTAAGTGTGAAAATTCAAAAAGGGAAAAGGAAAACATACTCAAGGTGAGGAGGAAAGGGGTAGTCAACACCAAGTCTTTCAGCAATAGGTTCACTAGCAGAAAAGGACCCAAATTTGGATCCTTCATTGAGGTCTCTGTTTGGAGTAGAATCCTTCGTCAAAGACGAAGAGTGTTTCCCTGATTGACCTGCACCTTGTTGATTTTTATTATTCTCTGTTGGTTTATTAGCTCTTTCCACTGACAAGACTTTCCCCAGAAAACACAACCTGACCAACCATATTAAGAAAACAATTCTGAGACCTTTTTCACATCAGTTTAATATGAATAAATGAAGCATATGAAAAGATCAAGAAACGGATTAAACATAAAAAATAAAAATAAATAAAATGAACAAATTAGATCATGATGAGATATGAAATATGCAGGAAATACTACTTAGATATACCATCAAACCGTATTGCAGTTTCATATGAAAAATTGGGATGCCAAATAAATGAATACCCATTTCTCGCAAAATATGATGTGAAATAAAAAAGAGCACAGTGAGATGTGAACAAAAAATAAATAAATTAACAAAATAGAGCACAATTGAGATATAAAATAAGCAAAAAATACCCATTTAACTGACGATGTGCTTGAGATGCCAAAGCTTCACTCTTGAAGTCAACAAACGCACAGTTTCTCACCCTGTATATGACCAAAAATATGTCACATACAAATAGGATTAGTAAAAAAAATCACTTGAATATGCTTACTAAATGTAAAACACACATCCCCAGTTCCCAAAATAAGAATGCAAAGAAGAGGTGAGTGATGCAAATCACTCTAAAAATAAAGAAGGGCAAACAAAAATTTAGCACGGGCATTGCTTAGAACTTCATCATATCATTTCTAGGCCAAATTTTAAGTCTTATTTTATATATATCTTTTTAAAACAGTTGCAGCTAGTATAGCAATGTTTTTCTTAGATTTTAGTAGTTAGGGTACTTTAGTAATTACAAGATTTGCTGGATATGGTTGCTGAAATATCACTAGGTTATATTATGGGTCAAGTTAATCATGGAGTCAATATATGTGGTCTTTATTGAAATTTGAAATCTGGAATGTTAATAATAATTATCATTTCCTAATTTCTTATTTTTGGAGTCTTAATCCTGCCAGAAGTATGGAAAATATTGCCTACATATATAATTGCAATGAGGTTAAGTTTTACAGAGTTAAGGTTGCATTTGGATGGATGAATTTGAATTGAGGTTAATATAAAAAATAAATAAATAAAGAGGTTTAACAATTAGGCTCTGTTTGTTTCGGCATAAAATATTTTACACTGAAAAAATGTATTTTGGTGTTTGGTTGATACTTGAAACATATTTGATTGCCTAAAAGAGAAATTTTGATTTAAAAAAGTGTCATTTATGACTTTTTAGTGAGCTAAGATATTTATTTGAAAAGACTAAATGTGTTAAAAAGGTAGTAAGTGAGAACTTTGCAAAATTTGACTTACGGAATTTTTAAATGTAAATCATTTTTGGGGAAATGATTGTTTAATTGAATGTAAAATATTTTTGACAAAAACGTTTTACATCAAAACAAATGAAGCCTTAGTGTTGTATACCTAATGGTGCAAAAGAAGCTTCCAGAATAGTTTCAAAAATCAAATTGGTATAGAATTTGCTGGGTAGAAGCTATCAATATGACCTAGAATCAACTATGGACAATGTTAGATCACCACTCATTCAAAAAGTGTGAGATTTGTTTTATAAATATGTTTGTGGTAGTCCAAATATGAAACTAAAAGTCTAGTGAACAATTTCTATGAGTAAAGTCCCTAGCTTTTAAGAAAATAAATTTGATTGAGCTCTTTAAGTAAAATTGAAAAGCAGACAAATAATTGAAAAAAAGAGTTAAAATTGAAGCACAAAAATTATATGATAGAATTAAAACAAAAGAAAAAAAAAAAACCCTAAAACACAAATGAATGAATGAGATGATTGTAATTAGAAATACCTTCCAGCAGAGAAAGGACGGACAGAGGAAGCACCATAGTGGGAGAAGAGGCGAGAAAGGGTGTCAGAAGGAATAGCTTCAGGAAGGTGACGAATCAAGAGGGTAGAAGCTGTCGTTGTTGATGCTGCTGCCGTTGATTCCTCTGAAAGTTGTTCAGTGGGTACTCCTTGATATGCAACATATCGAGGACGAGTCGTTTCAGGATTCATCAATGACGATTGCAAGGTTGGAATGGAAGCAACATACACAGACAGACAGTGAGGTCTGTTGAAGGGTTGGGGGAGGGGAAGCCAATTTCACCGACTAGGCTTCGTTTGCCGGTTTTTTTTTTTTTTTTTTGATTAAAAAAAATTGGGATATGATAGACTATTCCAATATACCCCTTATCTCTTACAGCATATTTGTAGGAACTCACTGTACTTATGTTGGGGGTCGAAGCTTAAGCCCCGCGTGCTTCAAGCGTTAAGAAATATGTTTAATTTCAACAAAAGTTTATGGAGACTCGAACCCAAACTTTAAGCGAAAAATTCAAAGGCCTTATCACTAAACCAAACCGCTTTTATCACTGAACCAACCCGTGTTGGTTTCATTTGCCCGTTACGGTTGGTACAAAACCAAAGTAAAATAGATTAAACAAGTTAAGATGGTGAAATGTGACATTTAAATTATGATTATTTTTTTTAATGTTAAAATTAAAAAAAAATTATCAAACGATTTTTTTAATTTCAAATTAAAAAAGTTACAACTTAAAAAAAAAAAATTAATCAAAGTAAGACACTGCCAAAACTTTATTTTCATTTTAGGTTGGTTTTTATTTTTTTTTCTATTATAAGATAAATTGATTTTTTTAAAACCATTTTTTGGAAAATAGTTTTTCAAAAGTCATTATCTACCTTACAAAATTGATTAAAATAATAATAAAAATTTAATACAGAAGTGGGCTTTTGAAAAATTAATTTTAATTAAATTATCTTTAAAACTTAATTAATTAAAATTGTTTTTATAAATACATTTTTACACTAAATTTTTTTAAATTAATTTTCAATATAAATATTTTTTTTTTAGCAAAAATATTTTTTATACAAAAAATCGTTTTCTAAAGACATCTTTACAAAGACTATAAAACGATTTTATGAAACTCGTTTTTTTACTCTTTTTTTTTTTTTTTTCATTTGTTTTGAATTTCAAATGAACCACGTTTTTAAAATTAGGGTTTTAATTTTGATTGAGAATATGTTTACCTAACATTGGTAAACAATTTGATAACTATAGAATGAGATGATGAATATTAACAGTACAATGTGGCATTGGAACTTTAACAAATGCTCAAAACTGCAGCAAATATCTCATGAATAGAGTAAAATATGCACATATACATAATTTTTATAAGGAAAATGTTTGGTAGCTTAAAATTCTGCGGCTTAAATGGCTCAAATCTGTCAAAACGACATCGTTTTACACTCAAAATCTGTCAAAACGACGTCGTTTTAAGTGATTTGAGCCATTTGAGCCACAAAATTTCAGTGGTTCAAAATTTGATTGGTATGTGATAATTGAAATGAGAACAAAACAAACCCCAATCAAACAGACCAAGAATGTTCCGTTCAGCACTTTAAAGGATATTTAATAAGCATAATTACATTCCCCTGATTCATTGATAGTTCTTATTCATTTTATATTTGTAAAATTTCCCTTGCATTGACTTACTCATGTAAAATGTGCTTTGTGCGTGTCAATGTATGGGTTTCTCCATCCATATTTTTTGTTTTTGAAATGATGAATTAGCATTTGGATCTTCTAGCTGTGCAATTACTATTTTTTTTTCTTATATTTGGATTTCTGTTCTTATTGGAAGTTTCTTCTTTTATTGAGTTAAACTTTTCTCATTGGATACAATGTTTTGTTTTGTTTTATTTATTTATGTATTATTTTTATTTATTTATTTATTTTGTAATTGTGTAGTCCAATTTTTGTTAGTTTGTCAGTATAGAAAGTGATGAAATATTTTATGAAGTGTATCCTTATATACGATTAGGTTTTAAACTTAAGATTAGCTAAAAGCTTCTCATTTTTTTTCTTGTGATTTTTGCCTTTGTAATGCGTCCCCCCTCCCCCCCACCCCCCCCTCCCCCCCTCCCCCCCTGCCTGGGGTTGTGAGATTAAGATCTAAATAACAATGTTGTGGTTTTGGGATTTGATGATATTAGCTTCCATATATGGCGCTCACTTGAAATATCTTATATTAATTTGTATTAGACATTGTAATCACATCCTAGCCTATTACTCAAATGTCATATAGTTCTTCTTTAAAATACAAACAATTCAATCATCTAAATCAATTTTTCATATGTTCTTTGTTTGTGATTTTGAAAAAAATGAGTTATTTTGAATGTCAAGGTTAGGTATGGAAGTTGTGAGCATTATATTCTATTGGGGGGAAAACATTTTGCGAAATTCCCAGGAAGGTGTGTCATACCACACCGAAGCCAAGGGTTGTATAATGTGCAAAGGGAGATGATATTGGGCGAGCTGGAGGCTATAATGGTGCCCAAGATCGCTAGGTATGGGAAAAATATGCAATTGAAGATTACATGTAGACTCCCATGTAGAAGGAAGTATACGTTGTTGCCAATCAACAATAATGAGACCTTAACTAATGTCTTGGATCTCCCAAAAAAACTAGGGAACGAATTTTTGTTTTTTGAAAATTTATGTGGAGAAGGAGAGCATTTTTGAGAAACAGGATCTTGTCCATCTCAAGTTTCAAAGAGAAGGTGACAAATGCTTGGTTTTTGGTGAAGTGGTCTCTTCCAAACTCTGTCCTAAAATCGGGTCAAGGTTAGCTAGGGGTGGTCTTGTTTTATTTGTGTGGTTAGTGACCGGGTGTTAATTGCAAGTCTCTTTGGTTGGTGTGCTGGTCCTTTATTTAGGGATGTGCGTTGAGTGTATGTGAGGTTACTCCATAAATGATTGAGTGAGATTGCGAGTTTGTGGGTTGAGTGACTGCAGCAATTTAAACTTTATCTCACAGTTTGTTATGCAGGTTTTTAGCTGGCCCTTGTTGTGTAAGGAAGTTGGGTTGAGTGTTGGTGAGTTCCTATATTAAGACTGTGTGTGAGAAGGGTTTTTTGTGCTATTGTGGGTTGAGTGTGGTGAGAACCAATAATTAACTAATTATCTTTGGTGCAGGTACTCAGCTGGTCTAATTTAGGGGAGTTATTTTTGTGGTTGAGTGATTGAGGCATATATTGTTGAATAGTTTCTGTGTTGTTTCTCATACATTATAGTTAACTGCTGTGTGTAGTGTTTGAGTGTACTTGAGTGTTGAGTGAAGACTAGCAGTATCATGTGAGCTTTTGCAGTTAACTATTGTTGAATTGTCATATTGATTTGGTGATTGCTTGGCTCTCTTAGGATCATTTAACTGAATGATGGCCTTGAGCAAGTAGCCCAATTTGGTTGATCTTGTCCCAATTTGTTGAATGTTGAAGCTTCTAGGTGCTGTTGCTATTGTCTTTTCTACTATTTTGGAGTTTTGGCAGGCCAACTGTTGTGGTTCTTGCAGCTGCTGCTGCTTGCTGGTGCTGTTTTTCTATTGTGGCCTGTTTGCTGTGTGCTATTGCTGCCATTTTGCTGATGCTTTTTTTTTATGTTACATGATATCTAGAAGGCTATGGTGTTTGTTTTACAGTTTGAATTTTAATATATTAGTTTATTTGTGATAGGCTCTATTGGTTATCTTGTAATCTTAGGTCCTGTTTTGGCTTTGTACATGGCTTTATTGTGTTAGTAGGTTTTCTTTTGAGTTATTTGGGATCTGATTTGTGGTCCAGCAATCTCCAAGCCTTCCCTATGGTGTAGTTTTGTGTTGGCCTTGTTCCTGCCCCTCATTTGCTCTTGTTGCTCATGTGGTATTTGAACAAGTTTTTCTCTTGTTGTTGCTTTGGTTTGTTATTGTTTGTATCTTGTATAGTTGGTTAGCTCCTGAGGCACGCCTCTTGTAGTTTGTATTTATTTGTCTTTTTAATTTATGACTTATTCACCAAAAAAAAAAAAATTTCCAGTGGAAGGGTCATTCACTCAAATGTTAACACAGTCGCAATCCCCTGACAATGCACTTGTACAGTCTTCACAAGTGTTCCATCAAGATTACACTCCATTCAATTCTTTGCAAAATTACACTCAATTCAATTCATCACAGAGCCTAGATGGTTATTACAGTGCAGGGCTCAACACTCATACAACCTCATCTGCACACTGGACCCAAGAATGTCCACCGTTTTTTAATGTTGAACATACAAGAGAGATGACTGTTCAAATTTATTCAATCTCCAATGATACAGTGTCGAGTCTTGGTTTTGATGTTGAGCTTGGAGTAAATGATGAGATTTTGTAGAAGATTTCGATGCAGCGATGTGAGGTGAATAAAATGATTCAGTTGATGATGAAGTCGAAGGGCACAATGATATCCACGAGCTACACCCAGATATCCCTTTCTATCATAATATTCATCTCGACAATGATGGTTCCATTACAATCCGCGATGTTGTTGAACGTTGGCCATTGTGGGACTTCAAAACTGCTGAATTGGAGCAATGAATGATTTTCAGCGATAAAAAAAGCTTGGTGCACGTTGTTTATTTGCATAACCTAAGCACAATCGAGAATGCAAGGTTGTAGAATCACAAGGAAAAAGTTAGGTGTCCGAGTGCAAGCACGGCTACAGTTGGAAGGTTCGGGGCAGCGAAGTTGAAAGACAAGTTTCTTTCAAATTAGAAAGTTTAAAGGGCCGCATCAATGTATATACCTAAGGATGTAAAAACATATTTATAAAAATCGTTTTTAATTATTAAGTTTTAAAGATAACTTAATTAAAATTGGCTTTTCAAAAGCTAATTTTCTGTGTTAGATTTTTATTATTATTTTAATCAATTTTGTAAGGTAAAAAAATGAATTTTGAAAAACCATTTTTCAGAAAATAGATTTTGAAAAATCGGTTTACCTTATAATGGGAAAAAAGATAAAAACCCACCCTAAAATGGGAATAAAGTTTTGGCAGTGCCTTAGTCAGAGAAATTAGCCAATTCCATAGCTATGATACAAATCACTTGCAGAAGTAGTCGTTGACGAAGGCGCTATAAGGAGGGAACTCTATTCATCATAGGTGTGTTGGAATTCATTTTTTACTGATTTTTTCATTATTTTTTTCTTTTAAAAAAAGGGAGATTTTTTTTTTTAAAAAAAAGTGAAAATTAAAAACAATAATAATTTCTAATTAATAAGAGACATTTATAAATCTCTCTTTACTTACACTCTTTTGGATCGTGAGGTAAAGGTGAGACAAGAAATGATTGTGGTTTCTTACCATTATGTTTGGATGAATAAAAGAGAAGAGAATGTGATTTCTCACATATCTTGTTTAAATAGAGAAAATAAAGTAATGTGTTGTATTTCATTTTACTAAAATAACATTCATATTAATAAGTTATGTTTTTTCATAAGGGTAACTTTGATATTTTAGAAAACTTTCATTAAATCCAATTCTTTTTCTCACCACTTTTGGTGAGAAACAAGCTTGAGGATCCTCTAGACTCCATTCTCTACAGTTTTTTCCTACAGTCCATGAAAACGGCGTCGTTTTGATTAGTAAAAATATATATAAAAAAAAAAACACAGAAATATGAAAGGGAAGAGGGAAAAAGGAAGAGGAGAAACACAGAGAGATAGAGACAACAAGAGTTCCAAACACAACCACTGTCACCTACGTTCTTCACCGGCGAGCACCGACCTCCGTCCTCCATTGTCTTCTGCCATTGTCCATTGTTGTTTGTCAGAGCAAATCAAAGATATATTCTTCTTTCTTTGTTTTGATTGCAAATCTAAATTGATACACCTTTTTTTTCCTTCTAGGTTTCTTCATTTATGGTTTTCCAAACTACTTGGATCTCTCTCTTTTCCCAAAAATCATCCCCAAAGCACAAGCTTTTCTGGTCTAAAACCTTTAATTTTGAGGCTCCACCATGTGAAAGGTTAGATTTAAGCATCTAGATCAGAAAGGGGGGGGGGGGGGGAAGACAAGAAGAGATTAGAAGGAAAAAAAAAAGGGAAAAAAAATGTGTAGAAGAGAAAAGTTGTAGCCCCCCGAAAATAATATAGTAATTCAATAGTAAAGACTAATACAAAATGACATAAACAAAGTATTAGGCTTTCATTAATCAGAGTCCATTTACAAAAGGGGCAGATGCATTACACATTCATAAGCTCTACCCTAAATCTATAGCATGTGGCACCAAACTAAATGATCAACGAAATAAATGCCCTACGGGCTTACAACTTTCCAAGACGATACTTGGTTACAACAAACGAGTCAAAAGCTCAATACAAAATAAAGCCCTAGGCTTGTGTAAAGGTAAATACAAAAATAAACAGAAGTGAGCTCTTAGCTCCGTAATCCTCCCAAGCTACTGCCTTGGCAGAGGCATATCACCGGCACCTGGAAATGGTTTTTCCCAAATAGGGTGAGCCAAAACCTAGCAAAAACAATTTAGCACAATATATGGACTTTAACAAGGTTATATACACGATGCACTTGACCAATGCTCAATGATAGAATCATTTACAACTCTTTTTCCAAAACCATATTATGGCAAATATTATATCCAATCCATTTTATATCAATTCGTTTCATGTCATTTCATATCCCCTCAATTCATGAGTCATATTCATTGTTATCCAGACAACTCAACTGAGATTACAATTCAATGGTTTTCTTACTTCACAACCATTACACACCAACACTTCAATTTGTCATTTTACGGAAATTTTGTCCACAGGAATCGGCACCCATATATACACAATGTTTTCAGGACTTTCACCCTGGACGCACAGGCCAACTTAATTCAATGGAGTCCATCACCTTTCTCCTCCCAAACGTGGAGTCCATCACATTTCTCCTCCCAAACGTGGAGTACATCACCTTTCTCCTCCCAAACATCATATATATACAATGTATTTAGCACAGTCATATTCAGTGACAATCAATAAGAGATTAGTTTCAATTCACCTAATCCTCATGCAATTTCTACAACAATCATGGCTATCCTCCACCGATAGCCCAAAACAGATATTTTTAAATAGATATACAATCTTTAAAACAGATAAATTATTCAAATTTCCATATGTGGGAGATGATACACATCCAACTTCACCATTGATATAAACTTTCATCTAATTTCATATTCTCATTTCCAATTTCATTATTTATGCAAAATAATTACTTGAACATTTTAGGGCAAAACCCTATTTCCTTCCAAATCTCATCCCAACCACCACATCATCTATTTTAACACAACACAAGTTTATATTCATTCCCATGATTATTCCCAAGACACCCTTTTTGAAACCCCTTTTTTGAATTTAAACCCCAAACCCTAGGTTTGTTAAAATCACATCAAAATCTAATGTTTCTCACACATCAGGGAATAGCCAAGTTAAAACCCATAGAGAGTGTAGAGAGTCCCTTTCTCAAGCTTAGATAACCAAAGCAACAATGGAAAAACTTCAAGGACGTTGAAACCAACTTCTACTCAGATCAAAACGGAGCTCTTGAGACGCTCTACCTCTTTAACAGAGAGAGTAGGGTGTAGAAACCACTAAATCTAGGTGAAAAAGTAGAGAGAGAGTGAGTTTTAGAGAGAGGAGCTCCAGATCTAGGGTTTTGGTGGAAAAAAATATGAAAAAGTGATGTAAAAAGGTGCTACTGTGAACTGATATACGCACAGTTCGCTAAAGCGCAAGAGTTGATGTTCGAGCGTCAGACACAATAAGTTGTTCCACTCAAACGCAAGAAATGACCGCTCGAGCATAGAATACACACATCCAGCAGTTTTGCAGACAGAAGAATATCGCTCGAGCGCAAGAATAACCGCTTGCGTAAGAAACGCCGCTCGAGCGTAGAATACACTCTTCTAGTAGTTTTGCAAACCTGCAAAAGTACTGAGAGTTTACAAAGCCCGCCCGAATGCAAGAAGTGCCACTTGAGCGGAAGAGCAAAATTCTGGACAACAAGAGTTGGGAAACCAAACAACCAACCTGTTCTAAACACAACCACAGCAATCCCAAAGCCAAATTTAAGGGGAAAAAGATAAGCAAGACATATTCAACTGTATGAAACCAAGAAACTTGTATCTAGATTACAACACGAGTCAGGTTAAAACCAGAATTGCTATAACAGCGATGTGGACGATAGACGGCGAGGACAAAGGAGGCGACGGATCGTTGGGGATGGGCGGGTGACAACGGGGAGAGTGCCGGCGAAGGAGGCTATACTGGAGTGGGGTTAGGTTTTGGGAGGGGTCAGTGATGGAAGTGAAACCCAGAACAAAAAGAAATTTGAATTTTTTTTATTGTTATTTTTTTTCAATTTACTCACCAAAACGACGTCGTTTTGGTGAGTTTAAATCTCAGCCCTCGATTCCTTCACTGTAGGAGATCATTGTAGGGTATTACTCTAGAGGATCTTTAGAAAGAAAACATAGGTTTGGTGAGAATTCTTTTCTCACTATCTTCCATCATTTCTCACCTACTTAACCACCCAAATAAGTGAAGGAGTTTTCTATTCTCACCATTTCTTTTCTTTTCCCACCAAATCCCTCCCTCCAAACGAAGTGGTACTTATATTCCACTTGGAGTTGCTCTTACTTATATTCCACTTAGTCCAAATTATTTTCTTATATTCTAATAAGTCCTATAGGTGACATAGTTAATAAAATACCCATAATAATAATATTCACATTGGCAGTGTGAATGTTCCGTGATGTGAACATTGACACCATCAATGTGAATATTTACATTATCAAATATGAATGTTTACATCACCAAGTTGTTAAGCGCTTAAAAAATATTTTTCAAGGTAAAATTGTCTATAAAATACCTTAAATATGATAATTAGGATTTGGTGGATCAAATATCCAAATAATAGGACTTATTGAAATACAATAATATATATGTTATGAACTAATTGAGATACAAATACTTGAAAAATAATTTCCTAAAGATACAAAAAAAAAATGTGCATAATTCAATGCATTGTACCTTTATTATGTTGAAATTAACGTTTTACTCTCCACTTTTTTTATATATATATATACTCTCTAAAAAAATTATACTTTTAATGCTTGGTTTGGTATTTTTGACTTAAAAAAATAAAAAGTTAAAAAAATATTTTAAAGAAAATAAGTCAAACAATTCAAGTTTTTTCATATAATTAATAAAATTCATTCTCAAACACATTAATTTTTTTTATCTCATAAAAAAACTAATAATTAGAAAAATAATAATAATAATAATATTGAAGAAAAAAATACTAGAGATGAAAAATATCAAATATATATATATTTATAATTAATTTTGATTAATGTAATATTATATATTTCTATGAGCATTAGTTCTAATATAATCTAACAATTTCATTCAAATTTTTATAATGATGTCTATTTTTTATCAAAATTATCATTCTAACATTACATTTTGTCAATCATCAAACATATTATTTTTCAAATAAAGACATACGCAACACCTTTCAAGACTATCTTTTCAAAAAATTTCAAGATTTGTCTTTGTGGGCTTCACGTAATCAACGAATGTGATCTAAATCATTCATCTAATAGACCCCGTAAAGAATAACATACATGTAAAAAATTAATTTGATCAGATATCGATAAATACTAATTTATCGTATTTTATTTTATAAAATTGGTAGTTTTAATTTAAATTTCTATTTAATATTCATTTTATAAAATAAAACATCATTAGTTAGTTTGATTAAACTAATTTTATATATAATAATTCAAATCACCATTGTGAATTTCATAATACTCACAAAATAAAATTTTGTGTGGATATAAAGAGAATGTAATTTTTAGAGAAGCAACTCCTTTACAGAGCAAATATTCTAATGTGGTTGATATGACAATGAGAGTGGACATTGGTTAGTGTACGGGGAGCAAATATTTGTCGTTGTCCGTACTCCTCGTGTCCAAGCTTTGTTTCACTCCGACTAACCTGAGAACACAACGATGGTGAGCTGTTCGGCGGATGTGATGTTGGAAAGCCCCTCCGACGATCAAGTTAGTACCATTTTAGAGAGAGAAAGAGAGAGAGAGAAGACAAAAGAGAGATAGAGCTCTGGGTAGCCAGAAATTTAGGCCTGCTATATGGAGGCGCCGCTCAGTCTATATAGCCTCGGTGCGTGCTACTCTGCTCGTCATTTTTTGGACGCGTGGCTGTACTGCCCTCTCTATTCTTTACACGTGTACCTGTCAATACTGCCAAACAACATTGGCCAAACTGTATTGACGCACACCATTAGCGGGTTTCTCTTCTCGCACTCCAATTGGACCACCTGGCAATTTCCATCGAGCTAGGTATAGCCCGGTTAGTTCCAGCTTCAATTTCAGCTGACCTTCAAGGTCAAGCTCAATAACTAGCTCGATTTGCCCAACTCCATTCGTTCCCGCTGACCTTGTTTGGCCTTGGACCATCGCTTAACCTAGCTCGACTTAGCCCGGTCCAACTTCCAGACTTTGGGCTAACTCAGCCACATGATCTAGAACCTCGGCCAAACCGCCCTCAGCTATGCCAACTCGGTCACGTAATCCAACGGCAAGGCCCAAGTCACAACTAGATCGACCCGTTTGCTTGACGCAAACTCCCCTCTCAACTACCCCTTAATTCCGTCCGCACTCACATGACCGGAATTACATTACTAAGCCGGGCTAGACTCTTTGATTGGTTGTTCACTTTGCTCAGTCGTCGGCCTTAAATCCCTTCTGTTGTAACATGAATGGGATTACTCTACTTTAGTTCTGTTTAGGAACTTCCAAGTTGGTAAGCAAAGTCAGCTCGGCAACTTGCTTTTTGGCGAGTAAAATCAGCTCGACAACTTGCTTCTTGGAGAGCAAAATCAGCTTGGCAAAGAACTTCAAAGCTGTCAAGCAAGGTCAGCTCGACAACTTGCTTCTTGGCGAGCAAAATCAGCTTGGCAAGAAACTTTAAAGTCGGTGAACAAGGTCAGCTTGGCGACTTGCTTCTTGGCGAGCAAAATCAGCTCGGCAAGGAACTTCAGAGTTGGCGAGCAAAGTCAGCTCGGCAACTTACTTTTCGGCGAGCAAAATCAGCTCGGCAATAAATTCTGAAGTTGATCCAAACCATCAACAACCCTCTTGTCGAGCAAAATCTGCCTAGCAAGGAATTTTGAAGTTGATCAAAACCATCAACAAACCTTTTGCCGAGCAAAATCCGCCCAGCAAGGAATTCCAAAATTGATAAAAACCATTAACAAACCTCTTGCAGAGCAAGATCCGCTCCAGCAAGGAATCCCAAAGTTGATAAAATCCATTAACCAAACCTTTTGCCAAGCAAGATCTCTCTGGCAAGGAATCCCAAAGTTGATAAAATTCATCAACCAAACCTCTTGCTGAGCAAGATCCGATTTGGCAAGGAATCCCAAAGTTGATAAAATCCATCAACCAAACCTCTCACCGAGTAAGATCTGCTCCGGCAAGGAACCCCAAAGTTAATAAAATCCATTAACCAAACCTCTTGTTGAGCAAGATCCGCTCCAGCAAGGAACCCCAAAGTTGATAAAATCCATTAACTAAACCTCTTGTCGAGTAAGATCCGCTCCGGCAAGGAATTTCAAAGTTGAACAAAACACCAACTTCTATCTTATCGAGCAAAATTAGCTCAGTAAAAAATTCTAATCCATCAAGATGATCGTCAGTTGCCCCTTGAACAGTGCTAAATCCGCTTGGTGAGACAAAAATACAACAATTTTTAAGAAAACGGCCTACATGTTTCATTGCGCCAATAGCAAGAAGGGTTACAAGAATAGAACTAAAAACAAAACTTTAGATTAGCAGAGTTCGACATTCTAGAAATAGATCAACCATCTATATTCTACGAGTTTTATGCCCCTTTTCCTCGGCCTTCTTACTGATGTCTTCCAAAACTGAACTCCCTAGATCTCTTCCATGGTGGTTTGCATGACCACCCTCTTATTTGACTGTGTGAAACTTTTCAACTACTCGCTTGTCCTCTACTACCGGATTTGCCATCACGGTAGCTATGGCCACATCATTTTTGACTCGAATGTGCTCATTAATGTGTTGCATGAGTAGTTCCATAGTCAACGGTTGATTCATTGTGAGTGAGTCTCTCAATTGATGTCCAACTGGAAGACCGCCCTTATATTGAGTGATTACAAGGTTGGTCGGGCAATCAAGGATCTCGTTGAACGTCTCCCAATACTTAGCATTATATGCCTTCAAAGAGTCGCCTGGCTCCATCTCTATTCCCAAGAGATGGTCAACTTCCTTGGGCGTTGTGGTGTTTATCTTGAATCTGGTAACAAATGCCTCTGCCAACTGTTGCCACCCCTCAATGCTCTCATCCGGAAGCCTCTCAAACCATTTTAGGCCCAATTCGCCTAAACTCAATGGAAAAATAAGGCACATCAATGCTTCGTTCTGCCTGTGTCCAACCATACCTTGCCGAAAATGGCTCACGTGTATGTAGGGATCGGTTTTTCAGTCATAGAGCGTGAACTTGGGTTGGTGGAACCCAGTGGGGTGGCGCTCAGCCTTGCCAACTCTTTGTCTGGTGGCATGTGTGCGCCAAGCATAGTGGTGACATGGCGACCTTTTCATTAGCTCGCCCTCTAGGGGCCAGCCGCTGCAATGTAGGCATCCTCTGCCCTTTCCGCCGGTGAGCCGCTCCTCCAACACATCCCTTAGGTCTTTCGACCGGTTAGAGTATGAATATCTTGACGCTGTCGTCGGACATGAAGGGTGGTAACTGCTATCCTACGTATGAGATGTCGCCACCGGCGTAACGTAGTCTCCAACTCTGAAGCTTCTCGTGACGGAGAATGAAATGGTGCGACGTCTATTCTGACTGCTGGAACGACGAGAATGGGGCGTGCTCACCATGGTTTCCCACTCCAGCAATGCCATTTCCCTTCATATGGCGTTTCATGGTCTCCATCTCTATCGTCATCTTCTTAATGATGGTATCTTGGTCTCTCAGCTTGTCTTCCAAGTACTGAGTGTGTAAGTCTCGCCATCGGTGACGTTCTTTTGGGCTGACAGAGCGCCCAAAACTCCTTGCACGCTTGTTTTATGCATCTCTGGGAAGTCCTTGCCTAGAGGTCTCCAAACTAGCCATCGTCGGAATGGTGAACAGGCCATCTCTCCGCCGAACAGACTCTAGCGTGATGCCGTCGATGGCAGACAACAAAATGTCGTTATGGTTCGCGAAAAAAGATGACTAGAAAAGCTTAAAGGACAAAGCCTCTGTTTGGTAGAGCTATGGGAAAGTGCTTATAGCTTATGCCTAAACAGCTTATAGCTTATAACTTTCAGCTTAAGCTGATTTCCAACTTATTCTTAAAGCATCTCCTGCCCCACTCAAAGAATAAGCTGATTTCTGACTTCCAAAAAGCTATAAGCTATAAGCTATAAGCTAAACCAAACACATCAAAATAGCTTAAATTAAGCTGAAAGCTGAAATAAGCTGTAATTAAGCTCTGCCAAACAGGAACAAAGTTTTGTCTATCGGATTCCCACAGACGACGCCAATTGTACGGAGAGCAAATATTCGTCGCTGTCCGTACTCCTTGTGTCCAAGCTTTGTTTCACTCCGAATAACCTGAAAACACAACGACGATGAGCTGCCCGGCGGGTGTGATGCTGGAAAGCCCCTTCAACGATCAAGTTAGTACCATTTTAGAGAGAGCAAGAGAGAGAGAAGACAAAAGAGAGATAGAGCTCTGGGTAGCCAGAAATTCAAGCCTACTATATGGATGTGCCGCTCAGTCTATATAGCCTCTGTGCGTGCTACTCTGCTCGTCTTTTTCTGGACGCGTGGCTGTACTTCCCTCTCTATTCTTTACACATGTACTCGTCAATACCGCCAAACAACATTGGCCAAACTGTATTAATGCACACCATTGGCGGTTTTTTCTTCTCGCACTCCAATTGGACCACCTAGCAATTTCCACCGAGCTAGGCATAGCCTGGTTAGTTCCAGCCTTAATTCCGGCCGACCTTCAGGGTCAAGCTCAATAACTAGCTCGGTTTACCCAACTCCATTCGTTACCACTAACCTTGCTCGGCCTTGGACCATCGCTTCACCTAGCTTGGCTTAGCCCGGTCCAACTTCTGGACGTTGGGCTAACTCAACTACATGATCTAGAACCTCGGCCAAACTGCCCTCAGCTATGCCAACTCGATCGCGTAATCCAACAACAAGGCCCAAGTCACAACTAGCTTGGCCCGTTTGCTTGACGCAAACTCCCCTCTCTATTGATTAGGATTAACTTTTCGTCCTAAATGAAGTCTAAGTTTTTGTGAACAAGTTAAATTATTATGATAAGATAGCCATTGATCTCTCATTATGAATAAATACTTGTCACCAAGAAGTACAATTTTTCTTTTTCTTTTTCTTGTGTAAACTATTAATTTTTAATTTTAGTACAAGGTCACCCATTGAGAAGGCGAGAAAGAGAAAATAAAGTATGGTCTTGCTAACGAGTAGTCTTAGGATATAAGTAAAAGACAAAATATTTAACACTATTCGAGCTTGCACTGCCGCTCGAAGAGAGATAGCTATGAGACTCCCTCAAGTTCTGTAATTCGAAGGAGGTTCTGAGAATTTAAAACTCTAGAGTCACTTTCTTTGCTGTTAGGAATCGAAGTTCCGAAAGCAAATGAAATCACCATGGAACCGGACCTCCTCACTAACGTTCAATTCATTAGCAAGAAGAGGCAAATTCGCTTTTTTAGTAAGGGTGGGTTGAAAAGGAGAACTTTTATTAAAATCAATACATTTTTTTTAACATTTTTACATATTCTTAAGAGACTTGTTACACACTTCTCAATATTAAACCATGGCCATGGAACACTTATTAGCATTTGCTTTTTTAATATATACAAATGAAAATAAATTATATACTATATATTATTTATATAAATCTATGTTAGTCTAAATTTTAAGTGCTAATTTCAAATCCAATAAGAAAATTTAATCAGTTCTTAAATTAAGATTCATATGACTTTACATATCTAAATACAAATTCAAGTTTTATAATAATCAATTTATGTCAATAAATCAAGTTGATGACCACCCTATGTAAAGTTATTAATTAGTTGAAATTATAGCTGCTCATTTATTTAATTTTATGAAGGTGTCTGAGATTTCGTTGTTTCACATGTACTAAAATAGCCTTAAGCTTTTAAAGTGACCTTAGAGAGAGTGGAAAAGGCAACAAAATTTTAATTATTCATCCATCGCTTATGATTTGAAGTCATGACTTCACATATAAGAGTCATAAATCTTGATGTTGGAATAATCCAAAATCATATTGGGCGCTTGGGTCAAAAGTCCAAAATTAAATTTTCTTTGGTTAAAGGTTCAAGTGTTGAAATAGTTTGTTCATAAGGACAAACTGAAGCAAAATGACCAAAATATCATTCCTTATATATGTATCATACATACGGTCAAAACCCTAAACAAGTCACTCCATTTCTCTCTCTCTCTCTCTCTCTCTCTCTCTCTCTCTCTCTCACACACACACACACACACACACACACACACACACACACACACACACACACACTCCAACAACAAGTCAACAATATATACAACAAGGTGGCCATTTCATAGAATGGGGAGAATTTTCATCCAAGGGGAAAAGTCCGTCGAAAAACAGAGACGAACTCTGGCGGAAAATTCTAGCAGAAGCAGAAGCAAAAACAGAGGAACAATTTTTTGCACTGTGCAAACAAAGATGTCCCACCGATTACGTCATAAAATACCACCAATTAAAAACATTTTTGAGGGATCATTACAGACAAAAGAGACCCCCATATACAAGCCCCTTTAGTTCATTTCATTTTCTTAATGAAGAAGTAAAAAATTGGGTAGAAAATAATATTTTGTTCATAAGTCAAAATTTTGTAAAATACGAGCTATGTCAAAATTATTATCTCTCCGTTTACAGTAAGGACGATTGGATTAGATTAAGGATACACAAAAATAATATACACGATTTGCATACTAGCAAAGAACTCTCCTTCTCCTCTGATAACAGGAACCAGAACAGCGGCCCATCCGCCCAATCTCCCTTTACCTCGAAGGACCATCAAGAACAGGAAAAATTGCTTGAGCTAGAAGTCTTAGATGACACAACTACTTCTTCGACAGAATAAGTTTCAAGGACTACAATCACGACGCCGTCTACAACGTCATAGACTCCATCAAATACTCGACAATCCCAACTGAACTAATAAAAAATCTAGTTAGATGCCAGAGAGATTTACGTATTCGTTAAATTTCAACCAGATCTCACCATTAGAGGAGGAATTCCTTGTATTATATTAACTAATGGTTACAATAGTTGATTAGATGCAATGTCCCAAAAAATAAGATAATGGTTTGATGTAAATGTAACCACTATAATGATTAATGAAAAATTTTATTAATTTTATTTATGTAACCACTCAAACTATCATCTACTAATTACATTTCCCTTATCATCAACAACGACATCATCATTCTTCTTTACACTCATGATTACATTTTGTAAAACATCAGAAAATTCAGGACCGTCCATAATAACAGACCATCTCTTATCAACTTCGTCTTTTCTAGAAACAACAACCTCTGAAATGGACAGGCCAAGATCAACATCACTAGCACCATTACCACCTCTATATACATCAATCTCGGACAGGCTGAAACGACCTCTATGTTCATCAATATCTGAACCACTTTCCCCGAAACCTCCTAACAACAAATCTCTCCGCCTCGGTAAACCAACGGACTTAGTCTGTGATAGAATAGGAAGAGCTTCGGTTGGAGCACAATGCCAAACATCAACACACATACACACACACTCTATCTCTCAGCAGCCTCATCTCGTTATCGTCGATTCATTGACCTTGCTGTGTTGTCGCCATCACCACCACCACCATCATCTCCGATCTTCTCCAATTCATCATCCGTCGTGCAACACCTCTTTCCACCGCAACACCACCACCGGCTCCACGAACTTCCTCCGCCTTTTTGCAATCAGATCTGAGATCAAATCTCGTCCACCTTCATTCGTCTCAGCTCGTCTAGATCGGCGTCTCCAGAGGTTCTATGGAGGTTATTCCATAACCACACTCGCACTCTAGGCGATACCATCATCTTTTTGATTCCACCATCGCTACCACTGTCGACAGTGGCTGAGTGCCATTGCAAAGGGCAGCGATGCCTCTATTGCAGCGACGAAGGCTCCGTGTTCACTACAACAAAATGCAGTTTTGGCGACCAAAAATTACAAATTCGTCGCTGAAAGTAGGCCAATGGGCGACTAAAAGTGAGTTAGTAGCCAAATTTGATCACTTTTGGTGACTAAAAGACTTTAGTCGCCAAATATAGGTGTTTTAGCGACTAAAAGTAAGTTTAGTCGCCGAATACAGGGTTTTTAGCGACTAAAACAATTTTAGTAGCCAAAGGCGACGGTTTTTGGCGACTAAAGACAGTTAGTAGCCAAAAGTACAGCTTTTGGCGACTAAAAAATAGTTTAGTCGCCGAATATAGGTGTTTTGGCGACTAAAAACAGATTGGTCGCTGAAAGTGAAGCTTTTTGGCTACCAAAAAAAAAATTAGTAGCTAAAAACTGAGTATTAGCGACTAAAATTCAGTTTAGTAGCCAAAAGGCGACGTTTTTGGCGACTAAAATTAGGTTTGGTCGCCAAAAGTGCTGAGTTTTAATTGGAACTTCTTTTTTTAGCGACAAATAAATAATTAGTAGCCCAAAATAATACAATTAGCGACTAAATAATTGTTTTAGTCGCCAAAAGTGGCCAAATTTTTTTTTCAGTAAATAATTTATTTTTTGACAGAAATTAATTCAATTAAAAAAATTATATTTATAAAATATTATTTTGTATTCATAGCGGTAATTATACTATATAAATAATATATATTGCACATATAATCATGAGATGGTTGAGTGGCATAGTGGGTGGCGCCTTGTGTTTAAGGCTTGGAAGGTTGAAGTCGCAGGTTCGAAACCCTTGGGAGCTCTCCTGAGGCAGCACAGCGCACTGTGGGTTATTTGTTTTTTTTTTTTTGACAAATGCTTTTGGCGACGAAATACTTTGGTCGCCAAAAGAGTGGCAATTGTATAAATAATAAAAAAAAAGTTAACTATTGGCGACTAAAATTTTAGTCGCCAAAGGTATAATTTCCGAAAATGGAATTGAGCATTGGCGACCAAACCTTTAGTCGCTAAAAACCTGCCTTTTGCCGACAAAAAGACAGATTAGTCGCCAAAACCTTCTGCGACCGTTTATTGGCGACAAAACTGGCGACCAAAAAAATTAGTCGGGGAAGGTTAAACAGCCACTTTTGGCGACTAAAAATCGACCTTTGGCGACTAAAAATTTAGTCGCCAAAGGTGTGTTTTTTTGTAGTGGTTGTTCCTCTTCAAGCCAGACGATCCCTCTAAGTATTACAAACTCTTAACTCAATGCTTCGTTGTTATCTCGGGCAATGCACCTTATCTTTTAACTTTTTGTCCTGAGTATCGTTGGTCTCGAGACGAGGTCTCTTTCCCTCTCTCTTTCTCCGTGTCTCGCTCTCTCTCTTTCTCTCACAAAATATCTGATTTTTATTATGTGGAGTTTGTGTTCTAAGTAGTATTAAAAAATTCTCAATTGGAATGTTTACAGTTACTTGGGGCCTTCCAAACTCGACTATTCATTATTCCGACAGCTGATTAGGTGGCTCGCAAGACTAGCTTTTCTTTTGATCATTGTCCAAGCTCTAGGTTTGGAAATCATCACGATTTTGAGAAGATTGGGGTTGATTTCCCTCATGATAGTTTATCAAATGCTTTTGAAGATAAAGTTAGGGTTAGCGACGAGGTCAAGCATGAAAATGAGTTTTCTCAGTTAAAAATTGTTACTTGTGGTATCTGAATTTGTGGAATTAGATCTGTAACTATGGGAGATCTGAAAAGATGATGAAAATGAACAAATGAAATGAAAATCTGTTCAAAATGAATAGATAATTTTTTTTTTTTTTTTTTGTTGAACAAATAAGGATGAGAGAGAGAGAGAGAGAGAGAGAGAGAGAGAGAGAGAAGAGATTTGAATAGATAATAAAATGTGTTTAAAATTTGAACATATAAAAAAATTAAATAGATAGTTTGAAACAAATAAGTGAAAAAATTGAACAAATAATAAAATTTGGACAGATATTTGAATAGATAAGGGGAAATTTTTTAACAGATAAGGAAATTTTTTTGAACAGATAGAAGAAAAAAATTGAATAGATAGTCAACAAAATCAACAAATAAGAAAAAAGTGAATAGATAAATCAATGGGTAAAATTAAAAACAAAATGTCCTCTAAAACTAATAAAAGGACTTCTCATCAAACTATTTTACAAAGGGTGGATTTTTCACTAACAAAAAAATATCCACCGATCCTAATAAGATTAGATTTATCACTAATTTTCTCAATCAAATTTAATAAGCATGATGACTTCTTATATACAATAGTGACCTTATCAAGTCTCTTTTTTTTTTCCCCATATTTTATTGTTCTCTTTTATTTAAGAACATAATAAAAAAATCTTAAGATTCAAATATAAATTTAATATATATGAATTGTATTGTTGTGTGCTCTTATACTTATACCAAGCATATTAAAAAAATTATACATTATGCATGAAAGTAAATGTAATAAAAAATATTTAATATTTGATAAATATAAATAGTAAATCATTGTTGCTGTTAGACTCAAATTTTTAATATGGTTGTTTATTTAGAAGAAGAGCATATAGGTATTTTGTTTACTGCAAATGGTACCAACTATAGAAACAACAGGTGTGTATATAAGCTTATACAGCAGGCCATCTGATGCAAAGCATGTGAAAGCACTGTTTTGCCAATTTAAAGGTCCAAGCAATTTGCAATACTTGGAATCTCTGTTGAAAGAGAAAAATGGGTGTTTTGCAGATTGTAAGATTCAAACCGCACAATTTTCGTATACAAAATTGTGTGAGCTAAAAAAACAAACAAAAGAACAGGCTTGATCTTCATCGCACCATAAATGGACTACCAACCTTCAGGTTTGGACTCATCACAAGTAACGCCTAAAGCAAAGAAATAGGAAAAATAGGGCAAATTCTTGCGTTAGATTCGAGAGACTTACTTGCTTCCATTCTTTTATATATAGGTTATGGATTATACATCTATTAACTTTTTTGGCTTTCGAAGGTCAGTATTGTAATTTTAAGCGTGCCAGTAAAGATCAATCAGTCCTTACAGAAGATTAATTGCCAACCAATTATCAGACGATTGTGTTTTAGTTCTTTCAGCCTCAATGAAGAGGACTTTTACAGGTGGCTTGTTTAGGAGAATTTAGTAAACAACAATTAAGTGAAGAAAATCGTAGAATTTCATTAAGTAAAAATGAAAAACTTACAATGATCTGACCCAGCCTCGTGGAGGTTTACAACAAGCTATTTGAAACTACTCCTATGAATGAAGTGCAATACAGGAATTTGAAGTACAGAAATGTAAAGAACTGTAAAAACTGGAAAGGAAAATAAAGTAGATAAAACTGGTTTTTTTATTTGAGTTTGGATCCTCCTTTCTGGGGCCTTCTCTGCTACTTATATTTCTCAATAATAACCGTTGAAGTGGGCTCCTAACCGTCGAAATGTCCCTCCATGATCATTGAACATGCTCCTCACAGTCAGTTCCATTACGCCATGTTTGCAGTTAGGTTTCTCTCCTGACTTTGAATTTGAACCTTGTGAGTAACCGTTAGGCCGCATCACCTTATATCCCTTGATCATTCCAGTGTTACATAGGCCCATTATTACCAGTATGGGTTGACACGTGTCTGATTATGGTTGACAATTTGTATTACCTCCCCAAATTGCCCTTTTCATGCCACGTGTTGAATTATGATTGGCTTATACAAATTATACAGCCAACATTACCCCTGCACTAATATACCGAATACTTAGTGATATTAGTGGATCGAAGCACTTTACCCACGTCCTAGGACGCGCATGGGTTTTGCATCTTCTTAGAACTGCAACCGACTGCATAAAATTCTTTTCTATACCTTAAACGTTTCCCACTATCTGAGCAATCAAAAAGACCGATACAGCCCGCATGGCCAAACAAGCCTTCTTTGACATAGATCAAGCATACGAGGAGTTGTTAGATAATGATGTTCACTCTCGAAAGAATTTTCATGCATTTATTAGCCACACTTATCCATCTCCATTTATTCAAGTCATGGAAGCTTTTGCAAATCATTGACCTTTGAATCACGAACCTATTGTTCATAATTCTTTAGCCCAAGACTTTGCAAAAATGGATATTGAAAGCTCTTCTTCTACCCCAAAACCCTCTGCGTAGGATAAGGCTGTGGCTTCCTCCTCTTCTTCTAAAGCCTCTGGCTGGGGAAGCTAGCCAGAACCTGAGAAATCCAAGCTAAGAGAGCGAATTAACCATCGATTTGTCAAATTCGCTGATCCTCTGTCTTTCCCTCCTTTTACTCGGAGCTCGGTAGTTTACCCCTGTGTATCCATTGATCACCGATGCAGTTTGGAAGACAACTTACTTATAACATGGTACACATCTTCCATGCCTACGAAGATAGTGCAAGCCACTCACCGCCCAGAGGAAGCACAAGGGTACAACCCGTCATTCTTAGCCCAGAGGGAAAAATTTTGCTCTTCTGACTGACTTAAATGTGTAAATAATCCCCAGTTCCCTTCTTTCTTTGAGATAGATCCTTCTGCGCCTCCTCTTCCTCAAAATCCTCACTAGATGGAAGAACTGAGACTTACTCTCTTTGAGAATCAGTTTCTTCCTTCCTACGAACCTCCAGCTCCCCCCACTATATTTGAGCGATATCAAGCTCAGCTCTTGCTTGCAACTTTTTCTCACTTGCCCTTCAATGTTCTTGGGGGTGATGTTCTTCTTAAGAACTTTCGATGGGCTTATGACATTAAGACTCAAGGTCATGTCCTTAACCCCATCGTTCAAGCAGAACTTCAAATGTTTTTGGATCAGCTCCCACTACTTCTTCATTGGTACCAAACTTCTTTGGTTACCACTCAATCTTTGGACAAAATCTCAGCCCGTCGAATTCATACTCAGTATGAAGTAGAAAACCTTATTGACGAATATAATGACTTCAAGAATGAAGACTCTGCATACTGGGATGATTTAGATATGGCTGAGATGGAACAAGGATTGAAGGAAACAAAGTTTGAAATAAAAGCTGAACAACTTTTTTATCAAATAAGAGCAAATCAGCTTCAGCAACCTAGCTTGGAAAGGATAGAAGACAGAATAAAAAAGGAACAGAAATTCATTGACCATTATTGAAACAAATTCCATGACCTTGTTATTTATTCTATTCCTTATTTTTATGAAATTGAATTTGTAGCCAAGAAGGCTTTCTGATGTAATTACTTTCATCTTAATAAAGCTAAGTTTTCCTTTCTTTATTCGGCATGATCTGACTTTATTCTATTCACCCAAAGCAAACAAAATTAGAGTTTTGAATTTACCAATTTTGTCCTTCGAAACTTGATTTGAACATTTCCAATGGAATACTGGAAACCTAATTTGAATTTCCCCAACATATGGAAATGTAATTGACAATCTTTGGCTTAGGTCTTCTCATTCCAATTATATGGTTAACACAATCAACAATTTCGAATCAACTATTTTTGCTTCGAATAAACAGTCTACATTTTTCGAAGTATGGAAACTTCCCTTAAGGATTGCACTGTTTTACTCTAAAAGAGTGAGTCCCTTTGTGTCCTTCACTGTTTAACCAACTATTAGTTTTATGTCACTTCGAAGTCTAGAACAAACAAATTCTAACTGTAGAGTATTTCAAATTTTACTTCGAAGGATTTACTTTCAACAAGAAACCTAAAAGCATGTCCTTAATCCTCTTGAAGTAAACAAACACCTGAGCATTCTTGTACTCTTAGGTATGAACTGTGCTTTGAATTTGACTTCCTACTTTCGAAGCCCTAGTTGGACGCTTGTCACCTAACTTTGGAGCCAAAGCTTGGCTTCGAAGCCAAATATTTGATTTCGAAGCCAATATAAGTGTTTGAGATATGTTTCCCTCCCAAATCATCAATATTGAGAGAAACTTTTTGCATCCGTACCTTTAGTACTTTTTTATGAATTCTACCCATTTTAAAATGATTGGGTATTTTTCGGACAGAAAGGTTTAAAAACCCTTTCCTTTCGTGCTTTTAATTTACTTGCTCGCCCAACACACAAACCCTTCATCTCCATTGACTTCTCCTCTCCTTTACCCTCTTTCTCAACTTCATCTTCTGAAAACTTCTGCCAATGGCTTCTTCCTCCTCGAAGATACCAGTCGTGGAGCATGTGAGTCCATCCGTAGCCTCAAAAAAGATCATTGCTGAAGAGTGTGAGAAATACAAAGCTGGCGAGAAGAATGCTATTGATAGGCGCATCTTCATTCCCCGTCGCCATGAACAACAAGAATATGTGCTTGGGCCTATTTTTAAAGAGGTCCCCACTGAGCTCCCAGCTCTGTATTTGCGTTTGGAGGATTATGGCCTCCTTTATGAAGGCGGTTTTGATTGGGGAAGCTAGAGAATGAACCGACCCCATCGTTGCTGGCCCACAGTAAGGCCAGAATGGGAGGAATGGTATGATCGGGTCGTCCCTGTTAGGACACTGGATCTTCAGGAGGTTTCCCTCTTCGACGCCCTTCAATTGTCCAGGTTTACCATTTTAGAGGACCCATTTTTAATACCTGCTTCTCTTTGTTTTTGGAATTCTACTTTCAATTTCTTCCAATTTAGATGTGGGATGACGGCTCCTACTGTCCTTGACATCTGCCATCTGTTAGGATTATCCCCTATTGGTACTCTCATTGGTCCAGACTATCCTGACCCCAAAACCCCTTTTTTTCTCCCCCCTCTGAACTCATTCTATAGTGACTTTGTCAAGGTTAAGAACAAAAGAGAAGGCCCTGTAACTGATAGAGAATTCTTTTCTTTTTTATTATATTGGCTTTGTAAATTCCTCTTATGTACTTATTCTCAGAGGATCATACCTGAGTTTGCCCCTCTTGCCAAAGCCTTTGTTTTGCATAAAAAGGTGGCCTTAGCTCCATATGTTTTGGGGCATGTCTATAGAGCTTGTTCCCTCTTTTCTGAAAAACCCATGGACGCCAATCAAGGAGGCCTATTTTGGATACTCCAACTCTAACTTTTTACGTACTTTACTGATTTGTAGTCTAAATGTTTAAAGTTTTTGATGCCAAATCCTACCACTTATGGTATGAAGTTAGCCAATGTTTCACTTTATCTTTTCAACTTCGCCTTCTACTTTTCTTTCTTTCACCAACTCCCAACTTCCCCTTCTTCTCACACCTTCTGCCCCTTCGAAGCTATCAAAATTGGCCCAGCCTGGTTGAGGGCCTTTTAGAGTGATAGGTTATACTCTAGGCCTCAGCACAAAAATATGTGGGCTTCTATTTTGATCCCAAGGGAACTATTCATTGGTACTATGAACCCCAGAGCTTATAAGTGCATCTCTAAGCCCCATTGCCCTGCCCAATTTGCTAAGCAATTTGGACTCTCACAGGGGATCCCTATCCCTCTCTGCAGTCAGTCCAATTCAAACCTTGCCAGCGGAGATTTGAAGGTTCTAAGATCTAGATTAGAAGAAGCAACCTCCAAGTTTATCCAAGACCTAATTGATTTTGAGTACCTTCCCTTCATTCCTCAAAGCAATACACTGAAAAGGTACCAGCACTGGTGGATGGCCAATATGGAAGTGCACTTGGCCATTTCTCCTCAAGATCTATTAATGGTACTAGATGTGCCTCAAGCCAAGTCTAAAGGGACTGGAGTTGTTACTTCCTCCACTGCTCATGCTACCCCAGTTCTTACCCCTGCTACTACAAAGTCTACTCCTGCTGCCTCACCTCTTCCTAGAGTTACTCGAGCTGCTTCAAAGAAAAGTATGCACTGCTGCTTCTTTTCTTTTCTCCTTCTTTATGATACTTTTTCTTTTTACTTATAGTTCCTTCTTTGGTGTAGGTGGTGTAGGTGCCTCACAGGGAGACTCTCCTCAAAGAGCTCAAGTTTTAAATCTCCTCAAGAGCAAGCAGAAGCAATAAAGGAAAAGAAAACTCTTGCTTGATCCTAAAGAAAAGGTACTTGAGGCTCACGTGGAAGAAGAAGAAGAAAAAGAGCAAGAGACACCATTAAAAAGAAAGAAGAAAATGACGGTCTCTCTCTCTGATTTCACTAGGGACCCCATTTCACGAAGCATCTACTAAAGCAGTGGAAACGGAACACTCCAAAGAAATCATTGTATTCCAGAGGGCTGAGAAGAGGAAACAACAACAAATGCTTAGGGATGAAGCTGCTGCTACTAATACACTCCAAAGAGAAACTGCAAGGAGACAACAAACTGTTGAACATTATACCCTTTGCAGTTCTCCAACCATTGCTACCACTTCTGAAACTAGTAATTTCCTTTTATGTCTCTAGTTTCCTTTCTCAAGTTTTGATACTGAAACTTAACATTGCTTTGTATTTTTTCTTTTGTAGCAACAACTATTCTACCTTCTCCTTCAATAAGGACTTCTTCAGTTTCATCTGAAGTTGAAAGATTGTTAGAAGCACCCTCAAAAAGCAAAAGGAAGATTGGCACTAAAGTGCCTCGAAGTGTAGAGCCTATTCAGGCAATATTCTCACTCCCTGGTTCTACACTTTTCACATCTTTTGTGAGGCAAAGCATTCCTATATCCCTATCCTTCGGCTTAACTCCATACCTTCCTCTTCTAACCTTTCAATCAGCCCAATTCATTCTCCTTACAATCCTTGCTACTCTTTCCCCACCTGAGGAGATCCCAGTTATTACTTCATCTCCAGTGATAGTTGATTCTCTCAGAGAAGATACTGGTAGCTCACTAATTCTTTGTCCACTATCCCTATCCAGCTCCAATCCCTCTTCTCTTGACCTCCTGGTAGCCAAGACTATGGAAACTGCTAGGGACACTTCATCCTCCTCTCCTATCCGTATGCAACCATCTCTCCCTTCTACTAGAGCCCTTTCTGCACCAACCATGTCAATGGAAAAGGTGGACATTTTTTAAGCTAGACTAGCTAGCCTTTTTGACATACCTTCTACCATTCCAACAGCCAGTAATGAAACTGAGCCATTGGTTCTGGCTGATTCTCTCTTGGAAATTTTTGAGAGCTCTTCCACTATCAGTAAGGCTTCTTCACCTTCACTGAATTTGGGTAGCTATTTAGAGTTGTTGACATTGTTCTCGAGGATCCTCTTCGAAGCCTTACAAAGACCTATTATCAAGAATGGTTTCCTCCAGTGCTGCAAGGTTATTGAGCAATCCAGCATGGCTATTTCAAGTCATTTATCTCAGGTAGCAGCTATCATTGACTTTTATATTAACATCTGCCATGTTGCCAAAGCTGTAGAGGAGAAATTATTGAGAGACCAGAAATTTGTTTCCTAGATACATACTGAGGTGTCTGAATTGAAAGAACAACATTCCTCTGTCTCCCAATTTCGAGCCCAACTTTTGGAGAAGAAAGCTTAACTAGAAGAAGAGTTATCAGCAGTTAACCTGGCTTTGGATCGAACTGCCACCAAGCTGCAAATCACCAACCCAAGACTGGCTGATTGAAAGTAGGAGATGACTACAGCCATCCGGTTGTTCCCATCTCTTAAGAGTAGAGAATCAAATGTAAAGGAACAATTGAAACATTGTACTGACTTTTGGGCCAATCTATGGCTGTATGTATTTAACTCCTTATGAAATGAATTCTTTATTTATTATTTGAGTGTTTTCATGCTTCTCTTGTTTAACACTTACTATACTCCTTATGTTTCCCACACAGTTGGGTAATAAGGCTTCAAATACCTGCCATTAATTTTTTTAGGGTGTACATACCCATTTAAATTTCTCAAATGATATGCTCCCCAAGGCAAGACTCTATGAACTTGATATGGTTCTTCCCAATTAGGTGACCATTTGCCAAACTTATGGCTTTTAATTCCTATTGGGGGTATTGTCTTCCATACCAAATCACCTTCATCAAAGCTAATGTGCTTGACTTTCTTATTATAGTTTTTGGCTGCTTTCTTCTTTTAGAAAAGAATGTTATTTAATGCCAAAATTCTAGTTTCATCCACATTCTCTAATTCCAAGAACATACTCTGATGGTATTGCTTAGGAACTAACTGATCCCGGCATCTCACCCTCAAGGACTTGATGTTAATTTCTACAGGTAACACTGCATCATGCCCATATACTAAGGCATAAGGAGTAACTCTTGTACTTGATCTTGGAGAAGTCCTATAAGCCCATAATACATCCAAAGTAAGTTATGTCAATCCCTGGGAATGTCTTCCACAACTCTCTATATTCCTTTTTTCAATGATTTATTGGATGATTCTGCCTGACCATTTGTTTGTGCATAATAGGGGGTAGAATTAACGAGGCTAATTCCAAACTCTACCACAAAAGACTTTACCATCTTCCCATCAAATACAGTCCCATTATCCACAGTTATGGTTTGTGGAATGCCGAACCTGTGGATCAGATCTTTAATGAATCCAATAACTTCAGTTTGGTCTACAACCTTATATGGTTTAGCTTTGACCCACTTAGTGAAGTAGTCTGTGGCCACTAAGATGAAACAATGATGCTTCGAAGAGGGTGGATGTATTTTCCCTATCATATCCATAGCCCATCCTCTAAATGGCTAAGGCTTCACAACTGCATGCAAATCAGTTATTGGTACATGTTTTACCTTGCCATGCTTTTGGCATGCCTGGCAACCTCTAGCATACTCTATACAATCTTTAAGGATGGTTGGCCAATAGTAGGAATATCTTCGAAGTAGCCATCTCATCTTCACTCCAGGCTGAGGAGCACCACAGATGCCTTCATGAACTTCGGGCATGACTGTCAATGCCTCCTTTGGCCCTAAACATTCTAATAACAACCCGTCTACTCCCCTTTTGTAAAGAGCATTACCATACACTATGTATTGCATAGATTGTAATTTGATCTTTCTGCTGGTTTTCGAAGATGGGCCAGTTAGGTACTGCATCATTGGATATCTCCAATCTTGGTCTTGTAAGTCATTATGATTGACTTCTAGCATCACATTCCTTTTAGTTAAGGGTGGTATTACTTTTTGATATGTTGCTTGACTTATATTCATTTGAGTGTCATCCCTTCTTCTGATATTCGAAGCTTTCTGAGCCACATCATTGGCTTTGTTATTCATGAATCTTGGGATATAAGTCACATTTACTATCTGAAATTGAGAGAGCAAATGTAAGGCAACAACATAGTATGACAACATGCTTGCACTTTGACATTTGAAAATTCCTTTCACTTGGTTAACCACCAATTGAGAATCCCAAATATATCAACTGCATGAGCTTGTAATCTAATAAGTATTTCCAATCCCATTATTAAAGCTTCATATTCAGCTTGATTATTGGTAATTTCATCAACTCTGAAACCTTGTGTGGTTTCTACCCCCTGTGGTGACTTAATCACCACACCAATTCCAGTTAGACCGTTGGCTTTTGATTCATCAAACCACATTTGCCATGGTTCAATATTAACCATACCAAGATCCATTATCTTTTGGCTTTCTGTCTGACATGGATGATTTGCCAAGAAATTAGCTAAAACTTGTCCTTTTACTGCTTTTTGGGGAACATATTCTAGATGAAATTCTGATAAAGCTAATATTCATTTGCCAATTCTTCCTCTCAACATAAGTCTAGATAACATATACTTAACCAAATCTGTGGTTGCAATTACCAAGACAGTTGTAGGCAAAAGATAATATCTTAGTTTCATTACAGCAAAATACAATGCAAGGCACAGCTTTTCTACAGCTAAATATTTACATTCACAAGAATTTAAGAACTTAGGCCTCGTTTGGGGAGTGGCTATTTTAGCCAAAAAGTCAACTAAAACTAGTCACATCACCTCTCTACTTTTCTACACATCTTTTCGTAAAAAGTCAAAAAGTTACTAAAATAGCCTGTTCCCAAACGAGGCCTTACTAAGGTAATAAACTGCTTGCTCTTTGCCTTCTTCATTGTCTTAGGCCAAGAAAACTTCTAATGAATCTTTTGCTGCAGCAATGTACAACTTCAAAGGCTTATCACTCTTTGGTGGCATCATCACTGAAGGCTTGGCCAAGTAGGCTTTAATTCCTTCGAAAGCAGTTTGATGTTCTGGCATCCAGACAAACTCCTCTTCATCTTTCAACCTTAACAAGGAAGAAAATACTTTAGTTTTCCCTACAGTGTTAGAAATAAATCTTCGAAGAAAATTAACCTGTCCAAGGAATTTTTGTACTTCTTTTTTACTTGATAGAGGCTTGGCTTCAATGATGGCTTTGGCTTTATTTTGATCAATCTGTATTCCCTTCTTGTGTACTACATAGCCTACGAAGTTTCCAACTGATACACCAAAAGCACATTTGAGAGGATTAAGCTTCAACTTGAACTTTCTCACTCTTTCGAAAGCTGCTTCCAAGTGAAACAAATGTTCCTCCATGGATTGGGACTTCACTACAATATCATCAATGTAACACTCTAAATATCCTCCAATGAGATCATGAAAGATAGTGTTCATAGCCCTTTGATATGTAGCCCCAGCATTCTTTAGGCCAAATGACATTTTAACCCATTTGAAGGTGCCAATGTTCCCAGGACATCTGAGTGCTGTCTTATGGACATCCGCTTCTGCAATGTAGATTTGGTTATAACCAGAATGCTCATCCATTATTGATAAAATCTTGTGCCCTGCGGAACTATTCACCAATAAATCTACTATGGGCATGAGGTACTCATCTTTTGGAGTTGCTAAATTCAGGTTTCTAAAATCGATGCATACCCTCATTTTACCATTCTTTTTAACCACATACTCAATATTGGATAGCCATTCAACATATCTAGCTGTTCTAATAAAGCCTGCCTTAAGGAGCCTAAGAATTTCCTCCCTGACGTTCTGAATCACTTCAGGACTCATCCTTCTTGGTTTCTGCTTGTATGGCTTGAAATTAGGCTTCATAGGGAGCCTATGTTCTACTAATGACCTATCCAATCCTGGCAGTTCATTATAAGACCATGCAAAATAATCTTTATATCACTTTAAGACCATCAACAACCGATCCTTGTCAAGAGCACTTAACCAAGCACTGATGTAAGTAGGTTGCTGTGTAGACCCTTCCCCTAAATTGACTTCTTCCAAGGGATCTTGTATTTGAGAACTCACTAATGCTTCTTTTTTGATTTCTTCTGTCTTCGAAGCAATTTCTTTGCTTTGTTCTGCTCCCATTTTCTTTTATTCAACATCTTTGCCCTTCTCATCATAGACAAAGTCTATCTATAAGACTTCTTCCTCCTGTATTTCCTAGACTTTTGTTTCGATGTCCAATGCATAGTATTTATCAAAGGTCAAAGGTCTGACCTATTATTGTTTATGCTTACAGCCAACTACCATGGCTTCCTTCTCTTGTTCCTGAACCTTTTAGACTATTACTTTTAAGTCCAATGCTATGAACTTGACTAAAGCCAAATGTCTGGTTTCTTGGGTTTCATCTTCTTGCCTACAACCAGGCATCATTATCATCCTTGACGACGAATTCTTCATCAGCACTCTCTTGTACCAAGTGCTTTAGGTGTGCTACTTCCTCATCATCCGTCACTTTGGCTGAACCATCAGGTTTTCTCAATATACTGAGTGGTGTTACTCTTTCAGTATACAACTTGGTCTCTGCAAAGTCAGCACAAGCGACAAAGGGTTGAGGATCTACATTGATCTCCTCTGTCTCTCCATTGCACAAGGCCATCATTATCTTCTGATATAGAGAGGAAGGCACACATTTGTTAGTGTGAATCTAATCCCTGCCAAGTAAAGCATTATACTTAGCATTGCTGTCACTAACAAAGAATGTCGTCATGCAATCTCTGGTTCCTACACTTAGGTTGATGGGCAAAATACCCTGAGCCATCTATTTATCTCCAGCAAAACTAGCAATGGTTGTACTGATTGGAATTAATCTGGGGTTCCTTTTCCCTAGTTTCTTTAAAGAAGATTTCGGAAGCAGGTTCACCGCTGCTCCATTATCCTCCAGTACCATATTTATCTGTATCCCATCGAAAAAAGCCTTGATATACAAGGGATTGACATGCTGTGTCATGGATGTTGTAGGATACTCAAAAGGATATGAGAGATTAATACTCACTTCTTTTTCACTCTCGTCCTCAGTTTCCATCGGTGTGGCCACTTCAGATTCATCTTGAACCATACTAACCTGTGAATCTTCACTAGAAACTGGAATAGGGTCAATCACTTGACCTTCTTGGTTTCCATTTTTAGCCTAGAACTCCTGTGGTAGTATATGCATCATATTCACTGATACTGGAGGAAATGAGCCAAATTGAATTACTGGCTGCACTTGCTTTTTTTTCCAGGCTAACTTGTTCAGTTACTTCAGAAATATCTTCCATGTTGCATTCTGGCACTTCAGCATTATTGACTTCCTTCGAATAGTCTATTCCTGCTGGTTTTTCGACCAAAAATGTATGTTCAGCCATGAAGGCTTCAAACATCTCCTCCTCAACCATCTCTTTCCTTTGGCCTAGGTCAAATTTTCCTTCTGTCTCACTGTCGCTTTCCATCAAAGCCTTTTCAAGACCTGCTAAGCTGGAACTTTGCTTGGCTTTTAGTTCAGAGTGAACTTTAGCCAACTGCTCTTTGTTGAAACTCCTTCTATTATGAGGAGTCGATTTTGGACTATGGTCCAATTTTGGACTTTCTCTTTCCTCTGTCTGGCCTTTTGGTTGAGCCAATGAAGAACTCTCCCCACTTTCCTTCAGATCTTTTTGGTACTGAGTGTACCTTCGCTGGATCTTCCTCTTTTGGGACCTAGAAATTACTGGAACCATATTTGGTTCCTTTATTTTTGGATGCTTCAGTAATACCCAATTATTTGAAGCCACCAAGGGAGGTTTAACCATCCTGCCCTGGTCTCGAACAACACCTCTCTAGGTAGGCATTTCCTTAGGCTTGTTCTGCATGACAAACCAATCTAGAACCCCAGGTACCCATGAACTCACTAGCTCAGTTGTTGAACTATCTCTTTCTGCCTTTGAAGCTAGCTTCGAAACTGCTTGTGGAGGCCACTGCTTGGCTTTGATCCCCTGTCTTGAGCCTAATTCAAGTCTTCTATCAAGGTGGCTGCTTTCTATCTTGTGTGAGGCTGGTCTAGGAGGCCAATCTCTGGCTCTGATCCCATAACTTGAGCCTACTTCAGGCCTCCTCTCAGGATGATTGCCCTCCATCCTGTAGTAGTTGGGTGGTCTGAACTCATGTAAAGGTCTCTTGCCCTTGGAATGCACTCTAGTGGCTATTGGTCCAGCCAAGAATGGCTGCTGTCTGGGACCAATTGGGTATGGCCTTTTGTTGTAGGCACTGGTTGGTTTAGGGCGCCTCTGCACATCCTTGTAATACTGCTTCCCATCAATTGGAAGCCCTTTCAACCATTTGTAACTTAACCTGTATCTGGGACACATCCTCTGCATGACAACTGCCTCTAAAAAGTCATCATCCAGTACCTCCTCACTAGAATGCTCCCTTTGGTCTGCAAAGCCTTGCCTATTCGCTGGTGAACTTCTGGTATCTTTCTTAACAGTAGTCTGGCTGGCAACATGCACATTAACCTCTTCCAATTCCTTCAGGGATAAGTTCTGAAAGTCTGGTACAATAACATTGGTTGTAACTTCTCCAATTTCTAGAAATGGATTAGTGTCAATCCCCATAGCTTTCTCTGTTTTAGCTGGGAACTTTAAACTCCCCTTTCGAATCTATTCTTGGATCCTGTCCCGAAAAACAATACAGTTTTTAGTTGAATGAGACCAACAATTGTGTCATTTACAATACATTTTTCCTTTAAGTTCTTCTGGAGAAGAAATTTTAACTCCTTTTGGTAACTTTAGGAAATTCGCTGCAAGCAAATGATCAAAAATGTCATATGCCTTTGTTAAATCAAAAAAATATTTCCTATGAAGGTCTTTCTTCTTAAACTGCTGATCTATTGTAGTGTCTTTATGAATTAACGCCTCACAGATCACAAGCTCTTTCTTTACGATCTCTGCTGCATCAATCTCATAATTAGGATTTCTATAATAAGTCTTGTATGACGCATTACTTCGGTCTTGTTCTTCCTCAAGTAATGATTCATATCTAGACATCTTATAGGTTAATTCCACTAAGTCTCAAAACTCAATTGAGTCAAACTTCTTTCAAAGCCTAAACTCTAAACCATTTTGAGCCAATCTCACAAATTCAGGCTTTGGTAGAATGACCCTACACTTGTTTCGTGCTCTTTTGAATCTGGCAATAAATTAAACAGCCTTCTCATCAGGATTTTGACTCAACCTTGCCAAGTCTGCCATAAAACTTTTGGCTTCATTTGGAAGAATTAGGCATGAAATGCCTCCTCCATTTGTTGCCAAGTTTGGATAGAGCCAGGTGTAAGGTTAATATACTATACAAAAGCTGCCCCAGTTAGAGAATTTGGAAAAAGTATTAACTTCATGTAATTATTATTGGTAAATTCACCACATTAGGCAGCGAAGCTAGCAATGTGTTCTACTGTTGACTGGTTTCCACTCCCATAAAAAAGAGCAAAGTCTGGTATTCTAAACCCTCTTGGGTATTCATATACCCTATCTACCCATTCTAGGTATGGTTTCATATACACAGGAGTTTGAACCCCCCGAGCCATAGGTCTACACATTTCTCTGACAATATCAACAATTTGGTCCCTAGGAACCATATTTTGTGCTTGTTAGACTACCACTGGAGGAACAAACACAGGATTTGGTGAAAAACCTTGTGCCTGAGGTCCTCTTGGTCCATAGAGAGGTATATTTGGGACTGGTTGTCCCTATGGTACTGGATGCTGTTGAGGGTATGGTTGACCCCTCTGAGCCTGTCCTGCAAAAGGACTTGCGAAAGGTGCTGTAAAAGGTGCTGTAATAGAAGGAACAGGTGTTGTTTCTCTTCTAGCAGCAGGAAACCCTTCCAACCCCTCGGGTACGAATTCGAACAAAGGATTAGTGAACCCCCTTGTGCCAGGTATGGCTTCGAACATGGGATTTGGAAACATTTTCATGCCATTTTCTTATGTTGGCTCAGATCCACCAATTTGCATAGCTTCACTGTTAAGTAATGAGGCATTTTGATTTACCATAGGCCTCGAAAGAGGCTCATACCAAGACTAAGGTGATGGTCTTTCATAATTTTAATTACTAGTTTGACCATTAGTATGTCCATTACTTTGCATAGGCTATTTATCTCTAGCCAATCTTTGCTGAAGGACATTTGAAATTTCCTCCATATGCCTTGTGTTAGTTGGTTGATGGGTATTCATCCGATCCATAAAGGATATTGCCCATCTTTCCATTGTATTCATTAACTACTGTCACATGGCATCTACTAGGCTTCCCCATGGATTCATTGGCTGAGCAGATGGAACAGTGAATGGTCCAATTCCATGGTCTCATCCACTATTCTGGACACGTGGTGCATGTTCTGCATTACTGGTTTGTTTGACCATAGGTTCTGATGAGATAGGTGTTTCCATAGGATGTGTTATCACATTATCCTCTAGATCAGGTACCCCTACCTCTTCTTCCACACCTTCTTCTAGGCGTTCATTTTCTCCTTGTCTCATATTTCTAGCCATTTCAATTAGTCCCACCGGGAGTGCCAAAAATATATGTTGGCTTTTTTGGCTTTCAAAGGTTAGTATTGTAATTTTAAGCGTGCCGGCAAGGATCAATCAGTCCTTACAGAAGATTAATTGTCAATCAATTATCAGACGATTGTGTTTTAGTTCTTTCAGTCTCAATGACGAGGATTTTTATTAGTGGCTTGTTTAGGAGAATTTAGTAAACAACAATTACGTGAAGAAAATCGCAGAATTTCATTAAGTAAAAATGAAAAATTTACAATGATTTGACCCAGCCTCATAGAGGTTTACAGCAACAAGCTATTTGAAACTACTTCTATGAATGAAGTGCAATACAGGAACTTGAAGTACAGAAATGTAAAGAATTGTAAAAACTGGAAAGGAAAATAAAGTAGATAAAACTGGTTTTTTTATCTGAGTCTGGATCCTCCTTTCTAGGGCCTTCTCTGCTATTTATACTTCTCAATGATAACCGTCGAAGTGGGCTCCTAACCGTCGAAATGTCCCTCCATGATCGCTGAACATGCTCCTCACAGTCAGTCCCACTACGCCATGTTTGCAGTTAGGCTTCCCTCCTAATTTTGAATTTGAATCTTGTAAGTAACCGTTAGGCCGCATCACCTTATATCCCTTGATCATTTCAGTACTACGCAGACCCATTATTACCATTATGGGTTGACACGTGTCTGACTATGGTTGACAATTTGTATTACCTCCCCAAATTGCCCTTTTCATGTCACGCGTTGAATTGTGATTGACTTATACAAATTATACAGCCAACAACATCTTGACTTAAAATTTACAAATTATTTAATATCATGAGATTGTTTAGTATAATTTATTATAAATTAAAAATTAATAATAAAAAAGTAAAAGCCAAAAATGTATTATTCTCTCAAGTTTAAGATAAGTAATTTTTTTGAGTTTATTTAAATTATTTATGCTAATAAACAATAAGAAAAAATCACACCAAATAAAATGATAAAAACTTGTAAATAAATAAAATAAGTTATAGACAAGTTAGACGAGGGAAAACCAAAAACTTTCATCAATTGAGGGAGGCTTGAGCATTACATCAATTAAGAAGGTAACCGTTATTGTTGCAGGTGGCCGTTGGGGCGTCACATGACACCAAACGACCGGACAACTGGTTGTCCTCCTAAATAACCTCATGCGTGCAAAAATGAAGAGAAATTTACACAAGCCAGTCGACTGTCCGGACATCTTCCTGGTCGACCGGTTATTTGATGAAAATTGAAAATTTAACGTTGAAAGGTTTGGTATCAAATAAAGCTTTTAACCAAATCTTTACTCAAATTTGATGGAAAAAAAGAAAAGAAAAGAAAGTAATAAGCATTGGAGATGCTCGAATATGCTATTCTTTTGTTTGATCTTCTGTTACTGGCTCAATGTATTTATATATACATATATGTGCATGTATATGTTTTTTTGTTTTTTTTGGTTTCCTGTGTATATCTTGAGATTTGATTGGGATTGATTGTTTCTAATGGAAGATGTTGGTCTTGCCATCGTTTAATTCGACAATTACTCTCTTATATTTACAGAATGAAATTGAAATTCACAAGGATACAAATAAGTGTTCCACGTTCTATGTTTTCATTACAATGGATGATATCTAATATATTACTGAAAGAGTAGCAAATAAATTTACAAATAATAATAATAATAAAAAATTTAATGGTTTGATGAATGAAAAACGGTTTGACGGATGAGGATAGTTATTTAATATTGGGCTTCTTTTTTTTTGGGGGGGGGGGGGGGAGAGGAGACGGGACAAACAAACGTGACGGTGTTTATATTATAGAATAGAAGAATAGATAGATAGAATATAGGACAAATTATGCTGGTAGTTTTGTATTTTTATTTTTGTACGATTTTAGTCTCTATTATTTTAATTGACTCGATTTTGATCCTGAGTTTATTATTTTTTTGTCTCAATTAATTACAATTATTAACATTTTTAATGAAAAATACGCACATAAATAGCATATGTCATGCTTTTAGGGACAAAATTATATGCTTGCTCAATTCAATGAATTATCCTCAACTAATTCAGTCACTATTTTCCATCAAAAACACTTTAGACTTTATCAATTTGGACCAAATTGGCTCAAAATATAAAATTAAGAGTCAAAATTAAGCTAAGTGTAGAGATCAAAATGAAATAAGTGGCAAAATGTACGAACTATCAATGCATATATTAAATGATAGAAGCTGAGATGGATGTCAAATTAAGATAGGTGGCATTAGAGAGGAATGTTTTTCTGTAGGAAACATAGTTTAAAGCTTGAAGCAATTTTATTTGCTCATGTTTCCCTAAGATCTATTGTTGCATATGTTGGGGCTTATGAGTGGTTTTGTGCCTTGGTTGCTTTTCTCACTGTTTACAATTACTGCATGTTTTGCTTAATGATTTCAGCTCCTTTGCCTTCTAAATAATTAGTTGATAGCCATAAAGGATTGCATCAATATGGATAACTGTCTCACATGTTTGTCAAAAGACAATTTAATAATCAACTAACCACCCAAGTTGTACCCCCCTTCAACATATCTTCATTTGTTGAATGTTAGCTATTATATTGTTTAGGTAATGTTTTGATACTATGGTCACTTTATTCTCATGACAAAATTTTATACTCATGGTACCAATGCAGCTCAATAATTTTGCTACTTTTCAGTGAACGTAGAACAATCATCTTAATATGCTTTGATACCAATGCCATACCTTCATATTTATTTATTTTTATTGTGGTTGCCATTGATATATAACATGATATGAAACAATCATCTCGATATGCTTTGATATATTACCTCGTAATTTTGGAGAAATTCAGACATATTGGATTGTTGGCTGACAAACCAGACATGCATTTTATCGAATGAATTTGGAAACTGATTTTCTTTCTGCTCGTTCGGCTGCATAGACGCTCATCATGCCAGTTGAATGTCCCATTGCCTATATATCTCAACCCTTCATCACCTTTTAGCCACTGCTTAAGGACAAGGATGCTGGTTTTTTTATATTGAGTTATCCCTCAATAAATTGATTTCTGTGGTCATTGTTAAAATATGAATATTTGCTCTGTGTTGGTCATTGAAAAAATATGAATATGAACCATAGAAGAGCGTGGTGGGTATGAAACTTTCGGATGGGCTAAAATAACCAATAAAATAAAACACCTTATCACATCGCTCTCCCCTTTTTTGCACGTCTTTTCATAAAAAGTCAAATAGTCAATTAAAATAATCTATTCTCAAACGGGGCCTCAATGCCTTCGTAAATGCATCCCCATCACAAGACTAATGCAATATAATGTCGCTCGATCTATGTTTCTGCCGAGTGATATCTGTCTTTGGTTTAATGCATTCACATTTAAGTGCTCTTAATGGTTGTCCCTGAATATTTTTTGACAGGCTGCTTCAGTTACATTATGGAAAGTTCGAACAGATTATCAAACTTGAGAACTTCCCCATACACAGGCAGACAGAAAATACTCCCCCCTATAGGTTCCATTGCACTTGCTTCCCCATTCTATGTTGATTCCCATGTTGTGGGATTGGAAGCCTTTCCAAAGCCTATGGAGGGGCAGAGTCACCATCAACGCTGCTCTTCTGAAATATTTCTCTTAGAGCAGCCATCTTGGCTTGACGATCTCCTTAATGAACCGGAGACACAAGTACATAGAGGTCACAGACGTTCATCAAGTGACTCTTCTGATTACCTAGGTTTAGTAGCTAAGAAATTTGACACAAACAAGGAAAACAACATAAAAAATTCTATTGCTGAACCTTTTGGGGGGCCTCAGAATTTGGTACATCATATGTATCCATGTCGTGCTTTGTTTGACAAAATGCTAATCTCTTCTGATAAACAGCATAATAGAGTTAGTGAATCATCCATGAATTTTGTGACATGCTCAAGTGGCCATTCACCTGACACAGACAACATTGCTCATCAAACCTCATTATCTTCTGCGGCTCCAAAATAATCACAAGGGCTGTCATCTACAGCCATTAAGAAGTGTGACCAGGAAGATTCTAGTTCTCAAAATCAAGAAGGCTCCACTGAAAGATGTAACAGCCCACACACTAAGCCTTCTACATTGAAGACAGAAGCAAACGTGCTAAACAGTAAGGAATTCTTTTCATGTTTCCAGTAGTAGTCTTCTTATTTGTTCACATAACCATAAGCTCATAATATAGAATTTCTCGCTTCTTGTATATCTTCACAAGTATGAGCTTCTGTCTAGGTCTTTCTAGGCTAATATGTTTCTGATATTGCATTGTTAGTTTCTAGCTTTTTTCAAAGCACTTTTTTCTTTCTTAAGCTACACATGAATGTTCAATCTGCTAGACCTATTTTAGGAATGTTCAAGCTTAAAAGTTGATTTTTGTAGCTAAAGAAGTGGAAATCAGTTGATTTTTGGTTTAAGACATGCCAAAGCAAAACATAAAGAGAATGAAAACTACAATTATGGCCATAATAGAGAGAACTCAGCTTCCAACTATGATAGGGCGTGGTAGAGGAGGATGGTTCAACAGTAAGCAACAAATTTGTTCTTTCGCATGCTCTTCGTCATTCAAAATAAGTCCCTTTCATGTTACCAAATCCAACCACCCTAATCATGAAAGATAACATGATGGCTGATGATTACCTACCCACTTTTTGGATTCTACATGTACCACTTATTACAACAGATGATAATTTTTGTAGTTAGGTTTGAAGATGACAATATCAAGGGGAAGACCATTTCCTTTATATCATTTTCTTTTTATTCATTGCAATACAAAATTAAAAATTAGAATCATATAGTGTATAGTTTAATGTAGTGGATGACATTTCAAGGTATGGAAATGATGTGCAATCTGATACATGATTTTATAACTATGTTATTAACTTCACAGAAAATATGGAGGAAGTTAGAATGAATAATGAAGAAATTTAGGGTTAGGGTTAGGGTTTATAGGGTTTAAGAGGAAGAAGAAGAAGAAGAAGAAGAAGAAGAAGAGAAAGAGTGATTTTATATACCTAGAATGAAAATATTAACTCTATATCAGCAAAATATATATATAAACCCTAACATAGTGAAATGACCATCATACCCTCAATTAAATATTAACAAAAGGACAATAAAGAAATAAAACAGAAAATAACTATTCTAACGCTGCCCTTCAAGCTAGAACATAGAGGTCAAACATGCTTAGTTTGACAGACAAATGATGAAACGAAGACCAAGCCGAAGGTTTAGTGATAATATCACCCAATCATCATATGCTTTATCATCAATGGTAGGAGGGAGTTCGCTAGGAAGCGGGACTTGTTCTTACCACGCAAGAAAATTTTGACTGCATAAGCCCAAGCCAAGTAATTGGCATCATTCAATTTCTTTGTAGTGATAAATTTAGGCATGTCATCATCTTTACCCACAACCATAGCCTTAGCCTCAATCTCGGCCATAATGATCATTTACACAGAATATGCAACAAATGAGCACGAATGTAGCAAAATACTTGCAAATAGTCACTATTCACAGCAATAAGTAGCCACAACAACCAATATAGGCAACAGAACTAGCTCAACAAACAAGAATCCATGACAAATCAGGCATAAGTGGGGAAAACACAGATCTATCAAATAGATTCAAACCCAAATTGAACCAACACAACAACCCACTAGCAAAAATTAACACGGAAGATCAATTATCCCTTGCTAAAAGGATTTCAGCCCCTATAGAGTCAATTCCAATAGGTAGAAATTGAAAAAAACAAGTCTACTGAATAGATACTGAAGCTGCCGAATAGATTGAGGCACAAATTCAAACCAAATACTCACCCAACAACATTAGAACAACAAATTAACACCAAATATCACTAGTGAGGTAAGTTTCAGCTCCTATAGGATAGATTTCAACAAGAAGAATCAGCCAAAACAAGGCCCAAAACCAGATTCAAAGAGACACACCAAAAAATACGAAAAACATTTGAAAATAGAAAACTCACAAAAAATTCCACAAAAATCACCATAAATCTCAGGAGAGATTTTCGTGCCTAAGGGTATGGGTTTTGTCTATACAGTATTGATGTCATGCTGATGTCATCGTATGAATGATGATATCAGCACATTGCGGTCACCTTTGATTGATCTCCAAAATCTGTAGAACACTTCCTAATGAAGGATAAATTGCTCTGATACCAAGTTAGAATGAATAATGGAGAGATTTAGGGTTAGGGTTTATAGGGTTTAAGAGGAAGAAGAAGAAGAAGAAGAAGAAGAAAAAGTGATTTTATATATCTAAAATGAAAATATTAACTCTACATCAACCAAATATATATACAAACTCTAACATAGTGAAATGACCATCATATCTCAACTTAAGTAAATATTGACAGAAGGACAATAAAGAAATTAAACAGAAAATAACTATTCTAACAGGGGAAGTTGAGCATTGATTTATTTAAAAGATATACCTAGCAAGCAATATGGATTACCTTGCATAAACTATGATTGCTTTTTTTTCTTCCCTCTTTTTATTACCTTTCCTTTTCTTCAAAACTAGTGTGCAAGTAAGGGAAGAAGAGTATGAGAAACAATCTAATGTACTCAGAGTTCTATATTTATTAATAAAATGTTCTTCAGTTTTTGTGGAATTAGTTTTGATACACTTAAACTTGTAACATGTTGAAAGATGTATGCAATCGGCTCATCAGTCACAGAACAGGAAACTTCAATACATAGCCGATCTGAAAGGACTATACAAGTTTTACAGGCAGGGAAGCATAAACAGCTGTACTTTGTATTTACTATTGTTTCCATTAGGAATGGAGAACAGAGTCCTAAGGCAGCGATTAGACGGTTTATCCCAGGAGCATATGATAAAACACTGTAAATATTCTTTCCGAATGAGACGATTTTATCTAGTAGCAGTAGCTTCATACTAAATCATTCTATTTATTGAATACTGATGTCTAAAACAAAACAGAAGCTAAATTTGCCTCACTTCTATTGTATATGAATTATGAAATATGTTGCATCAATGATATTACTCCCCTTGGTTTTCTTTGGAACAAATTTGTGACTTTGCAGATGTTTTTAAATGCCAATGTTTGGTGCAATAAACTAAGACGAACTCTCTTAAATTTTCCAATTTGTTTATCAAACAAATTTATTCATTCATTTATTTATTTTTTTAATCTTCTTGTCAAGTTTAGCTGTTTACTGAATATTGTGTATTGAGCAGGATGTGTTGGAGAGAGAAATCACAAGGCTTAGAACACTATGCCAACTTCATCAGCATCAGAATTCCAAGCATCGCCGAAACAAAACTTGGGACCTTGACCCCCAATTTGCAAGCCTCTCCATTAAAAACCAGGAAGCAGATCCCGGAACTGGTTCAGTTGGTGGTTCAGCAATAATTTTAATTTAGATCTCAATATCTATGTGTATTACTTGTTAGTGGTGTTCATTTTTATTTCCTCATTTTCTCTTGATGATATATGTGAGACTCAAATAGAGCCTTTTGATTGTGTATTAGAACAGTCAGGCCCTGCCTATGCCTAGTACCTTTGGAAAGCAGGTCTGTTAGAGAGAGAGAGAGAGTAAAGAGGCCAGTTCTCTTTTATATAGATGTGCCATGCTTTTGTAAGTATCATCCCCTCATTTTGGGAAATTACAAGAATCACCTCTTGATAGTTTGGAAATTTTATAAAAGGTTTTGTTAATGTGTGTTCTTAGGTACATGTTAAGAGGCATACAAACTTGTATATTTTGCATAAAAGTATGTATAATTTTTTTAAACCTCTCAACAAATTTATTTTTATAACGAGGAATTCTTCCAAGGCATGAAATGTTACATTGAACTCGCTTCAACGTTGAAGAGTAAATTCTTAATATCTTTAAGTTGCAGATATCATATAAAGGCAAGGCAAGACGTTGTTAATAGTAGTATGGTCGAGGTGAAAAGAAGAGATCAATCCCTATTCTAAATTATTGTTTCCATTTTATGTGAGACTTAGTAAGAGCACTAAGCACCCCTTGTGAAACTATAGAAAAATTATAATTGTAATTGAATTTAGGGAAAATATCAAACAAATCTTAATTTTCCAATTAAATTTTCATTAAGTCCTAGTAATAGAAGGTTAATTCATGTGGTAGATAGGAGACTTAATGAAAAAATTATTGGAAAAGTATGATTTATTAGACAATTTCCCTGAATTTGTTTTACCGTTTTGTTTCAAAACTTATCATATTTATAAAATAATAGAACTTATCATATTTATAAAGTAATCATATGAGAAATCACATAGAAGATAAAGGGTTTCAATAAAATAGTTAGATGATATATGTCTTCCAAACATGCTCGTCAAACTTCACACTAGGGCTTTTTCACAATAGATAAAGATGGGAATGAGAAATTACATCGCGCAACAAAAATAAATAAATTTAAACTTAAACCTAAGTATCACATTGGTAAATGAATGAGGCAACTATTACTCTGTCAATGAATCTCGCTCAATCATGTCAAGTGACCAAATGACCTAAATATCTTCCAATACCAAAAATATATTTGTTTGGTTTCAATTTCATAATTAGTTTTTTGAAATTTTTCTAAAGAAAATAAAAATTAGTTTAACAAAATTAAACACAAAAAATATATATTTAAATATTTAAAATTTATTTTTGCTCTCAAAAAATATAAAACTATAATTGATGAGTATTTTTATTTATTATTATTCACTAAATTAGTTTGAAATTTTTTTATAAAAAAAAAAATCAAAAAATAAATTTTTAAAACCAAACCAAACAAAAATCTCCAAGTTTTGTAAATTCCATTTCCTTCAGTCCACAAGGACAGTTGTGCTAAAATGACTAAATTATCCCCATACGAAAATAGTTCAACATAAGCAGAAAATGACGGAGAAACAAATTTTCAAATTGCAAGTACTCAGCCAAAAACTAGATTGCCAACTACAGAATCTCTACAATCCTCATTGAAAATCCAATATCTTCGAATAATGGCACCAAGAGGTTAGGGTCCAAGATTCACATCTACGGAGATTCAACTATCGAGAATCAAAGAAAGAAATCTGATAAAACAAACTAGTGCTTGAAAAGGTTTGTATTGAACAAAACATCGGCAATCAAATTCTGATTTCAGAATCAGTTCTACTCAAAGTGAGCACATGTACAGGATCTTGAATAAAAATAAAAATAAAAAGTAGAAACAAAGAGTTTTGTTACTAACACAATTCAAGAACATTATAATAGGATCCCTAATTCAATCTCTTTACATTATAATTCACAATCCTAATGCATCTACCAAACCTAATGAGCACAACTAATACAACATTGCAACGGTTTCTCCTTCTCTCAACCACGACACATGGTTTCTGGCACAGAGAAGAGCACTTGACTTGCCAAACAAAACTGTTAAAAATAACAAAACTAAAATGTCAGATAAATAAAAAATTATTACAAAAACTAAGAACAACGCATGCATCATATCACAAAGAATCCAAAAAGAAAAATAACATAAAATTGCAGACCTACTAAAATCAAAGGAACAACAAAGAATAGATCACATGAACCAACTAGACCTAGCCTTGGCCACCATGACTTTCCTAAAGGTTTAGTCCCTAGGAGGAGGTTATGAGTTCAACTCTCTTTAGAGGGAGTTGAATTAAGAAGGCAAGCATTTGGTGCCTTGCAAAGGGTGAGGAGACTAACCCCCATAGGTACTAATCTAACAACTAACAACTAACAACTGACTTCCACTGATCAAAAAATTAAAAAAAGAATAGATCACATGAACAGAACAACAATCTATCTTCAAAGCTTCCACAAAACAATAAACAAAATGAATCAAGAAGATAGTAATGCATCAAGATGATGTTTACAATCAGAAAATCAAAAACCACTCCAACAATTGATACTCTTAGAGAACGAATCAAACTGATAAGGAAATCCCAGTAAACAAAGAACAAATGATATGGAGGGTATAAAAGTCCTAAAAATGTCCTTAGCGCCTGAAATGTATATCTTATACCTAGTAATACTAATGAACATGTCCTTGTGGACCCAAACAACTTCAGCGTGGGCTCAAGCCTAGAATGACTTTACAAGGCAGATTTAAGGGTTATTGCCCGTCGTCGTTACATACTTCAATATTTTTAAGAACAGTATAATATAATTCAGAGAGCAGCATTAAATAAAGAGACCATATTCAGGAAACCAACTTTAGAGTAATATCTTTGAAAGATGACCATAAGTTCTAAACCATCACAACTTACCCGATTAACAAAGCAGACTAACAATTTTTATTTATTTATTATTATTATTATTTTTAATCTTATATATATATATACAATTTGAGTAAAGAGCTTTCAGTGCTCAACATAAAATCATTAGTGGCAAAATAGGTCCCACTACTCTAAAATCCACCACCACCTTGATCCGAATCAAACTCAAAAAAAGGATGTCCTTTGGAGGTCCAACACCTAGATTTGAAGTCATGCCACCCAAAAGTAAAAAAATATAAGTTTTACATAAACAATAAGACTTTAATGACTAAAGTTGTCCAACATTGTCACATACGATCACAAGTTTAGTAATATTAAACAAGGTTAAGTGACTGTTTGCTATAGTGTGTCACTTTTGATTGCTCTTTATGTTGTTTTCAACATTTAGGTAGTATTTGGTTCACTGGAATGAAGTGGAATGGAATGATTCCATTCCATCTCATTCCAATAATTTAAATAGAGCATTAGTCATATTTGGTAGGTAGTTGATGCTATTGTTCAATGACATCACAATCTGCTTCAAAGAACTAATATGGAATATGTTCATGGAGCATTCCATCTCTCTATTTAACTATATAGTACGCAGTATATGTCATATCGATAGTATATGGAAGCATGCATACATTCCCACTAAACAAACAATTTATATAAAGAAAAATGTGAAGAACACCTAACTACTAATGTTTCTTGAAGGCAGATGCTACGCAGAAATTAAGAATCTCAAAAAATTAGTAGTTAATGAAAGATTACCCTCACCTGGAAAAATTGCTCTCACCTGCTTCCCAGGAGCTGTTAATGAAATATCCATAACAAATGAAGTTTAACCAGAACGCACAAAGGGCTCACAATGACGTCAACAGCAGAACTTGACTTCAAAATGATAGGCATTTACTCAGTCATTCAAACTACAAACAACTCTCTCCTTCATATATTTCCAAGTTTTTTTCTTCTTTTTCCACCTTAATACTGCCATTTTCTCACATTTCCATTTGCGATACCTTTGTCGATCCTTTAGCCAGTCAGAATAATCCTTCCCCCTCTTGCACTCAATAAAATCAACCAAATCATCAAATTCAGATTGTTTTTCCCGAGTTTTCAGTACACACTTGAGATAAATCTCACCATTACAGGTTTCCTCCTTTTCCTCTTCTATGCTAACAACACACTGCATGTTATCCTTGCCTGAGGAATTTGTTGAAGTTTCTGCTTGCCCATTTTCACTTGCAATAGAAGGCATACAGCAAAAGAATCTCACAAAATTAGATAAAGGGTGAAAAGATTATTTTAGCAGTTATCAATAATAGAAGCAAGTGAATAACACCAACTTTCTCAACAACACATAACCCAGGGTCTATTGGTAGCAAGGGAAATTAAAGTCTGGAAAGAATAAAGGTTGTGACTAGCAATGCTAACATTTGTATATTATACTATTATGTATGCCACGGCCTAATTTCTAGAAAACAACCTCAGGAAAAAAATATGAAGTTATCTTATTTCATTGCAAAATTGATAAATTTGTTTCTCACAATCAAAAAAAAATTTCTGACAAGGAGTGGTTTAATAATGATGCCACAGCAAGTAGCACTACAAACTAATTTCAGTATCATGTTGTAACTATACTTTTTTTCCAGAACCAATTTTTCTTCCAAGCAAAACATATATTACAACCTAAACAAAAGACCACCAGGTCCTCCATCACTTATGAAAGTAATGGTGTAGACACCCCATTTTTGACCGACCTTAAGACTCAGATGTCACCGATTGAGCGCTCGGTGATATTGCCTACTGTGCTCGTTCAGAAGTCTCAGAGTCGCGGCCGTGCGCCCTGCCTCCGGACTTCCGAACTCTCTTCTGTGCCTTGTCTCGATTTGCGAACCAGACTCGGTTTTCTCTGTTTTCTTTCCTGAGGGGAGGGAGTGGTCCTGTAGACTATCTCTCGGTGGCCGTGAGCTACTTTTCGTGGCCGTAGGCCATTTTGCCCATTTCGGAGCCCGGTTCCCGGTTTTCGGGACCGTCAGGCCGTGTGCCTCGGTTCGGGACCGCCCAACCATCTCCGTTTTCTCCGGTTTTTGGCGGAGACCTCTGTTTTAATGTTCCGAGGAACACTGGGGCCCCTAATGCCCACTTCGTGGCCGTATGCCACTTCCGGTGCCTGTAGCCGGTTTTCGGGACCCCAAACTGCGCGGTTTTGGTCCCGAGCATTCATTTTGCATCTGTTTTCTCTGATTTTTGGCAGGAACCCCTGTTTTGTCATTCCAAGGGACACTGGGGTCGCAGATACCCACTTCGCTGCTAAACACCGCTTCCGGGACCTGCAGCCCATTTTCGGGATCCCGAATCGCCCGGTTTTGGTCCCGAGCATTCATTTCTCATTAGTTTTTGTTGAAACTTGGCAGGTACCTCTGTTTCAACACTAGGAAGATCACTGGGGGGTGGGAGGCCAGCAATTATCCCAGATAACCAGTTTCGCTCCTCCGGCGCCCGTTTTGCTCACTTCCGGGCCAATGTTGAACACCCTGGGGGTATTTTCTTCCAACCAAAGCTACATATTTGTGATCAGGGGATATGGGAGGACCCTAAACAAGAGTGGTCGGCCAGAAATTGTCCAGTTCAGTTTTGAGCCTCTCCTTCAAGTCCAATGTTGTGGCTCCTACTTCAATGTTGCCAAATTCCAACCTTGGATCCTTGTTCTACACATCTGGGAGGACACAAAAAGCAGGTGGTCGGCCAGAAATTGTGCAGTTCATTTTTGAGCCTCTTCTTCAAGCTCTATGTTGTGACACCTGCTTCAGAGTTGCCAGATTTCAACCTTGGGGCCTTGTTCTACACACATGGGAGGACACCATTGCATGGTGGTCGGCCAGCAATTTGCAACTTCATTTTTGGGCCATGGCCGGCCGGCCAGGAGGAGTGGCTGGCCGACCAGGTGGGGTGGCCGGCCGGCCACCTCCCAGAAAGTTACCTGGCCGGCCAGCTTTCTGCTTTCCAGCTCTTCACAGCTGTCCAGCTGCCTTTTTGAAATATCTCCCCCATCCGGGGGATATTTTGGGAGGGAAAGCTTGGATGCTTTTCCCTCCCCTTTTACACCTTGTTTTGCCTATTTAAAGGGACCAACACCTCCTTTGCCTAGGTTAGAAAAATTCATCTCAAGAACCCCTCTCTCAAATCCTTGATTTCCATAGCCAAAACTTCAAAAAACTTTCAAGTTCCTAGGCAATTCCTTCATCAACTCTTAGCTCCACCATCCCCACTACCATTCCAGCAGCAAGGAAGTGTTCTCCAGTGGCTAAGAAGCAACAAATTCAGGCCAAGAGGTAGCAACAATTGGATCTTCAAGGGTAAGTCTCCAAATCTCTTTTTGTAGCATAATTTTGCTTCCTATTTCTACCCTATTTCCTTTCAGTTTTTGGGCTTTGACCCCTACTGGTTTTAGGCTTATTTTGAGCCCCTCTACAACTTTGTAGAAGGGCTCAACTTCATTTGTTGTCTCCATGATACACTTGTTTCAATATCTAGCTTGTATGTCACAATCTTGCATACTATTTTTAGCCTATTTGCATTTGTTTTTGGGGCTCCGACCCCTACTGGTTTTGTGCTTATTTTGAGCTCCTCTACAACATTGTAGAAGGGCTCAACCTTGTTTGGCCATTCTATATACCACCTCCCTTTGAAATCCACTTTAGGCCCTAATTCTTGCATGTTTTGTAGCCTTTTGTGCTTTTGGTTTTAGCTCTTGGTCAGAACTGAAAGGGGTCTTATTTTGACCCCCTCTACATGTTTCATGAAGAAAGTTTTGTTGTTTGGTGTATGCTTTGCATGTCTCTTGTTATAACCTCTTTTGAGCTCCATTTTGCATGGAATTGTTAGCATGTTTGTATATTGATTTTGGGGTTTCCATAAACTGAATATATTCTTATTTTTGGGCCCTCTTCAGTATTGTAGAAGAAAGTTTTTCCATTTGAATTTTCTATATACTACCTCTCTCAATACTTCTCTTTTGGCCACTAGTTTTGCATGCTATGTTTAGCATATATACATACTGATTTAGAGGTTGTCATCTCTTGCATTTGTGCATATTTTTGTTCCATCTTCAATGTTGTAGAACTGATTTTTTGGGTTTGAGCATTGTACATATCACTTGCTTTGTAATTCCCCTCTTTTACCGTATTTTTGCAAGCTTTTGTTTCCATACTTGTGAGCATTATTTGGCCTTGCTTTGTGCTGATAAAATGCTAGTTTAGGGGCTGCCTTGCCACTGTTTTGCATTCCATGTCCATATTCTGTATGTTTAATAGGGCTGTAGGCCATTTCGGGTGCATTTCATCGCATTTTGGGCATCGGTTGCAATTTTATCATAATTTGGGGGCTGTTTTTGCATTATTTTAGTTGCTGAATTTTGTATCTTCCTTATGCCATTCGCCACATCTCATTCGCATGTCATTTTGGTGCTTTAGAGCCTCGCCTCGGTTTGCGTGCCCGTGTGCGCGCATTTCGAGGCAGCCTATGTGAGTATGGTTGAGGCCCTCTCATGTTGGCGTAAGCCCAATTTGCATTTTCATGCTTGTATGCCATTGCCTCGGTTTGTGTGCCCGTGTGCACGCATTTCGAGGCACTTTATTTTTATCCGTTGGCAGCCTATGTGAGTGCGGCTGAGGCTCTCTCATGTTGGCGTAAGCCCATCACTGCATTTCGTATGCCATTTTATGCATTCCTCGGTTTGCGTGTCCGCGGGCACGCATTTTGAGGCAACTTTGTTTTTACCCGACGGCAGCTTATGTGAGTGCGGCTGAGGTCCTCTCATGTTGGCGTAAGCCCAATTTGCATTCCGTATGCCATTTCATTTCATTTTAGCATCGCCTCGGTTTGCGTGCCCGTGTGCACGCACTTCGAGGCACTTCGGTTTTATCCGATTTGCATTTTAGCATCTTTGTCTCGGTATGCGTGCCTGTGTGCACGCATTTCGAGGCACTTCGGTTTTATCCGATTCGCAGTTCATTTTAGCATCGCCTCGGTTTGCGGGGCACGCACTTCGAGGCACTTCGGTTTTATCCGATTCGCATTTCGAGGCACTTCGGTTTTATCCGATTTGCACTTCATATCATCGCCTCGGTTTGCGTGCCCGTGTGCACGCATTTCGAGACACTCCGTTTTATCCGATTTACATCCCATTTCATCATCGCCTCGGTTTGCGTGTCCGTGCGCACGCATTTCGAGGCACTCTGTTTTATCCACCTGGCATTGCGTATGCCTCTGCCTCGGTTTGCGTGTCCGTGTGCACGCATTTCGAGGCACTCTGTTTTATCCGCTGGGCATTGCGTATGCCTCCGCCTCGGTTTGCGTGTCCGTGCGCACGCATTTCGAGGCACTCTGTTTTATCCGGTTGGCATTGCGTATGCCTCTGCCTCGGTTTGCGTGCCCGCGTGCACGCATTTCGAGACACTCTGTTTTATCCAATTTGCATTTCATCATTGCCTCGGTTTGCGTGCCAGTGGGCACGCATTTCGAGGCACCTCATTCTTATCATTCCGGCATCCTATGTGAGTGTGGCTGAGGCCCCTTTCATGTTGGTATAAGCCCATCATTACATTTCGCATGTCATTCCGGCATCCCGTGTGAGTGTGGCTGAGGCCCTCTCATATTGGTGTAAGCCCATCATTGCATTTCGTGCCTTTATGTCATCGCCTCGGTTTGCGTGCCAGTGGGCACGCATTTCGAGGCATCTCATTTTCATAGCATTGCGCATGCTAGGATTGTATGTTAGTTGCATTTCATGCATATCATGCATATTGCATCGTGTCCGGGATAGGTGTTAGCCCGGGCACGGGAAACGAGGCACGTTTCGTACTCCGAGTGACGGAACGGATCTCAATTCCCAAGTCACCGACACTCCGGATCCCCCATGATGGAGTTAGGTTTTCATTGTAGCATTCATCTGCATTCATCCTATATTGAGTTGTGCAATCCGATTCCTCGGCCATCATGCATCGATATGCGTGATTGGTGGCACGAGGATCGAGGCATGCATATATTTGTGAAATACATTGCTATGCCCTTTTCCTGCTCTCTGTTGCAGCAAAATGAAGAATCAGCAAATTTTCGGAGTCTGGCACGCATTTCAAGAAATACTGCAAACAGAGGCTAATTGGGGCATCCCAGTGGATTTCTGCCCGAGGCAGTCCAGCATACACTATCCATCAGAAGCAAGGCAGTCCCTGGCTTGCATGCCAGTTTTACTTCTTTTGTAATTAATTTGTTAATTAATTAGAATTTGTATATTTCGGACTGTATATTCTCTTATTCGGACTGTATATTATTTATTCGGACCCTCTGCGCGAGGGCATAATTGTAATAAGGGTGTGTGAGTGTGATGTATGTCTTCCAACCCCCATTTCTTTCTCCCTTTTATTTACCCGCTTACGATGGTTAGATATAGGGCATATTTCAATTAGCATACAGTATGATAGCATGTCTGCATCATTCATCTGTTTTGCATGCACCGGGCTCGGCACATCATACAAACTGCATTTGTATTTCAATTCCAAATTGAATACGTGTTAGTTGTAGCATTTCATATGCCATGTTTAGAATAGCCGAGCCTGCTATAGTTTGCATCTTTGCATGTGTTGCATTAGGCATTCTGTGTATTTTAGGATCATGCATGATTTCTAATGTAGTTTCTGTTTTGGCTTGGAGTACTCGGTGAGTTTTATGCTTTAGCATCCTTGCATGTGTGTAAGTGTTGCCATGAATAGCATGCTTGCCATGAGGCTATGTGCTTATGTGATATAACTGCCTTGAATGCCTGTGGGTGGAGGTTGAGTTACCTGAATTGGGACAATTCGTTGACTGTTTGTTTTAAGCCCACTAGATAGTGGCAAAATCACTGATTTTCTTAAGCCCACTCGAGGGTGGCAAATCCGCATTTTAGCCTACCTGCGGGTAGCACCATCAAATCATCTTTCAAACAAACAAACATGAAATGTTTTGTTCCAATTCAGACGGCCCAGTCTATACTTGTTTGCTGCGAGCATCACATAGTAAACCTAGGCTAATAACCGGAATAAGAACGCACAATGTTTTCAAAATCAGATATCATGGTTAGTAGAGGCCGGTCTTTGACCGGGCGAGCGGGGGTGCTCACGATGTGACCTTCCCCAATCGTACCCAAGTTCCCGAGCCAACTTTGGTGATGACGGACACGTGGCCTTTTGGCACCGAGTCAGGGTTTCCTAAATTTCCCATTTAAAAAATATTTAGGTGGCGACTCTGTTATCTGGCAAAGCAGTCCATGTTTGGCACTTCTTTCAAAAATCTGTTTTTTTTCTCAAAACGATTTGCCGGATTTGGACTCTTTGGTTCGAGATTTGGAACCGCAACAAAAATCGAGTCCGAACTGTAGCGAGGTCCCTCGCGGGCGTTGTTACAAATGGCATCTTTCAAATTATAAGTAGATTATAGCAAAGAAGTGAACGTCCAATAGACCATAAACAACAAACAGATTTAAAAGGATAATAAAGATGTTTATGGAATAACATAAACAAAGAAATTCAAGGTGCTAGTTTTAGTAGAGTTATTGCCATCCAAGAAGTTGACAATCTTTTTTTTTTGGAGCAGAGACGGAATTTCAAGCACCACGTAGATCCAATATAACACATAACATACTTGGACAATTAGCAAATAGCATTTTAGGTACTATCTTATACAATATACACAAGAATATCATATACCTCAAGTACAGTGTCTGGATTTTCTGAAATTTGGATGCAACTACAAGGCTAGAGCTTTGATCCACCTGCAACATTAATCAGTGGTCTGAAAACATGTAACATAAACATTTAAATATATATATATTTAAAGAAGACAGGTTAAGCAAAAAATTCACCTCTGGAACATTATCATGAGGTGATCGAGATGAAATGGGTTCTAATCTGTCAACAAACCTCAATGCATCTAAGTTACCCTCTTCGAAAACAAAGAGATTCATCAATGTCACAATTGTCGATAGGCAGCCCTTCACTAAGAAATCAAGCCCAGTACAGAAACTTAATGATAGCAAACCCAAAAAATGCAACAGCATTAGTTTGGATTCTTTATGCTGCGTTGGGTGAGTTTCCATTAACCCATATAACGGCTTTTGAATTGGTAAACAGATGTTAAATTGTTGGAAACAACTGATAATTCTCACTATAGAATCATATTCCTTGCATGAAGAGAAATCTTTCAAGGTCTTCAAACAACCCAAATTGCCATTATGCATCAGACAACAAATAGCTTGTAACAATGAACAACTCATTAACTTCAAAATCGAAGCAAGAAGATATATATCTTGTGGACTTGTATCCCCACTAGCATATAATGCAGTACTGTCAACTTCATCAGAAAAAGCTTTCAATATAATGCAGCTTAAGTTTGACAAAATCTCATCTCTGAATGATACGTCAACAAGATGTTTGCTTTCCTTTATGTATGCAATAGAGGAAGTGGCTAGGTCAGATTTTTTCCTCAAGAGCATGTTGTGTAACCGTGATTGCCATGAATGATCTAACTTGCTAATTAGATCATTAATTTTTTTTCTTGTGTCTGTTTTAACGTAAGACTCGAAAGATGGCTGAGAGTTTCCCCCATATGTACTAAATTTAAGAACAGAATCCTCATCACCTGAAGGACAATCCTTCATTTGCAAAGTCGACATGTGTTTCAAGTACAAGATGACTGACCTTTCAAATGCTGATAAGTAACAATCCATTAGTCTGACATCTGGCTTCATATTTTCCAAACCTGTGCCAATGGTGTCAGAAGCCATGGAAATCAGATGCGCTTGGAGAAATTTTGGTGCACAAAGCATGGAAGGATTGAGAAGCAATACTAAAACTGCAGTCAGGCTCACTTCAGGAGCTCTGAAATCCTCTCCATGCAGCCAAAACAATCTATTGAGGAAATTTTCAAATGCTTGCTCATCCGGTAACGATAGACAAAAATGAGTAGAGAGAACTTCTATAACACTTCCAATATCACCATGACTATAGTGGCACATAAATAGCTTTCTATTGGTAGACGAACGAGAATCAATCAGCTTAAAGTACTCTCTTAATTGTCCACGCACCAAAAGCTCATCTGCAAACACCTGACGAAATAATTCTCTATTATACTGGCAAGCTGCAAATAACCGTTCAAACAGGTAACCGAGTGGAGAAAATTGCACAAGATAAGAGGAAAAGGAGACCATATATATATATAACTAGGATGAGGGTTATAAAATTTTAAAAAATTCTTAACATAAGCAATACTCATGGTGACAAGACATGATGTAATCATGCTATTAAGTTATACGACTTGCTCAAATACATAATTAATGCAAAAATAAACAAACTTAGGATTTGATATTAGGTATAGTCACTTGAAGAATAATAATGACATTAGCAATGTTTTGGTCCCACGAACTCTTCTAAATGTATGAAGTACCTGTGTCACATACTCAACACTTGGATAAAGAAATGAGATGTGTCTAGAAAGCGTAGTTGAACAATTACCTAGCTAGCATACTTAGTAATTTGCGTTAATAAAAAAACTATGCATAAAACCTAAGAAGCATGGACACTTTCGAAACAGTGGTTTGTCCGTATCGAACTCATGTTGGACACTCATAAAGTCCATATCGTCTTAGTCCAATCTTTGTCCAAAACTTTCTCCATGCCAATAAAGTTCTTCCATAGCACTTCTTCAATCAAGCTCTGCCATAGCACTTCTTGAAGCTTTCGAGGTATCTGACTTATCCATGTGCTTCTAATAGTAGTGGCTAAGGTTCAACCCAAAGTTAAACATTACAAAATCATGAAATTGTCGACCTAATCCTAGTCCTAACACTAACAATTTCTTTAAGTACAACCAACACCTCTAAGGTGTTAGACGAAGATAAATAAAGAAACAACCCTTAAGAGATTAGCTCCTGGTTTCCCAAAGTTTTGTCCCAAATTTCTATTAGTCTAAGTGCCCATTCCACTTGTGCAAATGTTGACATCCTCAAATCAAAAGATTAACAACTAAGCTACACAAAGCCTTCAAAATTTTGAGAGGACCCATGTCGACATGACACAAGTACGAATACAGAATACAGCCAAGATGTGGTTGTTTCCACCCGGATATGGCAACAAAATTAACAAATAAATTTTCACACTAATGGGCCAACCTTCCTTTTGTTTTTCATGGCTAATGCTTCGCCAATTAGTTTTACTTCTTCTAAAGAAACTAGAGATTAGATTATACTCTAGAAGAAAGAGAAAAAAGGGAAAAGCCATGGATCACTGTCATCTTTTCTTCACCAGATACCAATAGGATACACAGTTGACATCACCAATTTGGCTGCCCTATTCACCGACCGACATCATTTGATGTGCTTGTGATGCCTCCAAGGATCGACATCATCGTTGTTGCGTTTCAATTTTCTCACCCTTTCTTCCCCTCTCTTCTTTATTAATCACAACAAACCCTCTTTTTTTACCAAATCACATCTCTTTTCAATTTTTTATTTTTCTTCGTCAATCAAGCAACTCAAGATCTCTTGCCTCAAGAGAGCCATGCCTAAATTCTTATGCTCATAGTCCTCACATACATATATAGCGTATTTTGGATGTGTTTGGTCCTCACATACATATACATGCTTCATAGGTTGTATTCATGTCTTTGTAGTCGGCGTATCCTTCGAGTAGAGATTTAAAGTGCCTGAGCCCTAGATACACCCCCACACATGACACTCATACCTGGGTACAATCCATCTTTTTGCTTTTATGTGCCCCATACATAAGCAATAGGCAGTCGATCAATCTTTCATGGGGAGCTAATAATCACTCTTATAATATACATGTGGCGCAAATCTATATGGTTAACCCCTCCTTTGTATCCTAACCTTGCTTGTCATGCATTGCCTGAAGCATTTTTTAGATTCCTCTGAATTCTAAGTATATAATTAATTTGTTTAAATTTACAACATCTGAGAACTTACAAAGGGAGTCAAGTGTTCTTCAATTCCAATACTGGATTTTCTATAAGTGCACGTGTGTGCAAGTCCATGTCATTAAGATTTATTTACAGTGCTATAGCCTAATACAAACAGTGTGCTATAAACTTCTAGTCATGCTATATCCAATAAGCTATGTACATTACCTAGTCGTGACTCATGAGTTCTAGCATGTGTTCATAGAGACAGCAATATTTATTTAACATATGAATAAAAATTTATTACTCTGAACAAGTTGCAGTTCTATGTCCAATAACAAAGGGAGCAAATCATATATAACTCAATCTGAAAATGTAAAACAAATATCAAGTGAAAATTACAAATATTATGAGCATTAACAAACGTATAGCTTAAAATGCATCTGGTAAACAACTCCTAAAATCAGTAAAGCATGCCTGTTAATATCAGTATCTAAGTTGTAAGGTAATATTATGCAATTCTATTTCTTCCTTTGTCAAGCTACTGAGAATCTAGGTGAATAAAGTATTGTCAAGAACCTCAAGCATTGTGCACAAGTAATGTAGACGAAGATCAACCGGCTCCATAAAATGCAAAGAAGCAACAATGTCCTCGGTGAAAGAGGTGCTACAATCATTGTCATTATATATGTATTTGTGATAAACTTTCTCAAAGCTCATAGTATTATCGTCATTTCTGTTAGTTAAATTCTGTGAGCATAATTCTCTGAGTATATCAAGAAGAACTTGGCCGTTTTCCAAAAGACGATACTGATCAGCTACTAGCAAGTTCAACAACACCATACAACACCTTAACAGAAGATTTAATTGTTCAGCAGTGGCCCTGATATCCAACTGCATCCTAGCTTGTCCTGGAGACTGACTTGCAGAGACATCAGGTAAAACAGAGAGAAACTGCCTAAACATCTTAGAAAGCTCTTTGAATGATACATCAGAGAGACTACATATATCTTCAAATGACACCTTGATCCCATACTGACCAATTCCGTTGTTGCAAAAAGTTGAATCAGTTCCAGCTCTTGGATAACATGTTGGAGGATTAGAAGACAAATGGATAAGCAGATAATACAAGCTTTTCAGTAGTGATGGTTTCAGACCCTGATATTAGAACAATCAAGTTTTGAATCAAATGAAAGAAGATGATGTTATTTTGCATATACTATAAAATCAAAAATCAAAACACAAAATTTCATAAAGTAAATTTGGAACAGTAAATCTGAAAATCTGACTTTGTATTCTTCTTCCCATGAATTCTTCAACAAATAATAGATGAAGCATAGAATAGAAAGAAGATGAGTATGTTTTTCCAATGCAATTTGTCAAACAATCATATGTTTCCCATACCAAATCAGATCATCATAAACAAGGTCCACATGATGAAATTGATCATGAAGTGTGTGTTCATGTATATTGTTATGAAAAAATGAAAAAATGGAAAAAGATTGGGCTGTTTTCAATTTGTTGCCAAGAATGTAAATCAGGAAGGAAAAAAAATTAAGAAAACAGTGAGAAAATGGCAGACTCTGTAATTTTGATACTTCTTATATAAATTTTCAAACAGAAAGTAAAGAGATTTCCAGTATTTAAGCTCCTTCTAGAGTGTCTTATGAATAACACAGTTTGATATACAATTTTCCAAACATGTTGTTAGCATCATTGCATTTCAATTCCCAAAATGGATACTATTTTTCAAAATATAACCAATATGTTATCAATATCTGAAATTTCACCTTCGCTTATTCCAAAGCATTTCAGAAATTCTCAGTCCTTCAGCAAACGCATTACATGAGACACAATTAAACTGCTCCAAATATGTTTCCCCATTTTTTTAAAGGCAAATGCTAAAAAGAATGCTCCTGGGGCATTGTTTAATGAACAATGCTACATCTACTTAAATTCTTACTAACATTCTTACTAAAAACATAGGTAGCGTTTGGTAGAGTTTTCTAAATATGATTTGAGAATAAAATTGTATTTTGAGTTTGTGAGTTTTGGAATTATGATTTGAGTGTGGGAAATTTGTTTGGTGAAAGAGTTTTAAAAATAGTGGAGAATTTTTTATGTGACATATGATATTTGATACAAAAACTTATAACTCATAACCAAACACACAACTCAAAATTCTATTCAAAACTCATAAAAAAAAAATTTTAATTCCGAATTTTTTTTTATTTAAAATATAAAAAATAACAGGTACCAATTGTTAAAAAAAAAAAAAAATAGCACTATTCCAGTCAAGTGGCCGGACATCCGGGAGGATGACCGGTTAACCCAAATTTTCCCACCTTGGAAAGAGTTTTCAAGAGTGGGTGTGGAATTAATTTTTGAAAACTCTAAACAAATAAGACACTCAAAACAAGGGGTGGAAATATGTTTGGAGAATAGAACTAAACACTATACATGTCCCAATATCATTGGTTGTTTAAATATTATTACTTTTTGATAACCAATCGCATTTGGCTTATTGTATTTTTAAAAAGATTTTTAGTACGATTGTTAGTAAAAATAGAATTATTCTTGTTTAATATTGGGATTAAGGTAAAAAGCACCTTGAAAATAGGTGAAAATATTAAAAAAATATCGATTGATTTCAATAAATAAATAAATAAATAAAAATGCATCGAATTTATTGTTGTTTTGGGAACTATGCTTTTTGGCAGTTTACGAAAGGAAAATTCTATTTACACACCACAAAGTCTCTCGGTACACACCACTTAATCATTGCACATCACATCTAATTTTGATTTTCTATTTTTCACTCAATACACGCTATCAATTTTTCAATATTCCCAAAATATCCCCATCTTCTCCAATCACAACCCTAACCCTAACCCTAACCCTAAGTCCGCCCCGCCGCTACCATTAGCCCTCCTACCTCCTTCTACCACCGTCGCCACCCTCTGACCGACACCATCCCTGGCCTCACCCTGACACACTCTCTTCTTCTTCTTCTTCTTTAAGTGGATTTATCAACCAAGCACAAAAACAGTATTTCATAGTGGATGAGAAAAGTGAGGTTCGGTATTAGAAAGTTGTAGAACCACTGTTATAAAGTAAACTGATGATGTACAAATGTGATTTAGCTGATGAATAACTAAGCAAAAATTGTAAGAAAGAAGGAACTTAAACCCAGAATTTATCGAGAATCCTGATAAATGATCTAGATTCAATTCGTAAATGATGGGTCCTACTTCTAAAATAAATCTCAACCATACATTATTTTCTAAACAAATTTCTAGTAAAAATTTTGAGTTTGTAGAAGTTTTCGGAACAAAGACAAATGTGTGTTATCAAAAAGTGGTAGGATTCTCTCTTGTACAATAAACACAAGTAAAAGTTACATATGTAAAATACAATGAAAAACTTACACATTACATAAAAGATAAAGTGTCTCTCAATGAATAGGTGAGTCTATTCAATTTAATTGTATAATGACTTGTAGGAGCATGATCATTCGGTCTACAAAAAAAAAAAACTAATTTTTAACTTTTAAAATTAGGGTTGAGTTTAAATTTGAGAGAACTTGATAGTCTCGTGGGCTCATCAAAAGTTTTGTTTCGATGATTCAAACCGTTCATTTTGTAAAACCCTCAATATATATCATTTATAGAAAAAATTAGATTGATTTGATAAGCATAACATTTTTATTTTATTACATGTCTCTGAAAAAATAGACGGCAAACATATTTTTAAAAATAAACTATTTTTTTTAGACAATCATGATAAAATTTACATGGAGGGTCGTACAAAATGAACAATTCGGATCATTAAAACATAACTTGTGAGTCACGAGCCCACCAAATTCTATAAAGTTTATATTTGAATTTAGATTTGAATTTTTGAAAAACTCAACCATAAAATTATGTATTATTATATGAAAAATTCTGAAGATCCACAATTTGATATCTACAAATTCAATTAAAATAATGTAGCAAGACAATTGGACACTATCTACTACTATACTTAAGTGTGTGACAAATTAGAAATTAACATATATTAACATCAATTATGCTACATCATTGTGGATTAATTAGAATTTTTTTTAAAGAGTTTCAAGTATTATTATTATTATTATTATTATTATTATTATTATTATATGAAGTTCTCTAACAGATGAAAATCGTAAAGCGATCATTCACAAAAATTTAGAAGTCTTGTTTGGTTTGTTTTTCAGAAAAATTTTTGGGAAAAATTCTCTACAAACAAATTTTCAAGAGTAATCAAACCAAACAAATTTTTCCAAAAAAAATCTCAAAATTTTGTTTGGTTACCTACTTTCCAAAATCACTCTCTCTCTCATACACATCAAATCAATCACCTTTTTTAAAACTCTCTCCCCAAAACAATTTTCCAAAATCATTTCTGAAAAAAGGCAAGCCAAACAAGTTTTCGTACTTTTTATCTCAAAAACTACTCTACAAACACAAACCAAACACACCCTTAGTGTCTAGTGCTACATGGTGCATGTGACTATTGCTAGATGGTGCCTTTTCAGGGGCAATGGGTTGAGAAAGGTATTTTGGAAATATGAAAGAGTAGAAAAGAAGTGAAAGATATTTTGGGAATATGAAAAAGTAGAAAACAAGTGAGGGGTATTTTGAAAATATGAAAAAAATAGAAGAGGGTTTCGATTTACACCTACCTTAATTCTTTAGAACCCCCTCTCTCATTTTTCTTAATTCCAATTTTATCCAAAGATAAAATTCCATTTCTACCCTCATCTCTAACCCTCTAGCCCTAATTTCCCAAACCCTAACCTTAATTCCATCACCTTCAGCATCCACCATTTACACTCTTCACCCCCATTGTCGGTCGTCCAACCACTGCCATCATCACAACACTCTCTCTTTCTCCTCATTCTTTCCACCACCACACCGCTACCATCACCGCCCACCACCACCGTCAGCCACACCTTTTTTTTCTTCCTCTTCTCCCGAAACCCTAACCCTAATTCCATTACCACCGACCACCATCGACCAGACCTTCCCCCACCCTCGCCATTAGCTGGGTCTACTCTTCGTGAAAACCTAGCTGCCAAACCCTAGGGGGAGAGAGAGAGAGAGAGAGAGAGAGACACGAGGGGAGGGGTTTTGCAGCGAGAAGAAAAAGAAGAAGGTTGGATTAGGGTTCATGATCGGGGAGGGGGTTCGCGATGGGGTGGGCGATAGCTATGGTGGCTAGTAGCGACAAAAGAGGAGGCTAGGTTAGGGTTTTGTAGGTGAAGAAGAAGAAGAAGAACAGACCGAAGGGGTGGTCAAAGTTGCAATTGGCAGGGAAGGGGAATACCGGAGAAAAGACAGAAGGGGAGGAGTGGAAGACGGGTAAAGTTGCGAAATGGTGGGGGTGAAAAAAAAAATAGGTATAATGTAATTTTGGATGGTGTGGGACCAAAGAAATGGGGGGTTCAAAGAAAAAAGGTAGAGGCATTTAGCAACCCTAAAAATAGGAAACAAGTGAGGATGTGTAGTAGATTTTAGGTGGTTCCCAAACTTAGCCTAGGTTAGAGTCTCCTGTTCTTCCATTTTTTGTGTCTTTTCTTATGTCCGCCTTTCGTAAAAGAAAAATGATTGATCCACTGAATTTGAGCCCCCCTGAATTGCCCAAATTACATAAGCCGAACGTCCGATTAGATGACCGCCCAAACGACCGGTGTCACCCTTGTCAACTGCGACTGTCACCCTTGTCTACCAATGTGTCAACCAGCATCTGCCCGGATGACCGGCATCCTACCAGACCAGTCGGACAACCGCTCGGATGACCAGCAGAACGACCGGCATGCACAAATTTGGACAATTCAGGTGAGCCCAAATTCAGTGGATGTAGCAATGCTCTAAAAACCTCCAACTAATTACTTTTCTCATTGTGGAAATAAACCATAAACTAAAGATAATTTATCAAATTTTAATAGAAATAACAAGAAACCCTAGCTTTAAACAAAACGAATCGAATCAAGTCAAGTCAAGTTAAATCACAACAAGTTCAAGTGAGAGAGAGAGAGAGAGTACCTGGGGAGCTTGAATGGCAGATAGGAGGTTTTGGATGAGCTGAGAAGGAGGAGAGTTGTGAGGATTTAGGGGTCGATTTTCAAGGTTGAAATGCCTCTGTTTTGGGGAACCCATCTGCGAACACAAAACACGCGTATACATATACATGAATATATAAATCATGAAGACGGAAACCCATTTTTGGTCTCTTGGGACTTCGATCGGTTTGAATTTCGAGTTTCCATTGTGATTTAGGATTTAGGGTTTTGACAATGAGTTCTTGCTTTTGGCCAATGCAAAACAAAGGGTGAATCAAGAGCAGAGATGTACTAGCAACAATTCAGACTTGCATTTTTCTTTGGCACTGATTTATAGGTCAATTTATTTTTTAAATTAATAATTTAAACAATATTTTTCATTTATCATATATCCAAAAAAAAAGTCTTACAAAGTTAAAAAAAAATAAAACCTAAAACCTAAAAAATATTTTGGTATATTCCAAGCGAAAGCTCACATAATCAAAAATTTTAAAAAACAGCAATAAGTTTCAAATAAGTGCTACACAAATATGGATTCGTCTTTAAAATGTGTCACTACAAAGGGTGTATACACAAAGAAAAACATAAATAATAAGTGCTAGGATCAAAGTCCAGCAACAAGAAATAAATCTAAGGTAAGGGGGAAAAAAATAGAAGACATAAAAGTGAACAGAGCACAGAAGTGACTAACCTCAGCTTTCATTTTTGCCTCTAACAGTACATCAGGAATTGATTGTGTCGTGTTTCCACTCTGTATTGGACTGTCTGATATTTGCTCAGGGAGACCATTCATAATTTTTTTGGGGGGTGTAGTTTGCACCTGCTGCATCTGCTTCTTCTTTGGTGTAGAATTCGCATGTCGCTTCAACTGCCTAGGCATCTTCATATCTTCCAAATAACATATTACATATCAAATTTATTCAGTCGACAATGGAAGTAGGGAAGTGTAGGACCTAGCAATAAATTAAAATATCAAACTCAAAACATGATGAAGATGAACACAAAAATGCCTCACAAAAGGATTTACTTCCCCAGTTGCAGATTGACCTCGAGGGATTTGAACTTTTCAATAAAGGTGCCTATAAACATTCTTATAAATATGTATTGATCAAAAAGATTCCATTTGACAATGTGATTCAATTTGAAGAGGTGCAATTGCTTCTTTGGGTGTACCTCTTTCTCTACTAGGTTGTTTTAGTGGCAAAAAATCTCCATATGCAAAGTAGCTCATTTTGCCAACGAAGTTTTAGAAGGAAAGTTATTGTCTGCCTTAAGTTATCCTAATTTACCTCCTTTTAGAACTAAGGGTCCGTTTGTTTTTAGAAGTAGAATGGAGGGGATTGTTAGTGAGGGGACTACTAGTAAGGGGACTGCTAGTGAGGAGACTAAGAAAAATTGTGTTTGTTTGATAACCAATGAACTAATAATAGTTCATGTTTGTTTTAAGAGATAGGAGTGGGATTAACCATATAAAATTACATAAATACCCTTATTGTATTAGTATCAAATTTGAACTTATACCAACTAATAAATGCATTACCCAATTAAATTATTCAAAAACTAAAATTAAAATTACATAATTGAAAATAAATAAAAAATTCAACTATTAATTTATTATTGTTTTTGACATTATTATTATTATTATTATTATTATTATTATTATTATTATAAACTAAGTAGCACGGACACGGACACGGACACGAGACACGACACAGACACGTGGACACGTTATTTTTCAAAAAATGGGGGACACGACACATTGGGGACACGTTTAATATATATAATTTTATTTATATATTATATGTAAAATTAAAAAATATATACTATTTATATTTATTTTATTTATTATATGCAAAATTAAAAAATATATACTAATTTTATTTATTTATTTTATTTATTATATGTAAAATTAAAAAATAAATATATTATTTGTATTTATTTATATTATTTAAGACCAAAAAAAAGGTTAGGGGTTATATTATTTATTTATTTATATTATTTATTATTAGTATATAAATATATATATGTATATATATATGTATATATATTGCTATTATTTTTTATAAATTTTATTAGATTTTTTTTATTATATATGATTTAATTAGATTTATTATATAACAAATTTATTATTTATTATATAACAAATTATATTATAATTATATTATTTATTATTTAACAAATTATATTATAATTATATTATTTATTATATAACAAATTTGAGTTATTGGTTAACAAATTATATTATTATATGACAAATTGGTTAACAAATTATATTATTATATAACAAATTCTATTATTTATTATATTATAATTATGTTATATTATAATATAACAAATGTTACAAACGGGAGGGTACACAGATCGAAGAGAGAGAGAGAGAGAGAGAGAGGAAGAGAGCGAAGAAGCAGAAGAAGGAGAAGACGATGGCGAGGAGTTCAGATCGAGATCGAAGGCAAGAGGTCGATCGCGAGCAGAGATCAAAGGCAGATCGAAGGCGAGAGACAGGGATCGAAGGCAGATCGAGCAGATCGAAGGCAGATCGCACCAGGTTTCTCTCTCTCTCTCTCTCCCCTCGATCTGTCTCTGTCTCTGGCTCTCTCTCTTTCTCCTCTCCTACAGTTCTAGGGCTTCTTCGATCCACCCACCTGCGTGTCTGAATCGTGTCCTCGCGTGTCCAACCTCGTGTCCGACTCTGAAAAATTCTGAAAAAAGGGGGACACGCAGGGGAGAGTGTCGGACACATGTCAACAGCGTGTCGTACGCGTGTCCGTGTCTGACATGTGCCCGACATTGATACGCAAGCCTCAGGGACGTGTCCGTGCTTCTTAGGAAACCAACCAATGGTTTCTAAAAAGCAGCCCATGGTTTTGAAAGAGGTTTATCCTCACATGCCTCTCTCTTTCTCACATGTCTCTCTCGTCTCTCTGTTTTTCTACCTCACATGTCTCTCTCTTGCTCAAGCTTTGCCATTGATGACCACAAGTTGAAGCTGATTGGAGCTCTACCTAGCGACGATCTCAACCTCCATATTCGTTAACAACGATGTTGACCTTCAAATTCAAGGTGAGGCAAACTCGACGAAGACCAAAGTGCTGGATCAGTCTTCTCTCTTGGTGATCTTGTTGTGATTTTGTTGATTTTTTTATTATTATTTTGTTGATTTTGAGAACTTGTTGGATGATATTTGTAATCTGTTTGTGAATTTGTTGATTTTTTTGTTATTATTTTTTGATATTTGTGAATTTGGAAATTTGTTAAAAATTTTAAAAGCTGTTGAATTTTTTTTTTTTTTTGGAAATTATTTATTGTTGAGTGTGGTTAAAAATTTGGAGGAGGGATCTCTTTTTTTATTTGATGACGTGGTGGATAGTATGGTCATTTGATGATCTGTTTTTCACAATCCCAACAGCTTCTTTTTTCAATACCAAGTCCCACGAGGGATTGTTAATCCGTTCGTCTGAGGGGATTCATAGTCCGTTCGGACTATGAATTCGGTGCAACATTGTCAAAACAAACGGGAGGTATGTTTACTGTTCATCATTCACAATCCACTCCGGATTGTGAAAGAGGAAAACAAACGGGGCCTAAGGGATCTCAGTCCATCTAGACGTCCAGGCTCTCTGGCTTTAACCATGGTGACAAATTCAAAATCCTAGAATTCACCGTGCTGGGCTAATTTAGAATCATGAAATAATCAAGACATAAAAAAGGGGCAACCCAATGCATCAGGCTCCTGCTAAAGTTGGGTATGGAAGGGTAAGATGTACACAGCCTTACCACCATTTCCAGGCTTCTGAGAGGCTGTTTACTCAAACCTGTACCACTAAGACGTTAACACCAAGCCTTTATCATTGGGCCAATCCACCCTTTCATGAAATAATCAATGCATAAAGAAAATTAAAGGAAAATCCAAGAACATAGTTGAGAAGAAGAAATGAAGCATAGCACTGCCATCCCAGAAAATTCTATACATAATTTGGAGATTTTGGCAACATCAAGGATGTTACCAATTCAGGTATCAGGATATTGGCTAGCTGAGGTGTCACACACTTTCTGGTACGACAGTTCCGCATATGTGATGAACAAATTGACCACAAACTGGGACTTTTCTTCCAACCGGCAATAGGCCCTCATAATTGCCTTCCCAGGTGTTCTGGATATCCATCCTCAATATGGTTCTACATATCCCTTCATCTGGATATTAAGGATCTGCACATTTCTCTGCGATTATCCCAAGGTTGCATAAATTTTATCCAGCCTTATCACAGATCTATCAAACGGCTATGGTTATTACACTGCCAACAATGGACCAGATTAAGAAAATTGCTCACTGTTTGATTTTTCCACCACACAGAAGATATCAGGGGCATCAAAATGTAAATTCTCTAAAAACTTCCATGTAGTGGCAAATGTCAGTTTTAGGTGGTGTTTTCAAGTAGATTGCTTTCTGCAATGTATACTAATTTGGGATTTAAACCTTGGGATTTTTATGTAGAGTTCATTTAGAAGCCACTGTACTTTTTAGCATTCAGATGCACTTAATATTATTATAAATTTCTCTCTGATATTTTCCCAAATCTCCTTGTTGATTTAAAGATGAATTCACCTAAGTTGAAGGAGGTGCTTTCTTCCTTTCATGCTTATCTCCATTCAAATTGGAGAACGATATAGGACTGAGCTTGGATCGGTCTAACCTCGAACTATCAAATTTTGGCCGCTGCTAATTTCTAAATGTGGTTGCAAGTCAATAGCATGCATGGTTAGCTCTGTCAGAGGTCTGTTATTCAGCCCAAGCCAGGTTTACATTGATAGCTCCCACCTACCCACCCCCCACCACCACCATTTTAATGGTTACCCCCAACAAATTTTGAGTAAAGACTCATTTTGATGGATGCATGCATCAGGTAAGCCCATAAAGAGTTGAATGCAAATAGTCCTGCTACTGAGCTTTTCCTCAACAAACTTGCCGGCCTGTCTGGCTTTGAATAAGCCTTACACTCTAAGGCCAAAAACAATTGCAGTGTTATTGTACATTTTACAGCAATATGGCATTATCTGCCAAAACTAAGCCTGGTGTCTTCCATTACTTAAATCATTTTTCTCTTCAAAATCTTGCAATATCATGATGTAAATTTGATAAGTTAAAGGCTACAGAAAACTTGATCTGGAGGCATATAACATGAGAAAAGATACGTACTGGCTGGAGATTCTAAAGGAGAACATGTTTTATCATTTTCTTCTGGTGAACCAACACATTGTTGCTTTTTTTGTGGATTTTGTACTTCAGAAGCTTTTAAAAATAAATCAGGATCTGCATGAAATCCAAAATATTTGTGGTATTAAACAAGTTGCAGGCCTTCTAAGTGGAGTGGTTAAGAGTTCATGACATCCCAACTTGAAAAACGGTGAAAACTTTTCCAGCATGCATGGCGTGCACTTACTCTCAATAGCTGGACAATCTTTGTCATCCACTTTCTTGCTCGGGATCTCTTTGCCATTTACAGCAACCTATATCAAATTAAGACAGAAAAGTGCAACTGTTTTGACATCTAAAATAACAGCACTAAAAATAATATAGAGGACTGAAACTCTGTAAGAGGTAATGGTGAAACAATAAACTTGCAGTTGCATCCAATGAACTTGCTTAGACTAAATTGAAATAATGAAGAAGAAAGACAATTAGTAGTGGCTCACGGGTAAGGCAATTTAGGCACTCGCCTAGTAGAGGAGGGCCTCACTTATTATATCATTACTCTTACAATGTGTACATACATAATAGAAACCATCAATCAAAACCTTCCTCAACATTTGAAAAAGTAAAAAAAAATATTTGCATAAATAATTATTATTATCAAAACAAAATACTATTTTGTCAAGCATTTTAGTATAGGGTTTAAGGTTCAGGGCCCATCACCCTCTTCTTCACTACAAAAAGTAATTGTCCTTGTTTACTTGGTTATCAAAATTATAACATGTACATTCACTTGATTGCTTATTGTTTTTGTTTTCCACAAAAGTACGAAATCTTAGGGCATCTCCAACGGTATATCAAATATTTCACCAAATCTAAGTAAAAATTTGAGAAATTCCTTTATCTAATATCCAATGCTCCAACAGTGATTTTTTGGCTGTCAGCAAAATGCTGGTCGACCGGCAAGTGTAATCTGAAAAATCTACAACCAGTGAGAGAGAAACTGAGGAACACACCAACCACACCACACAGCTATCAAAGAGTGAAGGAGCACCCAAAGATGGAAGCAGTGAAGAATTACAAAGGTCAGTACAGATTATAGGCACAAAACATAGCTTACTTCTATGTTGTATTCACTTTATGTGCAACATGTTTGAGAAGAACACTGAAACAAAAAGAGAGTAGCAAAACAAGCAATTAAGTATAAATTGGTTGGATACTGTGAGAATATTATTCTCACAGATACGCCCAAAGGTTCTGTATCAAGAAGATGAACTCTGGCTTGCTTGGATAATCGCCCTTTTAGCATACAACAGCTACTAATGCTCTGTTTTCAATTTCAGAATCAGTTTTCTGAATTTTTTTTTTTTTTTTTATAAATATAAATTGGTTTAACAAAAATAAACACCAAAAATATGTTTTTGAAGTTTTAGAAATTATTTTTGCCCTCAAAAAAGGTAAAACCGTATGAAACCCATGAGTTTTTTTTTTTTTTTTCCAATTCAATTTTTTCACCAAAACAAGCTTTTTTTTTCCCCCAGGAAACAAATTCTGAAAACCAAAGAGCCTAAACATTTCTGCATCTAAACAACAGCTACTTGAAAATAAATTGAAATTTTGACTTGGCGATTACCAAAATATGAAAAATCTAAAATTTCTATTGGGTTTCATCTCATTCGGTTGGGTTTCATCTTTCTTTGTGGTCTATATTTTATCAACTCCGCATTGGTAGGAGTTTCATGGTTTTGTTCCTTGGGCAAGGCAGAGGATGGTTCCTGAAGTTGCTCATTTCTCTGAGTTGGGAGAGTTTGATTAATGGTAACATCTCTATCAATGACTGTTTCGACACATTGATAGGTGGGTTCAAATATTATCAGGAGCTTCTTTGATTTCGTCCACTTCGTCTATATGAGTCTTTCCCACAGGCGGGCTTGGCCCAATCATGAATTTCTTCAACACCATGAACTTTGGACTCAGATATTGCTTCTGAAGTTTTGGATTCTTCAACTTGGAACTTCATTTGCATCTGATTTTTCTATAGTCGCACTCATGTCATGTCTGCATTCTTGTGTTCAATTGTTGGAAGCTTCGACAACATGCCAGTGGCTTCTACAAGCTTGATCTTGTCAACTTCTGTTTCATCTTCCTTTGCGCTCTCATCTTCCAACTCAATCTCTTTCTTAGACTCTAGAATCAGAGTAAATAGCAAATACCCTTTTCTCTTATTCGTTGTTCTCTCTCTAGAAGGAAAAAAAAAAAAAACCATTTTCGATTTTCCCCAACTAGTTTTTATATCCTTCTCTCTCCTCTATTTTACTCTGTTCTCTGAAACACAAACCTTGTTCTTGGGTTATCCCCTTTCTTTCATTGCAGTCTTCAACTCAGTTGAACTTGAATTTGATTGGCCTGAATTTTTTGACTAAATGGATAACGGGGTGGACATCCGGCCGGACGTCCGACCGGTCATCCAATGGGTCCAACACTCAATGGCTACGTACAGTAAATTGCTGAAAGGTGCAAAACATCCTTAGCTTGGTGAAAGATTTGGAATGTTCTCAATTTGATACACCTTTGATGAAACCATTGGAGACCAAAAAAGTGTACTTTTTCACCAAATTCAAATTTGGTGATGGATTTGGTTAAACGTTGGAGATGGCCTTACATAATTTAATTTATTAATTATCAAAATTGTTTTGATTGTGAAGTTAGATATATTGGATGATTGTCAATCAAAAAATTAAAATTACAACAAATAAAATTGTTTTGATTGTGAATGTTATGAATTTTATATAAAAATTATTCGAATCCTCAATTAGATTTTCCGCCTTGATAGACTGCAAAATAACTTACAAGCATAACCTGTTCTTTAAAGAAGCATAATCAAGATTAAGAGTTTTTTGTTGTTCATTCACACCCACTATCCAAAGGCAACAAGTTTTCTTCTTTGTTTGATGATTTGATCAAACTCAGTGACTGTTCCATCACCTGGATTAATTAAGTTGTTAATGTACATCCTATAAAATTTCAATATGTTCAAGCTTGTTTACTTTCCATCCAGTGAAATTAGTACAAATGCAAGCATAATTTTTTCAACGTCTGGACTGTATCGAAATTGAGAAAGCAATTCAATCAAAAAATAAATGAACAAATAACACACCAAACCAAGCCGAAATTGAGAAACTCACCTTCTTAGGAGCTCCGGGCTTTCGCTGTCTCTTCTTCTGGGCTTGACTCGCGCAATACTCTTCTTCTTCGTTGGGCTTTTGATCGCCATCTTTGTCGTCTTTCTCTATTGCATTGTCTTGGGACCTATGCGGGAACAGTGTCGACTGGACCAATCTCCGGCGGACAGGTTGCTGTAGATCACCGACTCCGGCGACCTCCGCGGCTGAGTTGTGCATTGGATCAGCTCAATTAGGACTGGTTTTCAAATTAGGGTTTTGTTTAGGGACACTATTTTGGGGTTTGAGAGCAGAAGCAATCTAGAGAGAGAAAGTATGGAGAGAGAGATTGGGGATGGAGGGAGGGAGGGAGGGAACGAGGATGTTGTTCCCGCCTTGGAAAATAATTCCCGATAATGATCCGAATTTGTTCAAATGAGGGGTTTTTGAAAAACAAAAACAAAAATAAAAACAGCTTTTAGTTTTTTATCTATTTTGAGTTACATTACCTCTTATATTTTTTATTTATAAAAAGATAAAATAAATTAAAAAATTTAAAAAATTAACTTTTTACTAACTTTTTAAAATACCACTGAATCACTTCTCGAAAAGAAAATCATGCGTTTGGGTTGTTTGGCACGGTAAATATAAGTGTATTTATTTAAGATATATTATCTCTTTATTTTTTTATATATTTTTTATAAAAAAATATATTTATTTAAATGCTTTCAAATAAATGAATTCAAAAAAGAATTTCAAATTAAATAAATTCAGTAAATATAATGATGGGATAGTGAATAAAAATAAAAGTAAAAATAAATAACAAATAAATTCAGTAAATATAATGATGGGATAGTGAATAGAAATAAAAGTAAAAATAAATAACAATAATTAACGGTTGTCACGTTTACGTACACAACGGTTAACAGTTGTCACGTTTACGTACACAACGGTTAGATTATGTATAATAGTGCTGTTATTAGTATTTTATTAATTATTTTGAATTTTTAACTTTTTTTATTATAATAATAATTTTAAATGAAATTATTAAAAAAAACATCAATAATTTAAGGACATTTCATTTCACAATTAAGCTCACATACTCACTACATCATAACTTAAGATTATCACTACTAATCCATCTTCTTTAAATCCCACGTTCGAAAACTCTCAAAATCTTAAAATCCTTTGGAGGCAATATTCCTGCAACAACAATGGCAACTATTTGATTACATACACTTCTCTAGTAATGACAATGAATATAAATTTTTCCAACAATCACAACTCCATGAGAGGAAAGGAGTATAACAATAATTAGAAGTTTTTCCAACAATCGCAACTCCATGGGAAAGGATTATAACAATAAAAACTCAAAAGAGATTCACAACTTTGATAGTATTTTTATCTCAAATGAGATTAACCTTATAAGAGTAAGTTTCTTGAAAAAAATAGCAAAAATAATAAATTGTTCGTTATTTTTTCAAGACTAAACTTCTGAATATATGACCGACATTTGGGAATACAGGCCTGAACATTGTTTATTTGCTCAGAAACAAGTAACCGAACATTTCTTATTTGTTTGGAAACAGATAACCGAAGTAGCAGTAAAAGTAGTCAAACAAAGGAGCTCGGACCACCCTTGGACGGTCAACCGCCTGGTTGACTATGCGGTTGATCGATCAGTGAAATCCTATCCAATTTCACTCACACAGAGAGCATACAAGTACAGTGAGGCCATAGATGAATAACGGGAACCAACCAGAGAAGCACGAAAGTAGATTGTATTGTGTGTGTGAAAAGAGGTAATAAAAAAAAAAAAAAAAGATTTACAAATCTCGTACTGAAGTTGAGAAAAAAAATTTTAATCACCACAAATTTTTTCCACTATTTTGAGAGGTTCCACCGCCATGGGTTTTGTTAGGATTTTGAGAAAGAGGCTTTTTGGGGTGTATGGGGTGTACATTTGAATCGGCGAAATATTTTTATAAGGATAATTTTGGTAATATTTTGGGGGGATAAATTTTTTTTTAGGGGTTTTACAATCTATAAGTGGGGGTCCAAAATAATTGATGGGGTGCTATCTTTATGTTTTTATTTTTAAAAATATTCATATTTTTCACATTTCAATTTTTTTAATTAACAAAGTCATAAAAAATTGGAGATAAATTATAAATACACACATCTTGAAATTTATTTAAAATACGAATTATCCTATATAGTTTCAAAAATTACAAATACTCTCTTATCATAATTTTTTATTTAAAAGATTAATGAAAATAAATAAAATTTCTAACTACTCTTATATACAACAATAAAATTGCCTAAACTATTAGTTGAAATATATTTTTAAAATCATTAAAAATTATTAATTGACTTGATGATTTATTAATAAAATGAGTCATTTGTTATACGATTATAAACTTGAAGGGGCCAAATGTAATTTTCAAAATTATAGAAGATAATTTGTATTGTAAACAAACCTTAGAGGCTATATTTGTAATTTATCCAAAATAGGGAGAGCCTTCTCTTCGATCTTCATCTAGACTGGAGAGGTAATGATCTTAGGAGTAGAAATATAGGGTTAGACATTATTTAGTAAGAGTATGTGTGTCATCCCAAACCCGGCATGGCCCAACATTAGACCTAATTTAGCCATCTCAAAAATAACGTCTAAATTTCAAACCAACCCATTTAACCTAATAAATATGAACTATTCATTTTTTTAGTCTTCAAAGGCTATTAAATTATTTAAATATTTTTAATAATTATTTAAATTTGATATAACAGTAAAATTCAATTATAAAATAAATATAATATTTTAAGAAGTGTTTTAGTTTTAGCTATAGAAAATAATATATATATGTATTTTTCTTTAGCTTTTATTATTTTATTTTGCAACTAAATAATATAAAATTTAATGTTAATATTTTCTAAATAGTTGGGTCGAATCGGGCTAAACTCTTCCAACCCCAATCCAAAAATTAAATGGGCTACAAAATTTTGTCCAATATGGCCCTATGGGCTAAATATTTTTTCTGAACCCTAAAACTATTAGCTTAAAGGGAAATTATTTAATAATCCCGGAACACCACGTGGCCATACTCCAAGCCAATCATCAATTATTTAGTCCCATGTTGTTTCCCTATCCTCAACATAAATCGTGAGCTCCTACCCCCCTCTCTATCAATCACAATCTTATGGAACACCATGTGTACATACTCCAGGAATACTGAACAATCACCTTAGGCTAAAATGGGAGGGCCAATAGCCACCACTAGCTATCTCCCGTTTCGATGATCCAAACCGTTTATTTTTTAGAACTCTTCACGTTTATCATCCACACACAAAAATTATATAGATCTAATAATTGTAATATTTTCATTTTATCACGTTTGTCATCAAAAAATTAGTGGTCAATTTTCAAAAATATACTTTTTGATTATTGTTTTAACGACAAATATGATAAAATAAAAATATTATGTTTATCGAATCGACCTAATTTTTTTTTTATGTTGATAATATACACAAAGAATTCTAAAAAATGAATGGTTCGAATCATCAAAACTAGTGGGCCTCATAAGCCTAGACATCACCTCTCCAGTCCAAATGAGGACTCGAGATAAGCTTCTCCCTAAATTGTTAAATATATTAAAGGAAAATTATTGAAAAATGGGAAGGAGAATAAATAATTGCCATGGATATAGGAATCTAAACTAGTTGCATGTGATATGGAAACTTTAACAAAATTGCAAAAATATGATTGATTTTCATTTTTGCCCTCAGTTCTTTTTTTCTCCCTTCGTCTTTCCTTTCTTCCACTCATTCCATCCTTTTAAACCCTAATCCAATGCTAGCAACCCTCTTCCCCTTCTCTCCCACCAACCACTCCACAACTTCATACACCTTCTTTTGTCTCCCCCCACATTTCTCAATTCTCTACAATCTAATACACTCCCTCACTTTGCTATCCCTTTAACAGGCACCTCTTTTACCAACCTCATCCGACTACTCTAGCATTGTTGTTGACTTGTCAATCCTCCTCATAACCCCAATTTCATACAACATCTTCTCTTTATTTTGTCTCGTCTTCCTCATCTTCGATCCCTCGTCATTTCCCTTTATCATTATATTTATCCCCTCTAATCTACAAAACCTAGCCGCTACAACCCTTGCACTCACTACTATACTTGTTATAACCTTGTTATCCTTCTGCCATCAAAATCCTTTATCATCCACATCAAATTTGGTGCACTCCCCTGTTGAAACAAATATAGCGAAACCATATCTCAAAAGAATTAGATGAGGGTGGAAATGGATGTGACGCCCCAAATTATTTAAAACAAAACAATATTCCAAAAGACCAAAAAAAAAAAAAAAAAAGCAACAGTAATCACAAGATTAGTCCCAAAGGTTCCTTTTCTCATTGAACTACAAGTTGAAAATTCACAAATTACATAATAAGTTTTCATAGTTCAAAAAGTTAGGGAGATACATAGCAAAATACCTTATGGCTTACAATTTCTAAAGTAAGGCCTTCAATAAACAAAAAGGACTCTCGGTCCCAAAATAAAACAAAGCTCCAATTATCGTGACACATATTCAAATTTTGCTAGGCTCAACAAAAAGGTTTGTTGCACTTGTACTTCATTTGGGCGGTTACAGCTTGCCAAATCCTGAAATTTTGTTAGATAGGAATGAGCAATTTCCCAGTAGAGAATATATTTAACCAAGTAAATAAATAATTGATTTAAATTATGCATAACCCATGATTCCTTATCCATGGGCACTAGTTCTACAATCTCATATTCTAATGCACATCTCTCTGTTTAATTCCATATTTCTCCATCCTCACATGGATGGCAAATGGGCACCTCAAACCTTCCACATTCATCGTCCTCGCACGATTGGACACGTGGACACCTTAAACATTCCTACATTTATCGTCCTAGCATGATTGGGAAAGTGGGCACCTTAATTTTCCCATGCGAGTAACACCACATTACACATCAAACAACAATCCAAAACTCTAAGTTTATCCCAACACATAATGGTTCGACGAATTCCCAATTCACCCATTAATTTCCATCTATTTACCAATCAAGACCTACGAATAATGTTTAGGGTTTCATAAGAAATTGGGGCTTTTTCTTTTATTCATTCATTTCCCAAGATTTATTATAGCAACTCGGGTTAAAACTCGACCCGTTTGTATTCTTAGACAGGGATTCGGTGATCATGGTTGTTGTTTATACTCCTTGTTGCTTTTGTTGTAGTGTGGATTGGTTGTTTGGTGTTATTCGGTTGGGTTGTGAATAGGTTGGGAGTTTGTTTTTCAAAAGAGTTTAAGTTTGTTTTTCTTCAGGTTCGCTCGAGCGATCTTTCCCTTGCTCGAGCGGTCTTTGTTTCCTTCCAATATCTGTATTTGCAGTCTAAAGTAAAAACATCGAGCAAAACATTACATCGTGCTAACCTTGCTCAGCAAACCTTTGTCAAGCTGAACATACTGGTCAAAGACTTAGCATGACCTTCCAAACCGGTCAAGAACTTAGCATGTCTTTCTACACAGTCAACATCATACATCGTTTGTTCGGCTGACACTTGTATGTTGTTTGCAAGGTCGACATCCAAGCTTCATTTACTTGGTCGACGTCCAAGCATCGTTTGCCCGGTCTAACTTGTTAAGCCCAGTAAAGTTAGCTTACAAAGGTCACCAAAGTCAAGCCTAGCAAAGTCGGTTTACAAGGTCGCCAGAGCCAGGCCTTGATGGGCTCTTCCTGGCCCACCAGTCCGGTAGAAATGTCCCTCTCAATTGCTCCTTAATTCCATTTGCTGCTCTAAATATGACTAGGATTACACTTCTTAACCTTTGAGCAAAAATTCTAGAGTCTAATATGACCAAACTTGACTCTTGATCTACGTGGCCCACATTCCATTGCCTTTCAGACTACTAGACAACAACCTCTCTTTCAAAAATTGGGCTTCAAAACGTAACCAAGCTCAATTTTCAACCATGCAGAATTTGAACTAGGTTTGACCAGGCACACCTTCAATACTTTGCCTCTGAGCAAATCATAGACCATGCAAGGATTTTAAAATTCACCATACACTAGGCAGAAGCACATCCACTCTATGGTAGTGCAAACATGGGCAACTATTGAGCTCTTGAGATCAACCTTATGGCTTTCCCCCTAATCTGGGCTCCTACCTTAACTTGCAAAGGCAAAGCAATGATCCAAGATGTATTGATTGCCCATGGTCTGTGCTCTACTACATGATTAGGGTTTTCTCAAAATTGAGCAAGTCACCATCGAGCAAATTCCGCTTGAAAAAGAGAATTAAAGTTTAACCAAGCGGTAGCAACATCACTTGCTCCTTAGACCGTGCCCCAAGTGCACAGTTAGGATCTTTCAATTTAGACAAAACACCAACTTACTTTTGTGGAGCAAAATCAATAGGGTAAGGAATCCCAAAGTTGGACAAGCCACCAACTTACTTCTTGTTGAGCAAATTCCGCTCAGCAAGGAATTCCAAAGTTGATCAAAACTATCAACAAACCTCTAGCCAAGCAAAATTCGTTGAACAAGGAATTCTAAAGTTGAACAAAACTTTCAACAAACCTCTTGTTGAGCAAATTTCACTCGGCAAGAAATTCCAAAATTAATCAAAACCATCAACAAACCTCTAGCCGAGAAAAATTCGTTCAGTAAGGAATTCTAAAGTTGAACAAAACCTTCAACAAACCTCTCGTCAAGCAAAATTTGCTCAGTAATGAATTCCAAAATTGATCAAAACCATCAACAAACCTCTTGCTGAGAAAAATTTGCTCGGCGAGGAATTCCAAAGTTGAACAAAACTTTCAACAAACCTTTCGTCGAGCAAAATCCGTTAAGAAATTCCAAAGTTAATCAAAACCATCAACAAATCTTCTGTCAAGCAAAATCCACTCGGCAAGGAGTTCATTTTTAACCAAAGGGTAGCAACATCATTTGGCCCTTGGACCATGCTTCTACTACACAGTAAGGAATTTATGTTACCGAGTAAATTTTACGTGGTAGAGATTTAAGTTTATTATAACATGTAAATTCATAAAGCAATGATGGGCTTTGATAAAACAATCTACTTACAGCTACCAAATGTATGTCTTTTCATGGATTTCACTCAAGATACGATAATGTTAGGAATTGACCCTTCCTAAACAAGATCGGTGAGACACAAAATAACAAACAAGAAAAAAATTAACGAATCCAACAAATCACATACACAAGAACACAAGGATTTATGTGGTTCACCCCAGAATAGGGTTACGTCCATGGCTGCTGCGGTTTTCACTATGATCAAAAAAATACAACTCTCTCTTAATCTAAAAGAGGCGCCCCCTCATCTATTTATAAGTATAAAATTAGGGCTACACGGAAGTACATGGGAATTACAAAAGTACCCAAACCCTCATTGGACCCAATGTTTGAGTGAACAGAAAGGTTGAGTGAACAGTACTTATCAAGGTCCACCGACCCAACAATCTCCCACTTGGAACTTGATAAGACAAGTTCTCCACCATCTTCATCACATAGAGGAACGCCGCAATAACTCGATCTTCCTTCATTAATCTTAAAGGCCAACTAAAGTTGCACACAACATCAGTTTGTCAATGGTGACTGTCTTGGTCAACATGTCTGCTAGATTCTTACTGCCTTGGATCCTCTCAAGAGACAAGACTCCATCATCTACAAGTGAACGAATGAAATGGTATCGCAGCTGAATGTGTTTCGTCCTAGAATGAAAAGCTGGATTCTTTGCAAGATGAATAGCACTTTGACTGTCACTATGCAAAATACTCATCTCTTGCGTCTTACCCAACTCTGCTATGAAATTCTGTAAGCAAGTCATCTCCTTCCCAGCTTCAATAATAGCAACATACTCAACCTCTGTTGTTGAAAGGGCTACAATCTTTTGTAACTGTGAAATCCAACTCACTGCTGTACCACCCAATGTGTAAACATAACCAGTAGTACTCTTTCTATTATCCATATCACCAGCCAAGTCTGCATCAACATAACCATGTAACCCAATGCCGATGTGTCTGAAACAAAGTGTCATGTCTGTAGTACCACTCAAATATCTAAGGATCCACTTTACTGCCTTCCAATGCTGCTTTCCTAGATTACTCATATATCTGCTAACCATTCCCACTGCATGTGCAATGTCTGGTCTAGTACTGTGACGACCCCACCACATATAATGATTAGTACTTAATTAATTAAGGAGATTTGAAATTTAATTGCCAATTATTTTAATTTAATCTGAGATTTATAAAATTATGGAGATTGATTCATATATGATTCTATTGAGAATTTATTTTGGAATTAGAAATTGAAAGCCTACATGGCTCTAGAAAGTATAATTAGTGAATTGAATTATTTTAATTTCGAGTATCGGACCATATAGGAGTTTAATTAAATATTAGATTCAGATTTATAAAATTAAGATTTGATTAATTGCGTCCGAATTGGAGTTAATTAAGTTATGAAAATTGGGAATTAAGGTTATTATGAATTAAATTTCTTTATGAGGCATTCAATTAAGGTACTCATTGAGTATGTAATTTATTGACGAAGATTTTGAAGTTTAAGCTGAAATTGAAGCCCTTAATGATTTGAGAAACCAAAATTGAAGATGGAAAAAAATTTAATTTAATATTTGGAGCCTTTTGAAAGTTTGATTAAAAATCTGATTCGAATTGATAAATTTAAATATAATTAATTGGGCTATAATGGAAGTCAAATTAGACTGATTAATTTATGTGGGATTTGTGATTAGTAATGATTAATTTAATTATATGCTAATCAAGATCTATTAAGACTAAGTGTTGCTTAATTTAATTAATCTTAATCATAAATTGAATTATGGAATATTAGAATTGAAGGTGTATGTGGGTGTGGGTGTATTGAACAATTATGTGTGTGTGTGCGCGCGCGCGCGCGCATGTGAATGTTGTGCTGGACCTCATTGGAGTTGTACACGTGTGTGTTGTGGTGTCATGAAGTTAGTGTGTGAGAGTGTATATCATTTGAGAGTGCTTTGTGCTGAGAGTGTATTGACTTATTGGAACCCTTTTCATTACCTCATTCGGTTGGAGTAAACCGAGAAAGAGAAAGAAAGTGAGTGAAGGATCATCTCATTTTTGTTGAAGAGGTGGAGGAGCTCACCAATTCACTCTAAATGAAAGAAGAAAAGAAAGCTTAAGGAAAAATAAGAGATTAAGAGAGAGCTCAAAAAATTCAACAAGTTGAGGTAAATTTCATGTTTAGTTCTTCTACACCCAATACTTGAAATCAAAAAGGATTTTGGTTCAATTTCATGTAATTGAAAAGAAATTAGCAGTTCATGATTATGGAATAAATTTAGGAATTATTATTTTGGGTTTGATTTTGGAATATCATGCATGAATTTGAGTCAAATTCTTACATGCATGAACAAAGTCCACAAGTCTCAATACTCTAATTGTACATGCATCATAGATGTTTAAAAGATTTGAAGGATTAATTTCATGTTTTGGTATAAGAAGAGCAAGTTTTGGGAAATTATGAATTCATGAACATTTTGAACTTCATACTGAATTAAAGAAATTTTGGATGCAATTGGTTTGAATTTTGATCCTAATTTCACACATGCAAATATTTTTCTAAGAGTTTTATAACTTTAATTTCATGTTTTAGATAATCCTCCATGCATCATGAATTAAGAAAGTTATGGCATTAGTCTCATGGATTTTGTAAGAAATAAGGTTTTAAGTAAGAAATTAAGCAGACTCATAGTTGTGGAAATTAATTTGGAAAATTAATTGTTTTTGATTTGATTTTGTAGTATTTTCTTGTAATACATGAGTTTTTAAGGGAATTGAGCCATTCAAGTTCATATTTTGAAGAGATAAAGGAAATGTTTTAAGAAAATCAAGTTTATGGAAAATTGGAAATAATCCTAAAGTTCTGATTTTATAAGTAGATTTTTAATCCATGCATGTAATGTAATTTAAAAGTTTTATTCAATTTAGATACATTTTAGAACATCTATGATTATAAATAAAGTTTTTGGTTAAAAATTGAGTTAAGTTGAATTTCTAAGAAATTGATTTGTGTAATTCATAGTTAAATTGATTTTTGTTATTAATAATAAAATTGGGTTCTATTTTTTTTTTTACATACATCATGAAATTTCAAGAGTTTGGAAAGTCTAATTCATATTTTAAAATTGTGGGTTTGATATAAAGAAAATGAGTTCAAACTAAATTTGGACAATTGGAGCATGATTTTGAATAAATGATTTCTAATTGAGAGTGTTTACTAAATTATACAATGGTTCTCTATATTTTTGTACCAAAAATACAAGTTTTGAGGCTTTGAATATCAAATTTGAACTTCAATTACAATTTTGAAAATTCAAGAATTTACACTGTCCGCTTGAGTGAGGAAAGTCTCGCTTGAGCGTGAAAATCAAGCTCCCATAAGTTTTTCAAAATTTTACAGTTTGCTCGAGCGACCAAAGTGGCGCTTGAGCAAGGGCCCTATTTTTAGCAATTTTTGACTAACTCTTTTTAATGCATAATTGCATCCTCATGACATTCTAAGTATTCTTAGGCACCAATTGGACTCACGTAGTTATGGAATAAACTAGAAACACATAAAGAGAGTTGAATTAAAATGAAATGAATATTGAATGGTGCTTCTATTGTGTTTTTGTTATGTGATTTATATAGGTGGGCATCCGAGACCTTATATCGACTTAACCCACTGTAAGTAATAACTTTGTAAAGTTATGTTCAATTATAAGCATTTTCTGAATGATATAAGTTGATCTATTTCTGAAGTATTATTTTTTTGTATGAATGAATGGTTGTCCAATGTTTCTGAAATGTATTCGTGGCATTCTTAGCTTCAAATAACATCTGTTATCTGTTCTGTTACGTCCCAATTATGGGTAACTGTACGTCTCATGAGCCAACTATTATGGATCCTTATGTATACGTCCCAATTATGGGCCAACTGTACGTCTCATGAGCCAACTGTACCGTTTCTGTGCACGTGAGTCAACTGTATGCCTCTATGGCCGTCCCTTTATGGGTCAGCTGTTCATGCTGTTGCTAATGAATGTACCACGTATGATTAATTGTAAATTCTGATTATGAATATGATTCTGAATCTGTATCTGTTATGAACTATGATTTCTGAACATGATTATGAATCCATTCCTGATAACTACTGAATTCTATTTTCTGTAATTGTTATGGACAACATTCATTAAACCCTTTGCTCTGTTATTATTCACTGGGCACCAGCTCACTATATATATATGTATGTAGGTGATCAGGCACATGACTAGGCTTAGAAGAGTTTGCCTGAATCAGTTTTTGTCAGCCAACCTATGTGCCTCCCGTGAAAGTTTCCAGATATGTCAAGTGGTTATGGCTACATGATTTAAAGTTTAAGTTTTGTTTTCTTGTTTGGTTAAACAAGTCTTTGTGTATTTTATAAATAGGGCTAAGTCCCTTTTTGTCTAATCGGTATATATACGATGACGTAAGAATGATGTATATATATGTACATAAAAGTTTCAAAAATTTCTGTCTCATATAAGTTTGCACAGCTCAATGGACGTTGTATATTTGTTATTTACTTCCACTAGCCCTTATTTTGATTTCTCTTTAAGAGGCCTTCGGTAATCCACGGATTACTGGCCGGTTACAACGCTAAACCTATAGGGGCGGGTTTGGGTCGTGACATGTACAAGCCATAGCATGCATTATGCTACCGATAGCTGAAGCATATGGAACACGTTCCATATAAGTTTGCTCTTCTTCGGTCTTCGGAGACTGCTCTTTGGTAAGTCTGAAGTGGTTAGCCAATGGAGTGCTCACTGGTTTTGCATCATCCATGCTAAACCTCTTGAGAACTTTCTTGACATACTCATCTTGTGACAACTTCAAAGTACCATTTGCCTTGTCCCTGTGAATCCTCATACCAAGGATTTTGTTTGCAACTCCAAGATCCTTCATCTCAAATTGGTCAGACAAAAGTTTCTTCAATCTTTTTATCTCTTCAATGCTAGATCTTGCGATAAGCATATCATCAGCATATAATAGTAAAATAATATAACTTTTGTCAAACCTCTTGAAATAACAACAATGATCTGCTTGACATCTTGTAAAACCATTGCTACACATAAACCCATCAAACTTCTTGTACCACTGCCTTGAGGCCTGTTTCAAACCATACAAGCTTTTTCGAAGTTTGCATACAAACTCCTCTTTGTCACGTGCCAAGAAACCTTGTGGTTGCTTCATGTAAATTTCTTCCTCCAAATCACCATGGAGAAAAGCCGTCTTCACATCCATCTGCTCAAGGTACAAATCTTCAACAGCCACAATTCCCAGCACCAATCTGATAGTGGTCAACTTCACAACTGGAGAGAAAATTTCAATGTAGTCAACCCCTTCCTTTTGTTGAAATCCCTTTGGAACCAATCTGGCCTTATAGCGTTTACTCCCATCATGTTCCTGTTTGACCCTGTAAACCCACTTATTGTGCAAAGCTTTCTTACCCACTGGTAATTTAGTTAACTCCCATGTCTGGTTTGCAATGAGTAAATCCATTTCATCCTGCATAGTTGACTCCCACTTGATTGAATCATCAACCTGCAAAGCCTCATCATAACTTTCGGGTTTACCCTCACCAGACAACAACCAATAATGTAAAGATAGAGACCAACGCTGTGTAGGTTTAGACTCTCTTTCTGACCGTCTCAACATAGGAGTAGGAGTATATGGCTCAGTTTGTGGAATAAGATTTTCAGGATTATTCTAAATCCTACTATCCAAATCATTCTCACTGATCTCCTCTAACTTAACATGCTCATAACAAGTAACAAATTCAGATTCAGTTACAGACTTATCCTTATCCTTATACATTACTTTCTCATTAAATATGACATCTCTATTTCTAATTATTTTTTGATTTTTATCATCCCAAAATCGATAACCAAATTGATCAATGCCATATCCAATAAAAGTACATTTAATAGATTTTGGATCAAGTTTACTTCTATCAGCAGAATCTATACACACATATGAAACACAACCAAATACCTTCAAAAAAGAAAGATTTACCTCTTTACCGCTCCAAACTTCTTCTGATAGCTCTCCATCCAATGGAACAGATGGACCATGGTTAATTAGATATGCTGCAGTGTTAACTGTATCTGCCCAAAACATCTTTGGTAATCCAGCATGTATCCTCATACTTCTAGCACATTCATTCAAGGTTCTATTCATGCGTTTTGCAACGCCATTCTGTTGAGGTGTCTTTCGAACAGTCTTCCCCATTCTAATTCCAATTTCTACACAATATTTCTTGAACTTATTGTCCTCATATTCCCTTCCATTATCTGATCTCAAGCACTTAATTTTCAGACCTGTTTCAGCCTCCACCAAGGCTTTCCACTTCTTAAAAGTAGTATAAACTTCAGATTTATGTTTCAAAAAATAAATCCATACCTTTCTCGTTGAGTCGTCGATAAAGGTAACATAGTATGATGATCCTCCAAGAGATAAAACTGGTGCAAGTCCCTACACATCTGTATGAACCAACTCCAACTTTTCTGACTTCTGTTTTTCTACCATCCTTTGAAAAACTAACCCTCTTTTGTTTGCCGAAGATGCAATCCTCACAAAAGTCAATGTCCACCAATTTCAAATTTGACAGTTTCCCCTTAGCTGCAAGTATCTTCATCCCTTTTTGACTCGTATGCCCAAGCCTTTGGTGCCATAAATTTGAGTCTTCTTTCTCACCAGCAACTGCTACTGCATCCCTATTGTTCGTAGTCATGTAAAGGGTGCCTTCTTTTTTACCACGAGCAACAACCATGGCTCTTTTGGTGATTTTCCACAAACCACCCATGAAGGTTATAACATGACCTTCATCATCAAGTTGTCCAACAGAAATCAAGTTTCTTTTCAAACCAAGTACATGTCTGACATTTTGTATCTTCCAAACAGATCCGTTTAGCAACCTGATTGTTTTATCCCCTTTATCCACAATCTTCAAAGGTTTATCATCAGCTAGATAAACCTTCCCAAAATCACCACCAATGTAATTGTCCATGATTTCCCTCTGTCAAGTAGAATGGAATGATGCCCCAGAATTTAAAATCCAAGATTCAATAGGGCTGTCAATACTCGAGATCAAAGCATCATAAATCTCCTCCGTTGTAGCATTAGCAGACTTCTGATTTTGATCACCTTTGTTCTTATTCAATGTCGGGCAATCTCCCTTTAGATGTCCCTTCTTTCCACAGTTCCAGCAACTCCGTCCCTCTCTAGTTCTTGACTTACTTCTGTGTTTGGATTTTGATCTGTTGCAGTTCAGGTTTTTTCCTACTGATCATTTTTTGCCTTCTGTATTCAAGGCAAAACCTGATGTTTCCCCTAATTCTCTCATGCGAATTTCTTCACTCAGAATTAAATCTCAAATATCATTGTAATTCAACTTTCTTTTCCTGAAGAATTACTTACTGGCGTTACAGTACTATTCAAACTTTCTAGCAAACTAGATAGAAGAATCAAAGCCCTAACCTCATTATCAAATTCGATAGATACAGAACTCAATTGTGTTACCACAATATTGAATTCGTTTAGATGCTTAGCTACCAAAACACTTTCTGTCATCCTCAGATTAAACAATCTACGCATCAAATAAACTTTATTTTAGGCAGAGGGTTTTTCGTACATGTTTGAGAGTGCCGCCATGAGACCCGTTGCAGTCTTCTCCTTCGCTATGTTAAATGCAACGTTACGAGACAACCTTAGCCGAATAACATCTACCGCTTGGCAATCAAGAAGAGTCCATTCATCATCGTTCATCTTTTCTAGTTTTGTCCCTAAAAGGGACTCATATAAGTTTTTTTTTTTTTTTTTTTTTTTTTTTTTTTTTTTTTTTTTTTTTTTTCTGATGCAGATAATCTTCAATCTGCATCTTTCAAAAGCCAAAATTTGTTCCATTGAATTTATCAATTCTAACCTTTTTGTTTGTAGCCATCGCTACCACTCGAACCAATGCTCTGATACCAGTTGTTAGGAATTGACCATTCCTAACCAAGATTAGTGAGACACGAAATAACAAACAAGTAAAAAATTAATGAATAAAACAAATAACACACAAGAACACAAGGATTTACGTGGTTCACCCCAGAGTGGGGTTACGTCCACGGCTGCTGCGGTTTTCACTGTGATTAGAAAAATACAACTCTTTCTTAACCTAAAAGAGGCGTCCCTCATCTATTTATAAGTATAGAATTAGGGTTACATAGAAGCACATGGGAATTACAAAAGTACCTAAACCCCCCATTGGACCCAGTGTTTGAGTGAACAGTAGGATTAAGTGAACAGTACTTATCAGGGTCCACCGACCCAACAGATAAATAGGTATAGTAAAGACTGTAGAAATGCCGGCGACCCAACAGTACTTATCAGCTTTCTTTTGGTTTCTACTTCATTGTCTTAAGGATTATTAGTCATTACTATTTCAGTTTCTCCAGTTGTTGTTTTCTTCTCTCTCAATCGAGTTGACTTTAGCCACAGACTTCTTATCCGCCACTATCGAATTTGCCTTCACGGTAGTTTGGGTTACGTCTTCTTCAATACTTATGTATTGGTTAATCTGTCCATCAGTGCTTCCATAGTAAAAAATGGAGTCATTGTCAACGAGTCCCTCAATCTATTCCCACTGGGCAAACCTCGCTTGTATTGGGGATGGCCAAATCAGTTGGGCATTCATTATGTCTCCCAGTACCTGACATTGTAAGCCTTCAACAACTCACCTTGCTCCATGTTCACCCTATGAGATGATCGAATTCCATTGGCATTTTTGTGTTTATCTTGAATCTGGTGACAAACGCCTCTGCTAGCTGTGACCAACTCTCAATGCTCCCCTCTGGCAGCCTTTCAAACCACTTCAAGCCCAATTCGCCCACACTTGAGGGAAATAGGATGCACATCAAGGTGCCGTATTTCCTGTGAACAACCATGACTTACCAAAAATGGCTGATATGCATGTAAGGATCAATCTTTCCTTCATAGATAGTAAACTTTAGCTTATGAAAGCTAATGAGGAGAGGCATGTTCTATATTTTTTGGAAGAATGGTGAACTCTGCAACCTTGCTAGTTCTCTATCAGCTGGCATGTGAACAACAACACGTGGTGTTGGCATTGTTACCTCCACACGGCCATATGTCTTAGGGGCCGACCTCTACAAAGCTAGTACCCTCTGGGCTTCTCTCAAACGTGCCCTTCATCAAGAATTGCCCTCAGATCCTTCGATTTTGATGAGTAAGAGTATCTAGATGTCGACAAAGTATGTGAGGGATGATATATGCTCCTTTCGGTTGTCGACTTTTTTGTTCTCGAGCGTGAGCCGCCTGTTCTGTAGTTTCTTCTGCTACCAGAAAGCGCAGGTGTAGGATGCCTCATTCGCTCTTCAAAATGATGGGATTGAGTCCACTCATCATGGATTTCCACCCCAACAACACCATTTCCCTTCATTTTGTGCTTCAACGCTTCCATCTCATCTGCCATTCTTCGTACAACCTCATCTTGATGCCTCACTACCTCCTGTAAGCCCCGATCGTTATGTGATATTCTCTGTCACCTGTGCCCATTTGAAAAATGCTGAAGAGTGCATGTGCACTTGTCTCGCGCATCTCTGTACGAACCTCTTCTGACGTTCTCTCTAGAAGTGTCCAACACTACAACAAAAAAAGGTCTTGACGGCACCAAATACACGCCGTGGAAATGATTAAACGACGTGCAAGGTATCTTCGTGTTAGACTAGTCATGGAAAGTCATTCACTTCAATGGCATTCCGTAGTACACCATTAAAAACTATTTAACAGGGATCTTGTGCATCGTTTTTGCTTTTTCTACAACTACTTTCGCATGTCGTTAATTGGTGGCACAAATAACAATGCTCATTACGCACCATAAAATATGTAATACAATAACTTGCTTTGCCTGTCGTAGATAAGTAAAACATACGATGGCATTCATAGAATGCTGTGGAATATTTCATATAATGGCCTAATTTTCTTACCGTAGAATATGCATTATTATTATTATTTTAATTCAGTAGGTTTTATTTTGACCTATTTTGTACAATCTAACAAACATTACAAGCAAATTTCACAAAACATCAATCAACCACTAAAATATTGTTTCAAGCATAAAAAATAAACTATATCCATAAATTATGAACATTCAACAATTGTCTACACATTCCAAACATCCAAAAACTAACCGTAAGTTCAAAACCATCCAAAAAAACTATCCTTAAGTTCTAAATTGTCCAAAAAGTTATAGACCATCCAAAACTATATCATATATAAGTTTGTAAACAAAATTCAAAACTATTCAAAGATGATAGAAAACTATTCATCAAAGTCATCAAAAACTATCCATAGATGTTAGGATTTCTACTCAAAGCTAATGAAATGGGTTAGCCAAGCAATAGTGCTTCCAATAGCATCCTCAAGCACAAATATCTCACGATTAGGGCGAAACAATAGCACATTAACTATGACATGGTTAACCCATACTTTCTAACACCCAGGGCCAAGAGGCACATGATGTACCAATGATTTAAAATCTGTTGATGCAATTGTGCCTTTCATAATCACCATCTTTATTCCATTCCAATTCAACAATTTGCATTTGGCATTGTCCAAGGATCCACCATTTCCAGTTTTATTTGCATCATGCAACTATCATGAAAGCAATACATAAAATAAGCTAATGAATTGAAGACAAAATTAAGGTTATTATTAATACCATATAAAATTTATCCAAATATCTTCATCACCTTCACTGTTTTCGTCACCCTAAAAAAATTGTAATACAATATCAAGTTATATTTATTTACTCAAATTTAGTAGACGATGTGGGATGTATATGAAAAATTGACAAAAGCTCTTGAGTAGAAAAACAAGTAAGCAAACAAAAGCACAAGCACCACAAAAATGCAAAAGACTAAATTAATAATGCCATACAAAATTTATCCAAATATTTTCTTGTGAGTGCATCCTATGTTCACCACCTTCGTGCACCCTACGTTCACCTCCACCATTTTCCTCACCCTAAAAGAATTGTAATACAATGGCAAGAAGCATTTGTTTACTTAAATTTAGAATCTTAATGTAATCCATATGAAAAATGACAAACTTGAGTAGAAAAGCAAGCAAGCAAAAGCACAAGCATAAGAAATGTGCAAGTTTACCTGGGTTTCTCCATGTCAGTGTTTCTTCCCATTTGCCCCTTTGCTTGGCTTTTACAAGTATTAATCAATTTTTTATTTTTTACAAACTTTGTGAAATATCCTTCTATCTAAGATGAAAAGCACATGTGACAAGCAATTTTGATTTTAATAAATGTATACGAGACCCATTATGATAATAAATTTAAATGAGAAGTCTATGGACTGTATAGTTCTTTTCATAAAATTAGAAAAAAGACGAAGAATTAGAAAAAGCTACCTCGATTTCTCCATGAGAATTTTTCTTGCCCGTTGCATCTTTGCTTGGTTCCTACAAGTTTTAATTGAAATTTTTTAAACTTTTATGAAACATCAATATATATAACATATATTGTCACATTCTTAATTGCTTTTTACCTCATTGTTTCTTTTCCCTTTTAACATTTCAGCTCTTATCTCCCGGAGTTCTTGTTATAAGAGCAGCAATTTTTTATTTAGTTTTCTCATATTTTGATTTTGGTATGCTTGTGCATCAACTTTCGATGGCAATGCTCCAAATCGAAGCCCTCTTACACTACCACGCCGTTCTGGACCAAACGCATGAATAATTGCATTATCTTTGATAGACGTTAGCCTTTCTTCTGTAGAAGGCTTATGAAGCTCTTGAACCTTGTTCTGCAATATACAACATTTATGACAAGGAACCTAGGTCAGACAATGTAATATGTATAAAATCTGCGAAAAATGAATAAACAGTGTAAGAAATATATGGATTTTTAAAACTTGAACAAGCCTATAGCCAGTTTGAGCTCAAGCTTGCCATGAATTTGGTTCATTCACAACCCTAATCTATAGTGTTAAGTCACTTTGTTGTTCCTATTTTATGCTGCATATGTTTATCTTTGCTATGGTCTTCATAACATGCTTAGTGTTGTAGTAGACAACAATGCATGTTGCGGCAGGCAACATTGTTGGTTGCCACTTATAGATGTGTGGCTTTTATCTTGGAGGAGAGCATGCTTCCCTCATGTAAATGCTTGATTTGAATTACTTTAAACAAATTATAGGGTTGAAGACTATTAAGCAGCATCGTGGTTTGAAAACTGAGTGGTCTATTCTTCTCTCTAAGCCTAGAAAGGTTAGTTGTAGTTCTTTCCCCTTTTTTCTTGTTAATGATTGAGCTTTTAGGGAGAACCAAATGGAAGACCTCCTACTTGTTGAAGTATATTTTCTCATGTTAGCTTATTATCAGGGTGTTTCTGTTAACTGAAAATAAAAAGGAAAAAGAAGATTAACTTAGGCCTTGTTTGGCAAGTGGCTTTTTTAGCCAAAAAGTCAAAAAGTTACTAAAAAAGTTAAAAAGCCAACAACCTATACAAAAAAGTCAAAGATTCCATTTTCTCTCTATTTTTTGCACATCTTTTCGTAAAAAGTCAAAAAGTCATCCCAAACATACTATTTTTTTTTACATCATATTTTAGCCAAAAAATCAAAAAGTTACTAAAAAAGCCTGTTCCCAAACAAGGCCTTCCTAATGTATATTTATGATAACGATCTTCCTAACTTGTTGAAGCATATTTATGATAAGGATCTTCCTAACTTGATGAAGTATATTAATGATGTAACAGTAGTAGTCCAAGTCCAATTCAGACACACAACAGCCCAAGTCCAAGTTAGACACATATCTCATTCATGTGCAGCCCACTCAAGGGCTACAGGGCAAGACAGGGCTGCAGCCAGCGTCGCAGCCTGGGCTGCAGCTAGATCCACAACATGGATAGTTGGCCAAAGCATTACAAGTTAAGACAAAGCTGTAACCAAGGCCACAACTCATAACAACAGAACAACTGCAACAGTTGCAGCCACTACTCAGGCCAATAGAGCAATTGCGTCAGATGCAACCTCAATACATTCAAGTTCTTCTCTAATTTTCTTTAATTTTAACATGACGAGCAAGTGTAAAGCAAAAGCCAACAATCTTTCAATTAAATTGAATGAAATCACAAGCTTTAATAACATATTAAGCTTTAGCAGGTTGAGTATAATTTAATACACAGTTATAATGCAATATATACATATTAAGCTAATTCATACCACTGCTTCCTGAAGCACTTCATTGACAGGTTTCCCCTTCTGTCTTGTATGCCCTTTGATCCAAACATCCACTCTAGATATGGAATCTGGGTCTTGGCTTTGATTTTTCTAAAAAAATAAATAAATAAAACATAATACAAAATTAGAAGCAACAAAATCAAAATGCTTTCGAAATAAATGTTGTCTATATTGCCAAACTTACCATGTCTTCCTTTAATCGTGCATAGTTTTTTCTACTCATCGTGGTTAACACCTTCTGCTTTGCTCTAATGTCTTTGAATTTTTCACTCTTTCCTGAGTGCAAGCATTTGAAATATCCACATTTTTTAAGGATTTCTAATCTTTATCTTAATTGTTATGAAAAAAAAAAATGAGCTTCTACATAAAATTATTATGAAAAAAAACTTACAGTGAATCTTTTTGAAAGTCGATTTTTCACAAATGCCTTCCATTCAGCCATTCCAATATTATCAGGTTTGGTGAGGGCAATATTATGTGCTAAATGACCTGTACCTGCTGCAGCGAGAGTTCTTGTTTTTCTTGATAGTTTAGACTTGTAATTGCACCACAATTTTGCAAACTTTTGCATCACATGTGTCTTGTGGATATCATGTATTTTGTATCTGAGCTGCATTTTCATACAAACAAACATTTAGTATTAGAAGAGGAGGAAAAATAATGAATTGTTGTATAAAAATTAACTAGATAAACATACTACCTTCACACAAGCCTATAACTTTTCCTTAATCTCATTTGGAACTTCAGACCAATAATTTATGTTAATTGGCACCAACTCCTGAGCTAAGATCCTTTCTAAGATTGATAAGTGCACTGATTCTTGTCCTATCGGGTGGTTCCTTTCATTGAAGTTGATCTCATCACACTTTTGCATGCCTTTGTCATGCATCTTTAACTCTGACGGCCCCCTAGTTTTCTTCTTTGGTTCTTGACTAGAGTCAACTACTCCATCTGCATTTGTTGATTCAACTTGTCGAGTATTGAAACCTTCATCTGAAATTCTGATGGGTCCATCACTTCTATTATCCATTGTGGTGGCAGCTATAGCTTCTTGCTCTTTCCTATGTCTTTTTGCTGCCTTTTTAGAACTCTTTATGACACATGAAAAAATAAAGACAAGACAACCAATAATTGGTTAAAAATGTGTACCCAAAATAAATCAATTAGAAAAAAACACTTGTTTGAAAGTTACCTCTTCAGACATTGTTGGTTGGCAACTTCAATTACTAAATCCTTAGAAAAGAATTCCACCTGCAAAAATGAAAGAACAAAACCAAATCAAGTAATATCCTTTATATGAGACACAAGTATGTGAAAGAGTTTTGTAAAAAAGGGAAAAAAAACTACTAATTAATTTCATACATACCGCAAATATCACATAGTGAAAAAGTGATTCTTAAACATCAATCACAATAGAACACAAGTACTTATAATATTATTTTACTTCATTACTAGGTCAACAAAACATGAAGAGTAACTCATTCATCATGTAACACTTCCACACCCTCACAATCAGTCCTTACATAGCACTCAACTTCATCACTGTTAGCCATTTCACGCCTAGCTATATTGACATGTGCACATGACATGTAAGCATCATCATCATACATTTCAAAATCATGAAAACCTCTTCGGGGTGCTTCAAGTAAAACTTCCCAACTGGATGTATCATTATCTCTCAAATAAAACACTTGTTTTGCTTGTAAGGCTAGAATGAACAGATTTCTCTCAAATTGATGTCTGCTATGTTGTAAGTTAACCAAAGTAAATCTTTCTTCGACTTTGACACCATTTCCAGTAGCTGCCCAATCACATTTAAATAAAGGGACTTAGAATTTATAATAGTCCAACAAAATAATCTCTTTAATAACCCCATCAAAAGAGATTTTTCTCACAACTTGTGTCGTATTTCTTTTACTAGCTCGACAAATTTTTTTTGCTTCAATGGAAACACCGCTATTTTGTGTAGCCCTCTCAACATTGGTTGTATGAAAGTGATGGCTATTAATGACATATCCCAAGTATGACATTGCATCATTTCTTGGGCCAACTGCAAGCCATTTCAATGCATTTGACACCTTACTACCACAAGAATTGATCTTCTCTTTCAACCATTGACAAAAAGTATCCATTTGTCTAGAATGTAGTAATGTAGCATCCCTTAATAAACGCCTATCCAAACGCTTAAGCTCCTTTGCATGCATCCTAATAAGAAAGCAAAATGGTAAGAACCTAACATTTTTTGAATAGTAAATTACGAAGGAATATTTAACTTATTATACTTGCTCTAGATAAGGTTGGACTTTTGCACTGTTTATCAGCACACATCAATGAGCAATTTGCAACACATCATCTGGTATCGCTATTGATTTTTTCGAAGTAATTAGGCATCTTCTAGTATTGTTTCACTTTTAAACTCTATATTGCGATTAAGTCGAGCACCTGTATCAGCTGCTTTCTTCATATACCCACTACAAAATTGCATACACTCTTCAGCTAGATAGCATTCTACTATGCATCCCTCAGTTTTGTGCGATTTTTAACATAACCTTTGAGTATCTTCATGTATATAAATAACAATAAAATTCAGCTTAACAAATTTTTTAAAAGTTTATTTATGTTAGAGAAAAAACAATACTTATTGTTAGACTTATTTATTTTGATGATTTATTTAATTATGTTTTAATTTATTTGAAAGAGAAAAACAGAATCCAAAATTTATTTTGATGATTTATTTAATTATGTTTTAATTTATTTGAAAGAGAAAAATAGAATCCAAAATTTATTTTGATGATTTATTTAATTATGTTTTAATTTATTTAAAAAAGAAAAATAGAATCCAAAATTTATTTTGATGATTTATTTAATTATGTTTTAATTTGTCTTCAATTCACGCAACAGATCAACTTTGGATTGAAAAATAAATGTAAAATCTTAAAATAAAAAATCAGCCACTGTCAATGTGGTGGCCTAGATAGTGAAGAGAGCTCAAAATCAACTCTCTCACGCATTCAATAAATCTCTTATCTCAAAATGATTTAATCGAGTGATTGCCTTGATAAATCAACTCTCTCACACATTCATAATTCATGCAACCAATTTAAAGTAATTGCCTTGATCATATTAATCGAGTAATAGTAATGAAAATAAAAATAATAACCAGAACAAAATTAAACTAGTAATACTTTATTCCAAAATTGAATAAACAGTAACGATGATGGCAAAACATTCAGTTATAATTAGGCAACTCCACAGATGCGAACAGGTGCGATGTAAACTTGATCTACTAGTAAAATTCACCTCATGCTACAAAGATTATAAAACAGCTACAATTACTTGCGTTCATATGCCCAAAGAAGCTCTCCCAAATACTCGTCAGGAATTAAAAAAATGCAATAATTGAAAATGTCAACCAAATTAAACAAGTCAGATTATTCCTAAAAAATAGCGATTGTTCAATCTCAATGGCAAACAGATTTTCAACAACAATTTCAACTACTACCAAATAGCCACATCATCACCAAGCAATTATTTTATATGAACCTCATCAAACAATAAAATAATAAAATGGGCATTGAAAAATAATAAAATGATAAAACCAGCTACAATTCTTATAAACCCACATCATCAAACAATAAAATAATAAAATGGGCATTCAAACAATAAAATAATAAAACCAGCTACAATTCTTATGAACCCACATCATCAAACAATAGAATAATAAAACGGGCATTGAAAGGGAAGAAAGATTACCTTGTTTTGCAAAAACCCCACAACCCCAAATCAATGGGATAGAAGAATGAGATCTAAAATTGGCAAAAACACATTTATAAATAAAAAGAGGGTCTTAAAATAAAATAAAATAAAATAATTATAATAATAGTTTCCAATTGCCAAGGGAAAAAAATTAGCCCTAATAAAATAATAATTTCTGAAAATTGTTAAAATCCCTGAGATATTGATTTGTGATTATTTATCAATTTTAAGTAGTAAATAACAATCTTAATCAAATAATCGCAGACAAATCGACGCACCGATTTAATATGAAAAAATCACAATCGGAACCCCTCTAATTGTGATAAAAAAAATTACAAGCAAAAGTCCCAAAACAATCCAGTAAGAAAATAAAAAAGAATGACACAAGGGCATTAAAAAACCAATAAGAAGCTGAAATTGTTGGGGAAAAAACGTTGGAGTGAAGCCATGAGTCAAATACGGGTTGGGAAATTTGGGTTTTTATGTAGTTAAGCCTTGAGAGTTCGCTAATGAGAAAGAGAAGTGAGGGTGACATTGTGGTGGAAAGGAAGCTTGTTTGGAAGCCGATAAAATGACCCAGATGTTGAGAAAATGATAGTAAGGGGCTTTAATGGCTTCGAATGGAACACCTTGAGGAAGCAATCGAACTCAGATATACAACCGAGAAGAGAAGCACGAGACGACGATAGATACCTTTGATTTCAGAGACACAACTGAAGAGAAGAGATGAGATGAGCCTAGTAACCCTTAGCAATTAATTCGGCCTTTATCATGAGAGAGTGAGAGAGTGAGAGATTAAAACCCTTGCTATGTTTCCTTTCTGATTAGACGAACTAGAAGGCAAAGAGTTATTTTGGGAAAAAAAAATTTGGTGATTGGCACTAGAAATTTTATCTTGGCGCTTATTTTTTTTTGGTTATACCATTCACGATGTACGGGAAAGAGATTCACCTTCACGTATAATCCTGTTGATCAAGCCTGTGTTCTTCTGCACGTCGTCGTTCTATCACCTGAAAACTCAAACTTGAACTGGCCGGCGGGTGTGTGCCGGAAAACCCCTCCGATGCCTAAGTCAGTAAGCAAGACAAATAGGCAAAAGCTCAATGTATTCAGGGAGCAAAAATTGCATTACCTCTTCATAGGTGATATTGGTGAGCTTATATAGGTTTCGAGTGGCACAATCCTAGTGGGACTCTAACTCCTCCATGTAGAGTCCTCCTAGGATTCAAATTCCTGGAAAATAATGCTTATCCTCCAACACCCCCCTCACTGCTTAAACCAAGTGAGATGGTCCTTCTATGGCCGAACTCCAAACGACCGGAGTACCTGTTAGTTCGGCCCTTACTATACTCTCCCTTACCCCGGCTTTCCCATGCTCAGACCGAGCTATCCATAAGGGAGTTAAGGCGAACTACTTTCAGAACCATGGTCTACCTCGGTTTTACACATGCTCCAACCGAGGTAACCGCTAAAGACCGAGCTTCCCATAATACATTCTCAACCAGAGTATAACAACTAGATCTTACTTCGGCCGGACTAACCACCATGGCTACGACCGGACTAACATCAAGGCATCTTATTAAGACCGGTCTACCCCACTTCGGACCGGAGTAACCCTACTTCCCTCTGGGACCGGAGTCACCCTACTTCTCTTTCGGACCGGAGTAATTCTACTTCTCTTTCGAATTGGGCTTATCTCGGCCCAACACCTAGATCGGCCCAATTTATTAATAAATTACCCTCTCAATTGCCCCTTAATTCCATCTGCAAAGCATGATAGGGATTACTCGTCTTCCAGCCGAGCTAGAGTCCTAACCTCTCCAGCCGAGCTAAAAACACAGGTTAGCCTATCCAGTCGAGCTAAGACCCCATTAACTTATCCAGCCGAGCTAAAAACCATTTAGCTTATCCAGCCGAGCTAAACTTGAGCCGTACTGTGAGGATCCGGTCAAAACGTCTCTTCAGTTTGCAGAAACTGAACCGTTCAGTATTCCAATGACACGTGGCAGGTTCTGATTGGCTATCCCCAGCTGTAACGCCGTTCTTCGTACTTTGCGAATTTGAACAGTTCCCGCTCTTTTCCCCCTCTAACAAAATAACAAGCCCTTCTCTAGAATCATACCCTACACTGCTCATCTTCTTCTGCTTTCTCTCGTTCTTGCTCTTGAGCTTCTACTGTTCTTCATCTCCCTGCGTTCATGCTTCCCACTCTTGCTTTCATCCTCCAGTTTTCTCCCTCTCCACCTGGTAAGTACCCCAAATCTGTTTTGTTTTTTGCATTTGACTTGTAACAGCATGTTTCTTGTATGTTTGCAAAAACACTCTTCTATACTCTGTTTCTGAAAAACTTCATAAGAACACTTTGAACATACTAATTTAGCTTGTAGAACACCTTTTCGATCTGTATCCATGCTTCAACCGAACTAGAATACTGTTTCTGCTGTATGTAGATTCAAGCATACCCAAACCGAACCAAAACTTGTGCAAACAACAGTAGTTTCAATAGATAACCAACAGAACCACATCAACCGAACTAGAAAGGTTGGTCTTCGACCGAGCTAAGCCTTGGGGGCTAAGCCAGCTCTCACAGTTTCTAAACCGAACTTGGAGAGCTGCCCCTTGACGCTTAACCGAAGTAACAAAACCTCTAGTAGAACCGAACTAAGCAAACGCCTCAGCCGAACCGAGATAACACGCACCAGCTTTGACCGAGATAGATTCCGTAGCACCCTGTGTAGCCGAAGTAAGACTCCTTTTTCCTGCTTTGTTTTTGTAGCACGGTCGCAGATCTGTGCTTAACATCTTTTTTCTCCACTTTGCAGACTTAGGTTGCCAGGCACTCCACTGCGCTCAGCCGAGCTACCGAGTACACTTTCCAAACCGAAGTAGATTATACTTAACTTATACGATTAAATGGGGAAGTACAGATTTTTAGTAGAAACCCCAGGTGGTCTGGCCGAATTCCGCCAGGACCACCATATACCAGATGATGTACACCTTACCCTAGCCAACCGAGGTGTAGACCCATGGAATAACGAGGGTTTTGTCCCTTTCACCATTCAGTCTATAAAAGAGACCGGACTACGATTCCCAGTCCAGCCCTTAATCTGCGAATTTCTTAGGCAAACCAGACTTTGCCCAACCCAACTGTCCACCAACACTTACTGTATAATAATGGGCATAGACGCCCTGAACCGTCAAACCGGTCTAAACCTAGGGTTAGCCGAAATATTCCACCAATACTCATTAGGATCCAAGAATGAAGGCTGGTGCTATTACTTGAGAATACGCCGTGGCCGAGAAAAAATAATCAAACACACACCGGACAAAGACTTGAATGATGACGACTTCTTCTGGGTCTCTGGGAATTTTGAAGATCTTCAAGCCCAGATTCCTGGCCGGAGAATAAACTGGAAATTCGGGGAGCCCGGTATACATACTTCGGTTGCATTTCATATTTTTTCTCTTCTTTACTTCGGCTGTCTACTCTGAACCGAACTAACACTTGTTCCCTTTTTGCAGATAAAGCTCATCTCCTCTCGAACTACAACTACCCCAACCTCGGTCTTTTACACGCCGCACTACGAGTTCGGGAAAGAAGTTGGGCTAAGCTCCTTGACTTCGAACCGACTTACCGTTACTCCGGTCGCCGAAAAGCAAGGGTGACCGACTTTCTTCTTGAAGACCCACCAGAACCGGACCCATCCTTGCCAGAAATTGTCCTCGTGCCACTAACAGCCGAACAAGAGATGGCGAAGAAGAACAGGATGAGGGCCATGCTCACCGCAACCACAAGTGCCGAAGTGCCACCGACCCAACAAACCACTGAAGCTGTGGTAGCTCTTCCCTCACAACAACCATCCTCCTCACGCCGAGCTAAACGCGCCCGGACTACTGAGACCGAGCAGCGTTTGGTTGATGAGGTTGATCCCATCCTTCCACCGAGCCCCGAACTCAACCTTCAACCGGAATCTTCTGACCGAGCTACGCCAATCAACAAATGGGCTCCTCCCTTCGTCTTCAACAACCGAGATATCGACGAAAGTGACTCCGTTGTTGCTGACAAGGATCACCTCCTAGCCTTCAACCTGGCCCGGGGTGTTTGTCTTCCCAAAGACATGGAGCATCACAACAAACAGCTGAATACCGAGCTGAAAGCCATCCGGTCATCCACCAAGTCCATGATTTTGGTAAGCAGTACTGTTTTTTCTTTGATCAGTCTAATTTTTCCCAACTCTTAGCTCGGCTAACAAAGGAACTCTTCTTTTACAGGCCATTCAGAAGAACACCATTGCTCATGGGCAAATAATGGAACTTCGCAAAACGACGAGGCGCGCGATAAGGGACGCCGAAGCCAGGGCGGCCGAGCTGGCATTGTCCAAACAAAGGTCGGCCGAACTGGAGGCCGAGGTAGCTCGCCTGACCGGACTGGTCACCTCGGCTGAAAATGACAAACAGCGCGCCGTGACCGAAGTGAAACGGGAGATGGCGGAGCTTGAAAACAAGAAGAATGCCGAAATATCTGAGCTGAAGCAGAAGGCTGAGGACGCTTCCAAAGAAGGTTTCAAGGAAGCCGAAGCTGGCTACTCTCTGCAATGCGAAGCAGCGAAAAAACTGTTCTTCAAGTGCGGCTGGAGAGGTGCAGTGGAGAAGGTCGGTTGTGGACCTGAAACCGAGGTCTACGACTCTCCTGAGCACTTTATTCCGGCCTCACTACAAGAATATGCTGATGAACTCCAAAAACAATTCCTCGGTTCGTCTGATGATGACGATGATGAAGATGACGAAGAGGCAGCAGAGACTCCGGCTATCCAAGAGCAAGCTGGCGATCAGGCAGTTCGGTCAGAGCCCATGATTGAAAATGCGGCGCCCGAACTCCCAACCGAGACTACTTTAACTGCAGATACCGGAGTACGTGCTGACCTTGGGACCGATCTGGACGCCGAGATAGATGATCTGTTTGTTTGAACTTGTTTCTTCTTTTTTTTTTTCTCTTTTTTTATTCTGAACTTTTGTAACCGGGCTGTGGCCCCATAATTGTACTTCCTTTGTTTTTCAATGAAAAAACCATCGACTCTCGTTTCGGTTCTGGATGTCTGCCTGTACTTGAATTGAATTTGTTCATGAACTTCAATTTGACCAAACTGTGATCTCGGCTTTAACTATCTTACCTTACTAGCCAACCACTCTTCAGCCGATATAACTTACTTCGGCTGAAGAGTACATAGTGTTGGTTTAATCCAGCCAACCACTCTTCAGCCGATATAACTTACTTCGGCTGAAGAGTATATAGTGTTGGTTTAATCCAGCCAACCACTCTTCAGCCGATATAACTTACTTCGGCTGAAGAGTACAGAGTGTTGGTTTAATCCAGCCAACCACTCTTCAGCCGATATAAATTACTTCGGCTGAAGAGTACAGAGTGTTGGTTTAATCCAGCCAACCACTCTTCAGCCGATATAACTTACTTCAGCTGAAGAGTATATAGTGTTGGTTTAATCCAGCCAACCACTCTTCAGCCGATATAACTTACTTCGGCTGAAGAGTACAGAGTGTTGGTTTAATCCAGCCAACCACTCTTCAGCCGATATAACTTACTTCGGCTGAAGAGTACAGAGTGTTGGTTTAATCCAGCCAACCATTCTTCAGCCATGCCCATACTTCGGCTGAAGAGTATACAGTGTTGGTTTAATCCAGCCAACCACTCTTTAGCCGATATAACTTACTTCGGCTGAAGAGTACAGAGTGTTGGTTTAATCCAGCCAACCACTCTTCAGCCGATATAACTTACTTCGGCTGAAGAGTACAGAGTGTTGGTTTAATCCAGCCAACCACTCTTCAGCCATGCCCATACTTCGGCTGAAGAGTACAGAGTGTTGGTTTAATCCAGCCAACCACTCTTCAGCCGATATAACTTACTTCGGCTGAAGAGTACAGAGTGTTGGTTTAATCCAGCCAACCACTCTTCAGCCATGCCCATACTTCGGCTGAAGAGTATACAGTGTTGGTTTAATCCAGCCAACTTCTAAGTTGGTTTTTCCAGCCAACTTAGAATAAAGTGTTTGGTTATTCCGGCCAAACGTCCTGCAGCCTGGATCCTTATCCTGGGCTTAGGAAGGGTGTTGGTTTAATCCAGCCAACCTCTAAGTTGGTTTTTCCAGCCAACTTAGAATATAGTTTACACCGCACCTAACTCATCAAAACTATCTTTTACAGGAAAAAACAACCATGCTGAAAAGAATCGACTTGTTTTATTGAGAGAGGAAAAAACTACACATTTTGGAGAGAGAAGAAAAAAACTAAAAATAAAACAATTTAAGATTGGCAGTGTTCCATGGCCTTGGGATTGCTTTGCCTTCCTTATCTTCCAAGTGGTATGCCCCTTTGCCTGCTAAGCCGACCACTTTGTAAGGTCCTTCCCAGTTCGGTCCCAACTTGCCATCTCCTGGAACCAGGGTGTTTCCCATCACTTTGCGAAGTACCCAATCGCCGATCTTGAACTGTCTGGGATGCACTGTTTTGTTGTACTTTCTAGACAACTCTTGTTGGTAGGAGGCGATATGAACCAAAGCTCTGTCTCTTCTTTCTTCCGCGAGATCAAGTTCTAATGCTATTGCTTCGGCGTTTAAGTCTGGATCAAAGTTTTCACTCCGAATTGTGGGGAGACCAACTTCTAATGGGATGACTGCTTCCATGCCATAGGCTAAGGAGAATGGTGTTTCTCCTGTTGATCGTCGAGGCGTGGTACGGTAAGCCCACAGAACATGAGGGAGTTCTTCTGCCCACTTGCCTTTAGCCTTCTCTAGCCTTTTCTTCAGTCCATCCAAGACTACCTTGTTTGAAGCTTCTGCTTGTCCATTCGCTTGGGGATACGCCGGTGTGGAATTGTAGAATTCTATCTTGTACTCCTCACAAAATCCTCTGAAAATTCTGCCGTCGAACTGTGTGCCGTTGTCTGAGATCAGTGCTTTTGGTATGCCGAAGCGAGTGATGATGTTCTGCCAAACAAACTTCTTCACATCTTTTTCCTTGATTGACGCCAAGGCTTCTGCTTCCACCCACTTTGTGAAGTAGTCTGTTGCCGCAAGAAAGAACTTCCTGTTGCCCGGTGCTGTTGGGAGTGGTCCCACTATGTCTAAGCCCCACATTGCGAAAGGCCATGGACTAGTGAGAGGTAGAAGTTCTCTGGCAGGTTGGTGTATTTGATGTGCAAACTTCTGGCACTTTTCGCATTTCTTGACGTACTTCTCTGAATCCGCTTGCATGTACGGCCACCAATATCCTTGTGAAATAGCTCGGTATGCCAATGATCGTCCTCCTTGATGGCTGCCGCATACACCCTCATGTATTTCGAACAGGAATGCTTCCACTTTGCTGGGGTGCACACACTTTAAGTAAGGTCCTGAGAATGATTTTTTGTACAACGCCAGGGATGGGGAGAGCCAGAATCGCTGTGACTTTGCTCTTATTCTGTTGGCTTCTTTCTTATCTTCTGGTAAGGTGCCGTCTTTCAGGAACAAGATGATAGGATCCATCCAAGAAGGACCTAGATCGGCGCAGCATACTTCTCCTGCTTCTGGGTCTTCTATACTTGGTCTAGGCAGATAGTCGATCAATAGAGGATGTGGGATGGAGGTATCCTCCATTGAAGCGAAACCTGCTAGTTCGTCTGCTCTGCTGTTCTCCTCCCTGCCGATCTGTTCTATCCTCACCACCTCAAACTTTTTGATTTCGGTTCTGATCAGCTCTTGGTACTTAGCCATTCTGTCATCCTTTGCCTCATAGTCACCAGATATTTGGTTTACCACCAGCTGTGAGTCGCTGTAAACCATTAGCTCGGTGGCCTTCATGTAGAATGCCGATTTGAGACCTGCAAGAAGCGCTTCATACTCCGCTTCATTGTTTGATGCTGTGAAGCCAAGGTTGATTGCCTGCTCCACTACCAGGCCGTCTGGAGAGATGAGGACTATGCCAAGTCCTGCTCCATGTCGGTTGGATGCTCCATCCACGAAGAGCTTCCACATCTCCCCAACGAACAACTTCCAACAAGTAGAGGGATCGGATGATGCCTTGGGATCTTCCATGCTGCTGATTTCTCCGTCTAAGTCTAGGCCTGCTGCCTGTCCCTTGTCATCTTGCTGCACCAAGTTTTTCTTCGTTGGCGAGTCTGGACTTGGTATAGCATGGTTTACCTCTTCCTTGTTTGTATTACTCCGGTCTGCCTTAGGACTTGGCTGAGTAACCAACACCAGGGGTTGCGTTATTCCGACGTCAACTTCTGTCCCTAGTTCGGTTGAGTCAGTCAGGTCGACTGGGCAGATATGATGACTTCCAGGAGTGAACTCTGCGACAAAATCCGCCAACGCTTGAGCTTTTATTGCGGTTCTAGGTTGGAACTTGATGTCGTATTGTCCCAACTCTACTGCCCACTTCAGAATCCGCCCAGAAAAGTTCGCCCTTTCAAACAAAGCCTTTAGTGGGAAGGCTGTAAGGACCACTATAGTGTGAGCGTGAAAGTAGTGCGATAGCTTCCTTGCGGCCATCATCAAGGCCAATGCCAGTTTCTCCAGTGGCAAATACCTTGTTTCGGCGCCCAGCAGTGTCTTGCTAACATAGTAGATGGGCAGATGTTGGACTCCTTTTGCTCGGACCAATACTGCGCTAACTGCGTGTTGTGATACTGCCAGATATAAGAAGAGTTCTTCCCCAGGGACTGGTGTTACAAGTAGTGGTGGAGAAGACATGTATTCCTTCAAGCTTTCCAGAGCTCGGTCACATTCTTCGTCCCACTCAAACTTGGCCTTGAGGGCATGAAAAAATGGTCGTAGCCTGTCTGACGATCGGCTAATGAACCGATTGAGCGCGGCTGCCATTCCGGTGAGATGCTGCACTTCTTTCACTGAGTTTGGTCTCTCCAGATCTTGTATTGCCTTGATCTGAGATGGGTCTGCTTCTATACCTCGGTTGGTCACCAGGAAGCCTAAGAATTTGCTTGATCCTACTCCGAAAGCACACTTCGACGCATTGAGGCGTAACTTATGCTTCTTCAGGATCTCAAACATCTCACTTAGGTCCTTGAGGTGGTCATTCTGATCCTTGCTCTTGACCACCATATCATCGATGTAAGCCTCCATTGTTTTTCCTAACAACGGCTCAAACATCTTGGTAACCATTCTCTGGAATGTCGCCCCTGCGTTCTTTAGGCCAAAGGGCATGACCTTGTAGCAGTAGAGTCCTCTTGGTGTGGTGAAAGATGTGACCTCCTGGTCCGGTTCATGCATTGCAATCTGGTGGTAGCCTCTGTATGCATCCAGGAAGCTTAGTCAGTTGTGCCCCGCAGTCAGGTCTACCAGTTGATCAATCCGTGGTAGAGGAAAGCTATCTTTAGGGCATGCTTTGTTGACAGTTTTATAGTCGACGCAGACGCGCCACTTGCCATTCTTCTTTGGCACGACGACTGTGTTGGAGATCCATCTGGGGTAGTGCACCTCTCTGATTGCCCCTGCTTCCAACAAGTTTCCCACTTCTTCCGCCACTATCTCGGCGTGGTGGAGTGCCGATCTGCGGGTGCGCTGAATGATTGGCCTGGCTAATGGGTGGACATTGAGTTGGTGGCAGATGAAGTTGGGATCAATGCCTGGCATGTCGTATGGAGTCCAGGCAAACACTTCGATGTTAGAGGTCAAAAATTCCAAGACCTCTAACCTCTCAGCGCCGGACAACGATGAACCAAGCAGAAAGAACTTATCCGGGTTCTTTTCATCTATTCTGACTTCCACCAAGTCTTCCACTGCTTTCTGGCTTGCTGCTTTGCCGACGTCTGCGAATAGTTCATTACTCTCCGGTTCTTCCACCGAATGAACATACCCCTTTGCAGCGCGGCTTCCATTCACCGTGACAAAACATTGCTTGGACATGATTTGGTCTCCATAGACTTCTTCTATTACTCCGGTGTCGTTTGGGAACCGCATCACTTGGTGGTAGGATGACGCCACCGAGCGCATGGCATGCAGCCATGTTCTGCCCAAGATGATGTTATAGGTGGATGGGACCTTTAACACCCAGAACTCTACTTGCTTCGTCACACTCCCTGCCCTGACTGGAAGGATGATCTTGCCAACTGGCCATTCTGGCATCGAATTAAATCCAATCAAAGGTGACACTGCAGGTGCTAAGTCTTTATCTTGCAACTTCAATTGTTTGAACGTCTCATAATACATGATTTCGCACGAACTACCCTGGTCAATCAGAATCCGCTTGACGTCAAAATCCTTGACTCGGAGAGTGACGACCAGGGCATCATTGTGTGGGCAATATATTCTGTCCAAGTCTTTATCCGAAAAAGACATAACATTTGTGGCCTCTGTCCTCCCCTTCTTGACGACAGGTTGGGCACTTAGTACCTCCCTCAAGTGCTCAGCTTTCTTGATCGAACCTCTGAGCTCACATACCCGCTCAGGTTCGAAAACTCCATGTATTACATTGATGATACCTTGAGGTGGAGCATCGATTGGCATCCCATTGGGGTTATTTCGGTCCTGGGGGGCCGGCTGTGCCCCTCCTTCAATGTATTTGTCTAAGTGGCCTGCCGCCACCAACTCCTCCAAATGCTGCCTCAACGGGGTGCAGTTCTCAGTTCGGTGCCCCTTTTCTTTGTGGAAGGTGCACCGTGATCTATCGTCATAGTCCTTCTGTGCCTCGCCTAGCTTGGCTGGCCACTTGACGAAAGGTTCGTCCCGAATTTCGCTAAGTATTCGGTAGATCGGCTTCTTGAAGACCGTGGTGATGGCAGTGCGGACTCTCAACCATCTCTCGTCTCGGTCTTCTTCGTTGTCGCGTCTTCCACGCCCATTTTTGTTCGGCCGATTTACCGCATTGACCTTTGCTGAAGCCTTCTTTTCTGGCGCTGCGGTCGTGCCAGACTTTGCTTTGGCACGGGCGCCATCCTCTTCCACCCTGATGTGCTGATGCACTCTTTCCATCAGGGCTTCCATGGTAAGAGGTGGCGTCATGGTTATAGAATCCCTCAGTCTGTTCCCAACTGGGAGTCCTCTCTTGTATTGCGCAATGGCGAGATTGGTTGGGCAGTCCCCAATCTGGTTGAATGTCTCCCAATAACGGCTGTTATATGACCTCAGGGTCTCTTTTTCGCCCATGTCGATGGAGAGTAGTTGGTCGATCTCCACCGGAGTCTTAGTGTTTGTTCTGAATCTTGTGACAAATGCTTCTGCCAATTGCGCCCAGGAGGCTATGCTGCCCTCTGGGAGTTTCTCAAACCAAGTCAAGCCTAGGTCACCAAGGCTTGAGGGAAACAAGATGCACATTAAGGCCTCGTTCCGCCGGTATACAGCCATGACCTGGCGGAAGTGGCTTAAGTGCAAGTAGGGGTCCGTCTTCCCCTCGTATGTGGTGAACTTCGGCTGTAGAAATCCTGACGGTAAAGGCGCGTTCTCAATTGCTGGGACAAACGGTGAGGTTTGCAGCCTTGCCAATACTTTGTCCGTTGGTTCGTAGGCCGGGCGCGGTTGTGGCATTCCAACCTCGACGCTTCCATGCGTCCGAGGAGCCAACCGCTGTAAGGCCGAAACTCTATGTGGATCACGCGCCCTGGCATCCTCCCTGCGTCGCGCCTTTTCTTCTAGCACGGTTCGTAGGTCGGATGACCTGGGTAACTCCGTTTGTCTGGACCTTGTTTGGTGCGTGTGCGAAGGCCAGTATGTGCTTCCTTCCGTGTAAGACCTTTCAGATCTCGCCCTCTCAGACCTGGAGTGACGAGTTCTGGAAGATCTTGATTGTGTATCGCCTGTCCTGAGGCTTCTCTCTTCTGCCTGGGAGGGTGTAGAATTCCTACTACGACCCTCTGAGTGGCGAGGGGGCGTCTTGTTTGTGCGCCCCTCTCCTGTCGCCACTTCTTTTCCTTTCACCTGGCATTTGAGAGATTCCATGTCTGCCGCCATCCGCCGTATCAACTCGTCTTGTGCTTTGACGCGATCCTCCAAGGCCTGAGGATCAACCCTGCGCCTTTGCCTTTCTGGGCTTTGCGAACGAGAGAGATGAGGGCTGCTATTCCTCCTTCGTCCCCTTGCATCCCTCATGGAATTTTGCCTTTGTGGTTCGAGGTTCGCCATGGGAGGGACCAAAGGTAGGCCTTCACGCCTTGCACCTCCATCTGGAGTTTGTCCGTCAATGGCGGACTGAGGTAGTTCTTCATTGTTTGCCATCGAATTTTGAGAGAAAAACACTTGATCAAGAGGTTGTTCTTGTCTGTTCTTCCCACAGACGGCGCCAATTGTACGGGAAAGAGATTCACCTTCACGTATAATCCTGTTGATCAAGCCTGTGTTCTTCTGCACGTCGTCGTTCTATCACCTGAAAACTCAAACTTGAACTGGCCGGCGGGTGTGTGCCGGAAAACCCCTCCGATGCCTAAGTCAGTAAGCAAGACAAATAGGCAAAAGCTCAATGTATTCAGGGAGCAAAAATTGCATTACCTCTTCATAGGTGATATTGATGAGCTTATATAGGTTTCGAGTGGCACAATCCTAGTGGGACTCTAACTCCTCCATGTAGAGTCCTCCTAGGATTCAAATTCCTGGAAGATAATGCTTATCCTCCAACACCCCCCTCACTGCTTAAACCAAGTGAGATGGTCCTTCTATGGCCGAACTCCAAACGACCGGAGTACCTGTTAGTTCGGCCCTTACTATACTCTCCCTTACCCCGGCTTTCCCATGCTCAGACCGAGCTATCCATAAGGGAGTTAAGGCGAACTACTTTCAGAACCATGGTCTACCTCGGTTTTACACATGCTCCAACCGAGGTAACCGCTAAAGACCGAGCTTCCCATAATACATTCTCAACCAGAGTATAACAACTAGATCTTACTTCGGCCGGACTAACCACCATGGCTACGACCGGACTAACATCAAGGCATCTTATTAAGACCGGTCTACCCCACTTCGGACCGGAGTAACCCTACTTCCCTCTGGGACCGGAGTCACCCTACTTCTCTTTCGGACCGGAGTAATTCTACTTCTCTTTCGAATTGGGCTTATCTCGGCCCAACACCTAGATCGGCCCAATTTATTAATAAATTACCCTCTCACACGACATAAAATGTGCGTCGTAAAAAGTGTAATATTTTTAATGATTAGCATTTTGTGCGTTGTGAAAATTGCAATACTTTTAACGACTGGTGTATGTGTGTCGTGTATAGTTGATGTACTAACGGCATGCCATATGCATATCATAGAAAGTTTTATTATTTACGGCTAACATTGCAAGTCTTAAAAAAATCATCGTTATTAGCATTCACGACTTACGCAATCAACACGTCGTGGCTAGAAAATTATTTATGACATGCAAAAAAAGTAAGTCGTAAAAGTAAGAAACTACGGCTTGCATTTATTATATGTCGTTGATGTGGTGCTGTAAAAAATCAATTTTGTTGTAGTGCAGGTTTGTTATTTGAGGTACAAGAGACAAATCCTTGCGCCTCTTAGTTACCTCAAGCGTGGTTCCATTGACAACAGACATGGGTGTATTGTCAATGTTGGCCATTCAAATCCTTAGGAAAAGCTTGATCATCAAGGTTTTGTCTAGGATTCCCACAGATGATGTCAATTGTACGAGTATGAAAAATACCTTGCACATGTACTCCTTGTGATCAAGCTAGAAATCCTCTAAACGATGGTGCTCCTCCTATTAAACAACTCTGATGAGCTACCCAACGGGTGTGTGCTAGAAAACCCCTCCAATGCTTAAGTCAGTTCTCAAGATCTATATCGGAAAAACTCCGTAAATTCTATAAACTAAAGATGCGTTACCTCATTCTAGGTTATCTCTGAACTTTTATATGTTTCGTGTGGTAGAATTCTAGTAGGACTCTAATTTCTCTTCGTAGAGTCCTATTAGTAGGACTCTAATTTCTCAAGATAAGGTCCATCCTTTAACACCCTTATCACCAAAGTCTCAGTCAAACGACCTAACTCCCAGGCTAGCCTGGTTGCACGACAATTGTTCAATTGCATAGGTTGAAACTAACTCTGAGTAAGAACGCCAAGCAAAACATTACGGCGTATTAGCCTTGCTCGACAAACCTTTGTCAAGCTAAACATACTGGTCAAAGACTTAGCATGACCTTTCAACTCGGTCAAGAACTTAGCATGCTTTTCTGCTCGGTCAACATCATACGTCGTTTGTCCAGCTGACACTTGAATGTCGTTTACAAGGTCGACATCCAAGTACCGTTTGCTTGGTCTAGCTTGATAAGCCTAGCAAAGTCCATTTATAAGGTTTGTTTGCAAGGTCGCTAGAGTTAAGCATAACAAAGTCCATTTGCAAGGTCGCTAGAGTCAAGTGTTCGTTTGCAAGGTCACTAGAGTCAAGCCTAATAAAGTCCGTTTGCAAGGTCGTCAGTGTCAAGCCTAACAAAGTTTGTTTGCAAGGTCGCAAGAGTCAAGCCTAATAAAGTCCGTTTGCAAGGTCGCCATATCAGGCCTTGACGGGCTTTGCCCAGCCTACCAATTCGGTAGAAATGTCCCTCTTAATTGTTGAAAGAAAAATATCATATGAGTTCATATGGAAATGTGTGACAATTTTTCAAATATCAAACTAAAAAAATAATATTTCCAAAATGATATTTTTTAGGTACATCTAAATTATGTGTATTTTGAAAAAAAATTTCTTTCAAAATATTAAAAACAAAAAACTATAAAAAAAAATCAATTTAAAAAAAACTAAATTCAAAAAATTATAACCAAATAAGATAACTACTACAATAAATAAAAATAAAATAAAATTCTGTGAGGAAAACGTTTCAACAACCGGAAGCGTAACGGAAAACATCACAACAGACCCACCACCATTAATCTTTGATTGATTGATTGATTGTATTTAGGACCTCTCAACAAGTTTTTGTTTCGGGGACAATGAAAGTTGAAAAAGCTTTACTCCAGTGATGAATAATGATTGCTCTAATAAAAGCGTCCACTCCCAAACATGTCATTGTCCGTGACCGACACCACCCCAAAGCGCTCAAAAACCTCACAAACAATCACTCTCATCCATGTATTGTTCTGTGTTGTATATCCGTATTCTATTCTAAAACCACTCGATTCATCTCAATCACACCTCTTGTAATGCTGAATTTCCAACCAGATCCGTACAATTAAACCCTAGGGTTGTCGCCGGACATGCACGGTCACAGTCGCCTCGGCCGCTCCTCGCCGCCCTCGTCGCCGCGGTTCCGCCACGCCCGCACCAAAAGTGTCGGCGGCGGCGGTGTTGGTGTTGGTGGTATGAAGCTGCAGAATATTTTGGAACGGTTGTTGTTTGTGCTTATATCGGCGATGTTTAGGCGGCGAGGTGTGCTATTGTTCGCGCCGTTGTTGTATATATCAGGAATGTTGTTGTATATGGGGACGTTAGGGTTTGATGTTGTCGTTGTTAGCAAGATTGGTGGTGGTAGTGTTGCTCCTCTGGGGTCTGTGTATCGGAGTCCTCAGGTTTTTGAGAAGCTCTGGTCATTCATGGAAGCTCAAAACAATGGAAGCTCCCCCAATGCGGTAAGCTTAAAATAAAGAAAATTGTTATTGATTTGTTTGATTGCATTTCAAAAAGTCATTATATGGAAAAATTCGGAGTTTGAGAACTTAGAGAAAAAGACAATAAGGAGTTCTTGTGTATAATCTGTACTGGATCGCTTTCAAGGGACAGCGAGGCTGTTTATTGCAGCTATGGAGTTACTTCTAGTTTTTTGTTTTTCAGGAAATCTGTGTGGAGTTTTTGGTGCAGCTTGTGCTTGTGCTTGTAGTTGTAGTTTATGAGGTAGAAATAGTTTAGAAGAAGCTAAAAAAGGCTGACTATTGGGAAGCAATGAAGATATGCTTTTAGTTTTTGTTTTTTTGATTATCAGCTTTTAGCTTATTAGAACTTGCACCAAATAGACCAACTAACTTTTGGCAAATCTTATAAACTGTCACTATATATATCAAATAAAATCATTAATATATTTATATATGAAACTGGTGTACCAATGCACGAGATATGGAAAGGCAATATGTAGGTAGCCTTACCCATTTATGTACCTATTTACTTAATTTGAGTGAGACTCGTAATTGATAAATGAGATACATTTTACTTGTCAATGTGTCGTTTTCTTTAGTTGATTCCCTTCAACATTTTAAAACTCTTCTTGGGAATTTGTCTTAATACACTAGCATTTTCTGTCAGCATGTCCATCATATGAATGAAAAATTTTATTGCGATGTAGCTGAAATGAGTTAATGTGACTGACAAAAAATGCTCACATTGAAAATCCACAGTTAATGCATGCGTGGAATCCAAAGCTCCATCAAGGCTGGAAGCCTTGTGTCAATTATAGCATTTCTCAATCAGGTTTGAGTTTGTTGTACACCACTTATCTTTTAATTGATTAGCAGACAAGAGAATTTAAGACTGCATGCCTAGATCAGGCTCTACTGTGTTAATCTAAGCATATTACAGTTTTAGAGATATTATCTAAGCATATTAGCATATTACATTGAGGTTGGAAGCATTGCATCAATCATAGAAGGATAGATTATAGAAATAGAAGTGCTTTATTCATGTGAGAGTTTTTTGTTCCTATCAAATTCCCCCAATTCATTTGCCACTTTTCTCTATGTAAGGTTTTGAAATTTAAACAGATATATCTTGATATTATTGATTGAGAATGATCACTATAGAAAATGGTATGAGGTTGTTGGGATCTCAGCTGAAGATGTTTATCTACGATACAAGGTGTGGGTGAGTGTGGGGTTTATGGGAATGGTGACTATACATGTAGTATGGCATTGGCTTAATAAAAACCAAGCGCAGTGAAAATTGATGTAGGCCTTCTTCTTTATCTTTTCTTCTTTGGGATTGGAGATGACTGATTTTATGCTGAACTGCTGAAGGAGATGGAGCCTCTCTATTTATAGGAAGGTTAGACCATGAGGCCCAATTGATGGCTTTTGTTGGCAGCAAAACTTTAGGAAACTTTTAAATGAAGATGGTTTCAATGATTTGATCAATCATGAACAATGGGATGACTCTACCTTTGAAAAGAGAATGGTTTGTAAAATCACTTTCAAAAGTATATCATAGATCAAGTTAACTGATAACCAAAGCAATGCTCTATCACATAGTAATTGATAAATGGTTGCAGTTGCATGAGATGTAGGAAAAGTGAAAAAAACTTCTTTGGCCTTGTAAAATTTGGTTGCTTTAGAAAAGCATTGGACATGATATCCATGTATTTATGGGGAAAAGAAACTGAAGAAGAGGATAAAATTTATCTTTTAGATAGTTAGGCAAATTGCAGAAGAGGCTCACTTTGTTAAGGCTCATAATTTTAGGAAGGATTCAATGGATCTTTCATTTGTAAAGCTTGTTCAAAGTTATTAATGGATGTATAATTTTCAGTAGAAGATTACCAACTTGTTATTTTGTTTGATTTCTCTTTTGTGCCATTCAAAGAATTTGATTGATATTTAATGACCAAAAATTATGTAAATATGAAAGAATTGTATTGTTTTAAAGCTGGTTTGTGGTTGATCTTTTTTTTCTTCTTTTAATATTGATAAGGTAGGATTTGAGTAGTTATAGGGAGTCCAATGGATTTCCCATGAGATGACCTAATTATATCTTCAATATGGCCTGGTACTGTATTGAACTATGTAATTTAAATTTTAAAACTGAAACCATGCTTCTCGTATACAATTGAGTGAAGATATGTGCTTACCATATGAGAGGTTCTTTCCTCTGGATCAATTATACACAAATTAGTGTGTTTTCTCATGCAAGTTGTGGGTACTTGTACTGTTAAGTCACCAAATTTTCCAAAACCTAAAGTTACTAGGAAATGGGTCCAACAATGTATATCAAGCTATCTAACATCGTCCCTCATGTGCAACTCCGTCTTGCACGTGGAGAGACAAACAGAGAACCAAACAAAAAGAGAAGCAAACAACCAAACAACGAGGGAGAAACCAAACATGAATAGAATACTAAATGCCAACGGAGAGACTTGAACCCAAGACCTCTTTCAACTAGGGTTTTGATACCATGTTAAGTCACAAATTTTCCTAGAAGCCTAAGCTATTAGGAAATGGGCCCAACAATGTATATCAAGCTATCCAACATGTACCACACTTGCCTTTTTTTGATTTATCAATAAAGTCTTTTGTTGTTGATAAAAAAAAAAAAAAAACATGTACCACCCTTGCCATGCAACAAGCCTTAGGGGTGCCATGTCATCACCATCTTGACATCACCTTCAAGTGGCAGTCTTTTTAAGCGAACTAATTGGGGGTCATATGCCTAGCCTAAATGGAGGCATATAAACCACCAAGTATGGATGTTTGGCCCACTAGAATGCTTGCTGCCCCAGTCGTGAAAGAGCCTGAGGCATGGCCTATTGAGAGTTCATCACCAGCTCTCCTTTCTCTAAAATCTTTCCCTTTCTCTCTGTAGTTTCTTTCTCTTGTTTCTCTAGAATTTTTTATGTTGGAGCTTGAGCCACCAAAATTTATGGATTATTGTGGTTTCTCCAATGTCACTGAGAATTGACTTCTTAATTTGGCAGCAAACAAATATAGAAGGTGACTTGGGTCTTCTTTGTAAAAATGAGACACAACAAGGTGTGAGTGATAGGTGTTTAGGTGTATGTAATGAAGTGCAAAACAGTTTGTGTTTTGAGTGGTGACATGAGAGCTTTAAGTGTGGAAACAATTATGTCCTTGACTTGTCATTTGGGTCATGTCTTGTGTACTTACTATGTTGTGAAAGTTTTTTTGTACGAGTTTTTGTCCACAATATAATACAAGGCCTTTTTTTCTTTTTGTATGATTTTTGTGTCTGCTACTTTTCATTTTCAACATGGCCTATAGAACTCATCAGTTGAGCCAAGCTCATCAGTTTGGTAGTGCTATGGCTGAACAACCCCAGTTCGCTCAAGCAAGCCCCCTTCGACCATGTCCCTTCATGCCTCGTTCTTGTAGGGTACATTAAGTGACTAGCATAATCGCTCTGTTAGCGTTCCTCTACTCGGAAGAAGCATAGGTTGGCCCTTGGCTTGCCTTGTCTCTCCTATGCATTTAGGCCCTTTGCTGGGATCGTTATCATTACTAACATGGCTATCACTTGGCATCCTAGATTAGGAGCAAGGCCTAGACATCCGCTGCTTGAGATCATTGGAGGTTAAGAATTAAGATCAAGGTCTCGTTAAGGTTACTTGGCTTGCTTCCCTTTGTTGATTAGCTCCTCCTTGACCAGTCTTAGAGAGAAGGACGTTTGCCTAACACCTGACATCTTGAAAGATGTATAATATTTACCCCTTACGTTATGCCGTGATACACCCTCTGAAGGTATCATACTAAATTGTGCAACTGCTATGATATAGAATCTTAAGTTTGAATCCTCAAATGCAGTGATGGACTCAATACTTTTCTCTGCCGAACCAAGGAGAGCTGGCCACTTGTCTATTGGTGAGCTGGCTTGCAACGGCCTTGGAGCCTATATATGGGAGTATCCATACATGTAGAAAACAACAAGAACACTTTGGTTATCATCTTCTACAACTCTAGTGATTAAGGTATCTCACTGCCACCCTCTCTTCCTCTAAGGCTGCTTTGGTTCTCTCCTCTTCTGCCCCCGACAATTCATGACTATTGAAGTGCCCACCATCTTCCCAGAGGTTCACAACCGACCACCTCACTTCTAAATACCTACCTACCAAGTATGTTATTTCACCTTCAATCTTTTGAACACTGCTTTGAGTATGCATATAGTCCAATTAAAATAAATGTTCGTATTCAACAATGGTTGGTCTAACTCCAATTTTTATGATGATACTTGGGAAGCTACAATTTATAATTAATTTATTGGGGCTAGGTGTTTCACTAGATAGGCTTACCTTTCCAATTTCTTGTTTGTGTGCTACAATGTTTAGGGATTCTAATGCCAAGTTTTGCACAGAGCATCAATTTTCATTGCTTGGTTCTTGTAACTTGATGTTAAGAAATATTAATCTGAATAGTTTTATTTTGTTTGACTGTCCGTCAAGAAGACAAATCGGTCTTTATGTATTTTTTAATGCCATTTAAAAGCTTTTGCGGAATTTCCCCCCCTCTTTTTACTGCACTGCTTTTTCTTTGGTTATTTTATTAATTGTTTGCCTTATGCTTCAAGGGTTCTCAGAATTGCCGAAGTCAAATGGCTTCCTTATAATTGAAGCGAATGGTGGTTTGAACCAACAACGGTTATCTGTATGTTTGACTCTCTCTCTCTCTCTCTCTCTCTCCCCCCCCCCCCCCCCCCCTCCTCCTCTTTAAAAAAATATTTGTTCTTTTGGCTTCATACCTAGGGAAGAGATTGCTTTACAGTAAGTGTACAGTGTGGGGCCAAGATTTTACTTAAGTGGGAATAAATAAGTAAGAAAAGGTTGAGCTAGTATATGAGGCTCCTGTTAAAGTGGGGAATGAGCTTTGGGAGGGCAATATGTAAGCAGCCTTACTCTCATTTTTGGAGAGGTGGTTTCCATTACTCCAAAACCCTAGCTACTAGGATGCTAATGGCAAGCTGTTACAGCTGGGCCAAGCCACCCTTTTAAGTGGAAATAATGATTGCATTTTTAATTTCGTAAGTTCACAAAGATTAAATTCAAAGCAATATGTTTTGATATTTCCTATAAAATAGACAAAATTACTGATGTTGAGAATAACAAGCAATACTTAGTAAAATATTATATCACTTTATTATTAGTGCTTGATACCTGCCCTTTACTTCTCAAATCTAGATCAGGCATTTACCAATATGTCAAAGTATGGGTCACTTCCTCCCACTGAAGGCATGGTGGTTTGGATTTCATTTGCTGCTCGCACCGTAAAATGATCCAAAGCTTCCAGTAAAAGTGCGAATTATTTGTATATGCTTAGTTATCAACTACACTAGCCTTGTATATGACCTAGAAGCTTGATATGCATACAAATTAATTGCTAATTTTTGTTCACACATTTTTGACGACTAAATGTTTGTAGAGTCAAATCGAGTTATGCTTGTCTCACTTTTTAACATTGAATATATGCATAGGTTAAATACACTACGCACCCCTACAGTTTACTTAAAATCCCAAATTGGTCCTCATTTTTCAATTGTAACAATTAACAATATACTTACAGTTAAGTTGCAATGTCAACCTTTTGTGAATGACCGTTACATGGCTTGACAACAAATGCTCACGTGGCATTTGTAGAGATCGCCACTTGGGCATTTTTCATCAGGCCATGTCACGGAAGGGTAACATAAAAGTTTGGTTGTACTTGTAGGGGTTAATTGTTACAATTGAAAAATGAGGGACCAATGTGGGATTTAGGTGAAGTGCAAGGGTGTACTATATATTTAACCCTTATCTGCATAGTAAAAAATGTCCTTTGAGCCAATTTTGAATTTTATGGATAGTGTAAATTTTTTTTTTCAATTGTTTCTGATAGGTTCATGAGCTTCTCTTGTATATCTTGCTTGTACTTGGATCGCGTTTCCTTTGGTCTCTTTTAGTGAATCCTCTCTTCCTTATATAGAAAAGAGAAACTATTTATATATATATATATATATTCTTCCAGTTTAGTATGACATTACACTGATTTCCATTTTTTGAAGACTTCTCTTGGTCAGTTTGAATTTTAAAGCTTCGGTAAATCAGTTTACTGGAGAATAGATTCCTAACTCCCTTGGAATTTTCTATCTGTACTTGCCCTTTGAGATTTTAATTTTTCAATGATGAGGGTGGTCTTCTAAGGACTGGAGCAATGATTGGGTATTTGGGCATCAATGATTATAATGCATTACTATATTTTGTTTAATGCCTCCTTTTTTTATGCAGATATGTGATGCAGTAGCTGTGGCGGGACTTCTAAATGCAACCCTTGTTATTCCAATATTTCATTTAAATAGTGTTTGGCGAGATTCCAGGTGGCATTTGTGTGATCTTCAGTTTCTTTGTATAATTGTTGCATTTTTCTGAATAGTTTCAAAGTATTAAAATTTTAAGCTTTATGTGTTTCTTAGACTTTTGTTAACTTCATATCAATCAACTTGTTATCTCGGTATCTGCTAACAATCCAACTGGCTTTGTCAACTGTAGCTTAGCTTGTCTGAAGTGGACTGCCCCTAAGGCTAAGACAATAATTATTTTTTTTCTGGAGTGTAATCTTGTTAAGGAACTAACTAAATGATTTCGTCTAGTAATTTGATCGACAAAATATGAGCAAACTCAACGACTTTTGCTTTGATAATTTTAGCTGGGACTGCAAATTAGCCAACTAGAGTTGTGCTTGGAGTGCTTAGGGTTGGCTTGTTAAATACAGATCATGTTTTAAGCTTGAGTTGAACGTCATCAGAGATGTTTAAAGTAAAGCTTGGTGTGATTTGATAAAGCTATAACTTGGCTCATCAAACTTGCACTAATTGCATAAACATTGGATACCAATCTGTTTTCCATCTTCACTAGTGGAATCACAACCCATGGTAAGTACTCCCTCCGTCCCAAAATAATGGTCCCTTTTCGGGAATCCAACTTTTTTTGGTAGTACAATTATTACACTTTAAAAAATTTGATTTTCCAAAATTACTCTTTGATAGTACATTTTTTTGGGAATATCAATGCCATAATTATACTTTTTATGTTGTTAATAAATTTAAAAGAAGGGCAAAATAGGAAATTTATATTATTTTTGTACTTGATTTTTGAAAAGGGACTAATATTTTGGGATAATGAAAAATGGAATAAGGGACTAATATTTTGGGACGGAGGGAGTAGTAATAATCTAAAACAATACAAGTAAACTATCACTATAGCAAATAATAATTTAATCTAAACAAGTACAATAGAAATCAATTATGTGAACAAACTGAAATTATAATTTAAAACTTTTAAATTGATAAAATGAAATAATATTTAAAATTAGGGGTGGGCTTGGTTCGGTTTAAGAGGAAACCAAGGACCAAAGCACTACCTACTGCTCTATGAAATTTGGAATCAAACCATGCCATGAAAATCATTCACAATATGCTTACAAAATATTACACACAACCTAATCAAACATCAAGCAATATGCCATCACTTTTCAAACAAGAATTGTTTAGATGATTGTTTCAAACTAGCTTATTGGTAGTCGACAACTAAATGAGATGAGGGAGTCAAACAATTAAGGGCAAAGGGTTTTTATGAGATTTTAGAGCTAACAAGTATATATATTGGTATTAGTCAGGTACTTTAGTGTCTATGGTAAGTACAAAGTATATATAATATATGTAAATAGCTAAACGATCCGATTTGGTCCCAAACCAGAACCATGGACTGAATCAAGAAGTACGGTTCACCTATATTTAAGAATTAGGACCGAACTGTGCATTGAGAAAATTAATTCAGTTTGGATCGGATCAGTTTATGGTTTTGGTCTCTTTTTTTGGCTCAGCCCTATTTACAATGTACAAACTGGTACAAACTTGAAAACAATTTGAAATTGAATTAAATATACAAAGGAGAATTTGGGTGAGATAATTTGGGTTACAAAGGCCGAAGATTCACAAAGATCAAAGATTGTAATCTCTTCCTTTTGGACCTTTCTGAACTGAGGAGAAGTTATCCGCTTTAGAGGCTGGGGCAGATTTCAGTCCCTTTGAAGGGGGAAGTCACTGAAGCCCAAAGTGAAGAATATTGAACCAAGGCCCAATTACTGAAAATTTCTGATTGGCAATGAGAGTGATTAATTTTAACATGAGAAATATAAAAAAATCCCAGCAGTAAATAGAAACTCGTAAAAATATGTTTTTGTTCTGCTTGCTAGCCTCTCCATTTTTTAAACGGCCTGGTTATAGTAGAAAAGATGTTCCGTTGGTATTATATCATTTAACCATGATGTTTGTTTGCCTGATTTTATTTATCGTTCTTAATAGATTTAACTCCATAACCTTATGTTTCAATGAGTAGACCTGTATATCTTTTCCCTTCTTCTTCTAGCTGTGAGAAATCAGAAACCATTAAGCAAAATTTCCTATCTTTTCAAATTGTTGTGGCAGCAAGTTTGGGGACATATTTGATGAGGAATTCTTTATATATGCGCTAAGAAATCATGTGAATGTGGTTAGAGAGCTCCCAGAAGATATACTACAAAGCTTTGACAATAATATAAGCAGCATTGTGAACTTGAGAGTAAAAGGTTGGTCAAGTCCAAGCTACTATCTTCAAAAGGTCCTTCCAAAGCTGCTGGAGATGAGGTATGTTGTGCCTTTTATTACCGGGATCTGGCTTCTCATTTCCTGCATAACCAAAATAAATAAATAAAGAAAAATTTACTCATCTCGATTTCAAATTATGGTTTGGGCAGAATATTCTGTTGAAATTCGATTCACATTTCAATGGATGGAAATATTAGACCTGTGAAATTTGATTCACATCAAGTCAAAAAACATATATGAGGCACAGATTCTCTGTTTTGGTCAAAAAAATATTGTATACTATCACATAATATGGTCTGTATGTAGTGGTCAAACACAGAATTGGAGAATTGCAGTGAATGTTCACTTGGACTTCCACTAGTATTCTTGTGGTCAGCTAATACAATTATGGGGTCCTCTTTTGATGGATTAGAATCATATTGATCTTGTTCTATATGATATATGTTATTTTCATAATTTCAGATTCTTTTCTTGCCAAAGAAAATGTAAATATGGAATAATGAAATGTGACTAATATAAGATTGTTATTTTATTTAGTTGAGTTTATTTTTCTCTTTTTTGAGTAATTTTAATTGATTTTAGTAAGTGTCATGCTAACAACAGCCCACGGGGTTGTTAGGGTGGAAAAAATCACATATTTTCAAACATTTTTACATATTTCTGTACACTTTTTACAAGTACATCGAGGCTAATGACCATCCCTTGGACGGTCATTAGCATCTGCCTACCATGTTATGGGTTCAAAACTGGTTTAGGGGCTGCCATCCTTCTCCCATGACAGTTTTGGGGAGTTGGTTGATTAGAACCAGGGAACACGGAGGAGGAGAAGAAGGCAAAGGAACAAAATCTACTGAGAAAGAGGAAAACAGAGGTATACCAAGTCTCAATTATCAATTATGCAAAAAACATAGGAATTCTGTACATTCTGTCCTTGTATGTATAGTCAGTCTAATAAGGAAACAAAAAAAAGAAAAAGAAAATCCTATTAGAACTATAATCCCTAAATAAACTAAAATTTCTACATTCTCCTATTTACCTTTTGTCCAATGCCATGTCAGTCCCCATCAGTGGTACATTGTACCAGAGAAGTCAATTGCTTAAGGGGTTCCTTTCAGTATTTATTGCCATTTTTTCTCGAAATGTTTAATAGCAGACATACCATTGAAGCATTTCAAATTGCGTATATGTTTGTATCATTTTAGAAGTGATGTGTATATCTTAAAATGGTAGTAGTGGCCATGCTTTTTGTCACATTGTCAGTTCACTGAGTTATATTCTTAAGTGTTATGCTTGCATTGCATTACCTTCTTTCATGCAATCATGGACCACTGAAACATTTTGTGCAACAACTACAGTCGTTTCGTAAATCATGCTGCAGGGCTGTTCGGATTGCACCTTTCTCTAACAGATTGGCCCACGCTGTTCCTTCAAACATTCAAGGGCTTAGATGCTTGGCCAATTTTGAAGCACTTAGGTTTTCAGAGCCCATACGTATTCTTGCGGCGAAGATGGTTGACCGGATGCTTCATAATAGCTCCAAGAGTGGGGGAAAGTACATTTCAGTGCATCTCCGGTTTGAAGAGGTGGTATTCTTTCTTTCTTAAAATTAAGAATACAGAAGTTCTGAATTTTGTTTTGCAAGTATGTACTATGTCATTATTAAGTGTAAAACCTTCTCTTATTAAAGGATATGGTGGCGTTTTCATGCTGTGAATATGATGGTGGCAAGGAAGAAAAGCTTGAAATGGAACTTGCTCGTGAAAGAAGTTGGAGAGGAAAATTCCATAGGAGGGGTCGAATAATAAGGCCTGGTGCAATTCGGATGGATGGTAAATGCCCATTGACTCCGTTGGAGGTATGTAACTATATAATTTTATGATTATCCCAGTATCTTAGTTCAAGTGCTCCAATTAGTTAATGTGGTTGCTTTGGTTGGAGTGGAATCATTTTCTAGGGAGTGTCTCGAATTGGTCTTTGTCATGGTTAGAGAATAGGTTTCTTCAAGTTCTGTATGGCTGGGTGTCTGGGCATGTGGATCCAGATTTCTTTACTTTTTTAGACTTTATAGATGATGTGATTGGCTAGTTTTTGTATCCTTAGCATCTCCTTGATGCTCTTTGTTTTTAATAAAATTTATTTATAAGTGTTGTTTATTTATGTATTTTAACTTTTGGTTTTGCTCTGTCCTAGCCAAGGGTTGGAGGTGAACTCTGGTTTATTTGTCTAGTTTTGATTACCTTATGAGCCATTCATGCATCAGTGTGCCAATTAAAATAAGCTTTTTAGGATTTCAAATTAAAAGCGGGGCTAATAGTTTCAGATATTTTGGACTATGAGTATTTATGATAAACAAGGTAATCGCAATTGATTCAATTATTTCAATTCCTTGAATTATGAAAGTCAGTTGAAGGAACAGATCATTGAGTAATGCATTGAGAGGAGTCTTTGTTTTATTTGTGGTTGTTCATATTCTGGTAGAAATGCACCTTACAGGACCAGCTAACTTTATATAAGCAAGCACATGGTGAAAGGCTGCAGATGTGAATAAAATCTTGATAGTCATTGGTGTCTCTATGCCGTCAACTCATCGTTGAAGACACTAGAGGCAATGTAAAACATTTAGACAACTAGGCTGGAATATTTTAGCCTCCTACATATTGCACTAAGGTTTTCTTTTGCCTCCTCAGTTCCTATTTTCTTCTATTTGTTTCCCTTACCTGCTATATCTAGGAGAAATCAATGATATTTTGGTACTTAGTTGGGTTTCAATCTACCCCATGCTAAAGAAATTGGATGCTGCTAAAGAATAAATATCTTTGTTATTGCTGTTAATGCAGAAGTAAAATTCTGATCACTTTGGGAGGTGGTGCCCTTGTGTGTCGTGGTGTGTTTGGCTGGGTCATTTGAGGGTTTAGTGATTCTGATCCATTGTTTAAACATTAGAGCATTTTGGATGATGTGCCTACAGATTCACAGGGTCTGGGTTTGCGGCACCTTCTTTATATATGTGTATATATATATATATTAAAAAAAAAGAGAGACTGCTTTGATTTGTTTTGTCCTGATCAATTTTGTTTCAAGGAGAATGTGAACTTTGGGCTGTGTTTGGTAGGACTTTCCAAAACTAATTCTACCCTTACATTCTAATCCTATGTTTGGTAAGAGTTTTCAAATTATGATTCCAAATCAATGTCAAAACACATTTAGAAAACATGTTTGGCCAGACATTTTTTGAATTTTTGATCCACCCGGTCGTTCGGAACAGTACTCTCTCTCTCTTTATTTTTTATTTATTTTATTTTATTTTATTTTTTTTGTGCAATTGCCAATCGCCACTTGTTATTTGGAGGGAAAAAAAAAATTATATTTGTTTTTGATATTTTTTAAATATAGAAATTATTTCTTTAGACCAAACTGACAAATTTTTTTTTTGAATTGAATTTTGAAAAGAGTTTGATTATGAGTTTTGAATAGAATTTTCAATAGAATTTTGAGTTGTGTGTTTGGTTATGAGTTATTAGTTTTTCAATTAAGTTTTGAATTTTTTTTTTCAAAACTCATAACCAAACAACTTTTCTTATTTCATATGTCACATCAAAAATTCAAAACTTAATTCAAAACTATTTTAAAAAATCACAACTAAACAAATTTTCTCTTTTCAAATCATAATTCCAAAACTCACAAACTCAAAATACAACTCTATTATCAAATCATAGTTCTAAAACTCTACCAAACACTACCTTGGTTTTCCACCCATATTTCTTTGTGATGGAAAACTGATTTATTTTTAATTTCTTTCAAAACCCATGTTTTGTTGTATTTTACTGGAGTTGGAAGCATTTATTGGAGTTTGATCACAAATCCATGTTCATGGAAAAGGCTTTTAGGGGTATTATATATGCTCTATATTTGTATTGAAATACGCTGTTAAAGAAAAACCTAGAAGATTGGGAACGCATCTGTGCAATGATGAAGATAATTATAGATTGAGACAGAAGCCTCCTCAATTAATGTTTAGAGTTTTTAGTCGACCTCATTTTTATTTTAGGTAAACTTCGTGTTGCTATGATTTGCATTAAAGAAAAAAAAGAAAAATGAAAAAAAGCAACTTGTGATTTCATCTAATAGTTATTATGTGATACTTGCAAATATAATGTTCATTAAGGCCATATTTGGTTTGCTTTTGAGAAACAAATTTAGGAGAAAATTTTCTAAAATTTTATTTGGTTAAGTGATTTTGGAAATTTTTTTCCAAAATCACTTTCTATCTTCTACACATCAATCAATCACTTTTTATCTCTCCTCTCTCCTTCTCAATCACTTTTTCTCTCTTACACATCTACTCAACTACAAAAAAATATCAAATCATCCCAAACTCTCACACTCCAAAACTATTTCCAAAATATACAACCAAACAAACCAAAAAAATTTCTAAACTTTTTCCCCAAGATTTTTTTTGAAAATTTATTTCCCAAAACCAAACCAAACACACCCTAAGTGTTTTTTGGTCAAATGTATAGATATGTAAGCTAATATTTTTTGAAAATATTTTGCAATTTCTTTTTACACATTATTTTTTAGAATTCCATTACATCGTAAAAATATTGTGCAGTTTGATAATTATAAATCACCAAGTGCACTATTACTAGCTACTTGGGTTTAACTTTTAAGTTTTTGGGTCATGTTGATAGATCCACTCCATTCAAGTTGCTGGGCCAGTAGGCTACTTGGGGTGAGGTTGTCTTTTTTATGGACTTCAACTCTCTCTTTATCTCTCACGCTTTTTTTTTGTAGCAACTCTTTTAATTTTTTGAACTTTAATGTCTTGATTGAGTGCATCTAGTTAGAGTTTGATGGTCCTTAAATCAAGTTTTTTTGGTTTTGTAGGCGGGAATGATGCTTAGGGGCATGGGTTTTGATAATAATACCGCTGTTTATGTTGCTGCGGGAAAAATTTATAAAGCTGAGAAGTATATGGCCCCACTTAAACTAATCTTTCCACGTTTAGAAACAAAGGATACGTTAGCTTCCCCAGACGAACTTGCTCCATTCCAGGTATTATGCTGGTCTTGTGTAAGTGTTCTTGATGCAATTTTTGTATTTTTCAATCAGAAAAGGTAAGCCTTTGCAATAACCTCTCTGATGTAGGGGCACTCGTCTAGGTTGGCTGCTCTTGATTATACAGTTTGCCTTCACAGTGAAGTCTTTGTCACAACTCAAGGTGGGAATTTCCCCCACTTCTTGATGGGTCACAGGCGCTACTTATATGGAGGGCATGCCAAGACAATCAACCCTGACAAGAGAAAACTAGCACTATTATTTGATAGCCCCAATATCAGGTGATCTTCAGTATAGCTCTCCATCCAACTAACTTTTTTTACTGGACCTTTAATGCACTTATCTATATGTGGGAACACAAGCTGTTAGCTCTTCATTAATTTCTTATTTGAATTCCATGGTTCTATTGAAGAATAAGTTGATCATGGATTGTATGTTTTTCTGTTCTCTTACTACCTTCGGAACAATTTGAGTTGGATACACAATATATGCTCTCTGGAGAACTAATGTTATTCTTTGAGTACAATATTACATCTTGTTTTATAGAGTGTTATAAATAGAGGTGTGCGATGAGTCCTTTTGACATCCAAATGCCTAAAAAATTGATTGGAAAGTCTAGATTTATAGCATCATGTTTTTTGCTATATATATACATGTATATACATATGAATGCAAAAGGAGGAAAAAATAGTGATTCTTGTGATTAATAAATATCACTTGTGATCCAACTATTAGGAAATAGGTGAGATGTACTTACATAATAATAAAAAAAATTATGTATGCTTGTATCTGAACAGCAAGCTAAAGTTTCTCTCCATATATATTAAATATATTCTTTGGTTGTAGATAACAATTTTGTGGGTCTGTATAGTTACTTTCAATATGTAGTATTCAAATGGCTGAGAGTTTGTCTGATAAAGTTGGAGATATTCAAGAAAGTTTGCAGTTAATTTGATTGTGGAGGAAGCACTGTCATCATTTTATCATGAACAAAATTTAAATCAGGCATTTCATCTGTAGTTTCACCGTGAGGCATGGCATGGATTTAGGTGCCATTTGCCTGTTGCAATGTTTGCCTATAAGATGAAGACTGCCTTTTGAGAGTGTAAAACATTGCTGTTTTTACTTTTATCTGCAAACTTGTCTTTCTGTTTTCTTGCATTGATAGCTTTGCAACCGATGCTTCATTCTGCCTACTTTTGATGATTGATCCGATTGAATCTAAGATAGGAATAGTTGGTTTTGGATATTTTTTGTTAACCATTTCATATATTTCACTTGCCTGCCAAAGAAAAAAAAAGAATATATATATATATATATATTTTTTGTTTGTGTCAGAGATATCCTCGAACAAGTCCTGAATTGTATTATAACATGTTATTCTCTTCAGTTGTAGGCACCATATGCAAATAAAAACTAACACCAATTTCATTTTTATATGTTTGACAGATGGGAGAACTTTAAACGCCAATTGCAAGATATGCTTTATCACAGTGATGTAAAGGGAAGTGCATTGAGAAAGCCCAGTGGCTCACTCTACACATATCCAATGCCGGATTGCATGTGTAAGCAGCAGGCAGATGTCGCAAAGGAGGAAATTGGTAACACAGCAAAATAAACTTTGATCTTGGATTGTATATATAATGTTGTCTGCAAGTGTTCGGAGTTTTGATACTAAGCATATATATATGTATGTGTATATATATATATATATGAGTTTTTAACATCCATTCTTTTCATTTGTATTGAGGGGAGAAATTCCAAGGTTTTGATTCTTTCATATTCATTGACTCAGCTGTAGTTTTTATAGTGTGATACTCAAAATTCATTGTATATGACACAGTGGTTGTGCATAAGAGATTATTATTTGTTTATTTTGTTGAGGAAATAGGAATATGATATAAAACATTAGTGTTTATTGGTTTTTACAGATTTAGCCAACAAGTAGGCTGGCTTAATATAGACTGGAATACTTCAGAAATACACAGACACTAAACTTCTAATAGATTTAGTATCCTTAATAATTGTAGCCATGTTCCACTCGCGATCACATCTGCCATTCAAAATATTGATCAAAACTTGGCAGTCTGAGTATTGATACTCTGGTAAAGCTCCACCCCATTGCCCATTGTAGCGCATCTTGGCACACCCGAGCTTCTGTTGCCAAAGGATTGTAAAGGTGAAGCGAGAAAGCCTTTTGGTCCACCACCAACCGATCTGCATTGAAGCACACCCAAGCAATACAAAAGTCCAGACCTGAGAATCTGCATCATTAGTAGATATATTTACAGCAGAAAACCAATCCGGAGGTTGTTCGTAAGTGGTAAAACAGAACATAGTCTATTATTAAAGCCATTTATGAGTTCTTGAATATGGTGCACAACTTGGGCAATGTTAATGGTTTTTCCTTGAAAGGTTGCACTATTTCTTTGTTTCAAGATAGTCCAGAGAATCACAATGGAATGAATGATCACATCTGCCTCCTTCACCAGTTCCATCCACTTACTAAACCATTCTTTAGTTTCTGGTTCTCCACAAGAAAAATCCAAACTCAAGGATGATCACCTCTATATTCTCTGTAAATTCGGGCAAATGAAATAGGTATGATCCAAGGTTTCAATGGCAGCAGCGCATCTAGGACAAACTGGATCCAAATCTATGCCCCTCCCTTGCAGATTCCATCTAACTGGAAGTAGATTGTGAAGGCCCTTCCAAATAAACATGCTTTTCAGAATAACCCTGAAAATTCTTTGTATTAATGTAAATAATCTCTTTCTCTCTCTCTCTCTCTCTCTCTCTCTCTCATGGTAGTTTCTAAATGCATTCCAAATTATAAGTTGGACATCCCATTACTTACAAGTAAATTTTTTGTTTTTTGGGTTCAGTTTGAACATCCAAATAATACCAATCTTATCATCCAATCAGCCTCTGCCGCTGCCAGGCCACTTCTGCCACCATAGGGCTGCTTCTTCCACCGCCTTTTGACTCCCAACAACCCCGTTCCACCGTTTGCCGCAACTGCTCGCAAACTCTCTTTTTTCTTTCTCTTCTTCATCACAAAACAAAACAAAATTGAATAAAATAATTTTAAAAAATAAGAACACAGAGAGATGGTATGGAATATGAGTTTAGCATATCAATATATACATGACTCAACTTTACTACAAAAAATCTGTGCCTATATGTATACATGACAGAAAACCCTTCCACTGAAATTGAAAGGGTTCCCATCAATAGGCAACTCTCTAATCAAATACACACAACCACATATACGTATATATATAAGTTTACTTATTGGGACTTACACGTAAGTCCTTTTATATATATATATATATGTACAAAGAGAGATGATATGAGTTACTAGGAGGAGGAGGAGGAGATGGTCGGTGAATCTGTGGACGGGCAAATGATGCTGCTGCGATGGTAGCCATGGTGCTGCGGCAATGATGCCGGAGACAACAGCTGGAGCTGAGAATGATAGAGATTAGGGTTTTGATTTAGGTCATTCAGGTAATTTGATTTGAGGATAAAATTGTATTAAAAAACATATAGAAAAATGGAGTGTTCAATCAACATTTTGGGATGTATTTAGAGTCACCCCCCTCTCTCTCTCACACAATGTGGCAATTAAACTTTGAAGCATATTTCACATTCAAATTTGGCCCCATTATTGTCATATTAAGGGGTAAAGTTTGCTATTACATGTGAATCTTTTTTTTATTATTATTATTTTTTTAGAAAAGCATAAAATGCATCAATAAATTTCTAAAAGGGAAGTACATAGAGAGTGCTTACAACATTACAAACAACACTACATGGGATTAATATAAATACTGCATAACCCATGTATTACCATCATGGGGAAAACTTCTCTCAAGAGTAACCTTCAACACGCAATCCTTATTTCTCTCTTCTCCTTCACTTTCCTACTCTTTCTCTCCTTTAGTTTCTCCGATTTACCTCAGCTCGTTTGACCCTCTTGAAGAAGTAAAGAGGAAAGGGAATTTGGGTAAGGTGGGGTGCTCAAGTGTTGGTGGTTGTGGTGGGGTTATGAGCTTGCAGTGGTGGTGCGCAAGTTTTGATGGCACAGGGGTTATGGTCTTGTAGTGGTAGTGAACCAATTGCTAATTGGTGGGCTTGCAGTGTTGGTAGTGGTATGTAGGTAGTGGTGGTGGAGGTTGTGGACTGTGACGGTGGCAAAAGAGAGGTGGGTTGTGATGGTGTGGTGGTGATGTGGGCTATAATATCGGTGGCGAAAGAGAGCTAGTCACTAGTGTGTTGTAATGGGAGAGGAGGATAGAGAGGTATGAGTGGACTTTTATTATTATTTTTAATTAGGTTGATTTTCTTTGCTTTAATTCATTTAGTAAATTAAGTGCAAAATGGGAAAATTTAAGGAAAAAATGATAGACGTCATAATTTTTTGTTCAACTCACTGTCGAATCTCTAATTGCGAAGGTGAATTGAAATTGTGAGATCAGAAAATCCTCTCACATGAATTATTGAAGAGATTCAATGAAGAGATGAGTTTTGCCCCGTAGATCAGCAAAGATAAACATGGTTGACACCACCCAATCAAGGTTGCCGGTCAGGAACACTCTGATGATAAAGTTAGAACTCTTGAATTAAAGAGAATAGATGAATAACTTGTAAAATGTTTGTGTATTGTAGAGATGAGGCATACTTGTTTTCTATGGGATGCTCTTCTTTTATAAAGGTGGGTGTGACTAGTCCTAGACATTTACTTGATGGGTTTCCTTACTTGGGCTGAATCCATTGTTAGGACTTGTTTGGATTATCCTCAATAAGCTGGGAAATTTTAGGTTACCACAATTGCCCCAAAATTTTTATTTTCTTTGATAGAAAAAATGAGAATTTTTATTGTCGAGTTGATCACAACAAAGAGGACCAAAGCCGTCAAAATCGTGATATATGCAACGTAAAACCCCAGATCTTAGTTGATCTAAGGTTTTGCTCATAATATCCTCCAACAAGTCTATATGTATGTATGTATGCATATGTGTGTGGTAAATCAACAAAACTTGTTAGAGGATCCCCAATGTGAGTATTTTTTTTAACAGATAAGCTTTTCTGTTCTCTCTCTCTCTCCTTACCATTTTTTTTGGTAGTTGTTAATGGTTGATTGTTGTTGATGATGATAATGAATGTTGTTGATGATGAAACAGATTTGTAATAGATAAAAATTCCTAACAGATTTGTTTAAGAGTAGAATTGTTTCAAATCTATTAAACCTATTTGTTGAAAAATTGTTTAAGAGTGGAATTGTTTAACATATAAGAAAAATAAATTTTGATTGTGTTTGGTAGAGCTTTAGAATTATGATTTGAGAATAAAGTTGTATTTTGAGTTTGTGAGTTTGGAATTATGATTTGAGTGTAGAAAATTTGTTTGGTTTAAGTTTTAAAAAGAATTTGAATTGAATGATGTAACATATAATATTGAAAAGTGTTTTGAAAAGTAAGTGTGGAATTAATTTTCTAAAGCTATAACCAAACAACACACTCCAACTAAGGGATAGAATTAAACTTCAAAAACTCTACCAAATAGAGCTGATTTTAACAAATAAGTTAATAGATTTCTTTAAACCTATTTGTTAAAAATTGTAATGAATAAGAATGAATTCTTATGTAGGAAAAATGAATTCTTATTTTAACATATAAGAGATCGTTATTTTAATAGATAAGAAAAATTGAATAGATAGTAGAAAACATAAAAATTTGAATTTTTTTTTTGAAAAGATAGGAAAATATTTGTACAAATATGTTAATCATATAGTTTAATTTTGATGCTGTCTAAAATATAATTTGATAAATTGTGATTTTTTTAATATACATATTTTATGACATAAAATATTATCTGTTTAAAATATATGGTATATGATGTATTTGTTATAAATATTATTTAAATAGAAGTTATTGTGCAAGATCTAATTTTACTATTTACGTTTTGAAAAATCCGGTTAGCCACTATTCATCTTTTGACAAAATTGATATTGATTAGTTGTATTCTTTTGACGAATGTGATATTGGTAAATTGTTTTCTTTTGATAAAATTTGATATATCCACATGAGATGATTGATTATTTTTATTAGAGTGTATCTAAAAATCTCTACAAAGGGTATATATTTTCATATATGATATAAATATTATTTAAAGAGATTTTACTATGCATATAAATATTTTAATAAAAAAATTACTATGTAGTTAAATATTTTAATAAAAAAGTTACTATGCAATTATTGTGTATCATTTGTTTTTTTACGAGAAATGTTTGAAATAAAATTGTATTATTTATCGAAAGCGATGTTTGGCCAATTGTTTCAAACTTGGCGTCTTCTCCGCGTGAATCCGAGCCACATTCTGAAGCATCACCAAAGTCAGAGGAGGAGCGTGCCCTTTCAATGGATATTATTTCTATTATATGTAGAAGTATTTTGGTGTGAGAAAAATAAGAAGTGAAGAAGAGAAAATTTTGTGATATTGACAATTATTTGTTTCATGGGAGTTGAAGATGATGAGATAAATATAAATTCTCCTACATATGATGAATTATTAGATTTTATTGAAGGGGTACATGATGATTTTCAAAAGATTATTTCAAAACAACCTTTTCTCAAAAAATCAAATAAATGTCTTTTAAATGAAAATGATGTTTTCAAAAATGAAAATGAAATTTTGAAAAATAAAAATGAAAGTTCAACAAAAGAAAATGAATCTTTATCTAATATAATTGAAATGTTACAAAAAAAAAAAGAAAAAAGAAAAAAAAGAAAAGGAGATAAAAGAAGAAAATTACATTTTGAAATTAAAAGAATCTCCTATTTTGGAAAATGAATTAAATGATTTAAAACTTGAAAATGAGGATTTAAAAAATGAAAATGTAAATTTAAAAAAATCTTCAATTGATTTGAAATTTGAAAATGAGACTTTTAAAAATGAGAATGATATTTTGAAAAAGCAAGTAGATGAATTATTTTTAAAACAAAATGGCTCAAATGATTTAAAAATCGAAAATGATTCTTTAAAAAAGAATAAAGTTGTTTTGAACGAAAATATTGAAGATTTGAAAAATATTCTTTCAAAATTTACTCAAGGAAGAGATACTTTGGATAAAATTAAAAATTGTACATTTGGTAGAGCTAGAATTGGATATAAACCTTTTTCAAAAGGAAAAATTTTCAAAAATGGTTTTGTTTTTACATCTTCTAGACACTCTAATCTTACATATCATTTTTGTGGTAGAAAATGTCATATTTCAACTTCATGTCCTGTTAAAAGAAATCCTTTTGCTAAAATAAAAAGAATAATGTTTCGTAACTCGAAACATGTTGGCCCGAATGGCTCAAATACCTAAAACGACGTCGTTTTGGGCAACTCTTTTTTTTTTCCCCCCCTCTTCCTTCCCCCTATGTTTTTTCTGTGAAACAGATAGAAGAGGAGAAAAGAAGGAGAGAAGGAGAAGAGAGTGCTGTCAATGAGACGAAGGCCTCGGCCGCCGCCGAAGTCATTGTTGAAGAAACTTGAAAAGATTCGAAAGAAACACAGTTACTATACGAAAAAACTTGGTTCATCTTGAATGATCCTTTTCCATTGTTTTAATCCATCAGAGACCATATCTTCTAAAAACACCACGAATTTCTCAGTGCCTTAAAGCCAACAATTTCTTCCTTTTTCCTCATATATGGAGTCCCCACAACTTGAACTAAATAAATCCTTACAGAAGACCCAAACCACCCAAAATGTTCCCAACAGATTTCCGATTGACCCAAAATGTTCCATTGCTGTTTTTTTTCTTTTTTTTTTTGCTTTTGCTGCTGATGGAAATTCAAATTGTTTGGAGAAATTGAAAAGTTGAAGCAGATAATGCAGAGATGAGAAGTGGTGTTTTTTAGAGAGAGAAAGTGGGTAAAGAGAAGAGAGAAAGCTTACTGAGAGAGTGTTTGGAGGACTGAAAAATGTAGGGAGATAAGGAAGGTTAGATCTTTGTATACACAGATCTATATTATGTGTGTATACACATATATGTGTATATATATATATATCTATAAGAGAGAGAAAGAGAGAGAGAGAGAGAGAGCCCACCGTCATAGTTCAGAAGGAAGAAGAAGCAGACCAAGGCAGAGGAGGAGAGATAGAGAAGAAAGAGAAAGAAAGAGAATGAGAAAGAGGGAGAGGTCGGCCCATTCGAGTCACGTAAAAGTCGACCTATGTAGCAGAATTGAAATAAAAAAGATACGGATTCCAAAATCAAGTAACTTTGAAACAAACATTCATGAACCCAAAAAGGTTTAGGTACCAAAATCGAATACTTGATTTGTTTTGTAGGAGTACTTCAAGGTGAAATCCGGTAAGAGAAATGTAACACACTGGTAATCAAACCACAACATTTATTAGCAACCCGTTATTATAATCCAATTACAGGACACTCATGTGAAGAATAAATAAAGGTAAATACTTTTATAAACCGAAATCTGTCACATTCTCAGAGATTCCTTTTCAAACAAGAAAAGAGAGAAAATTAAATACACCAAATTACCATAAGGGTTACACCTTTCAAGACTAAGGGTTTTGATTTCAACAAACAAAATCCTAACTCGACAAATAAGCTCGATTGTTGTAGGGAAACATCATCAAAGAAGCTTTAGCGCTCCATGTTGAATTCCATTCACTTTTCAACGATGTCCTGGGTCACCTTCATCACCTGGAATTTGAGGATATCCAGCCCGTAAAAAAAAAGTGAGCTTTTACGCCTAGTAGAAAGTAAACTTAACAACATGCATGAATGTGCAATATAATTATGCTCATGCAATACCATGCCATGTTTACAACTTAACTCTATTTGGAAACCGAATTCTGAAATACATGATTTGTAACCTATGTTAACTCAACTCATTAACCATCATCATAACCAAGAACTTTCATTTTTTAACAACTCAACGTAAGATACCTCAAATACTTCCCACATTTACTGGCCACCAAGCACAGTAGGGCAAGTGAGCACCTCTTACTTTTTGAAAACCTCCACATTTATCGGCCACCAAGCACGCAGGGGCAATTGGACACCCGTTTCATCTTAAAAACATCTCCATATTTTCCGGCCACCTAGCACAGAGTGGCGATTGGACACCCATCAATCATTGCAACTTTTCTGTCACGTTTATCGGCCACTGAGCATGGATGGGCAATTGGGCACCTTTAAAAAATTACCAATGACATCCTCACATTTTCTGGCCATTGAGCACGGATGGGCAATTGGGCACCTTGACACACACAACGCATTCCGAAATCACACACACTTATTTAAATAATCCAATATTTAAACCAATACCATGGAAATGCAATGCAATGCATGAGTTTTCCAAACCTTCCTCTTTGTCCCAAAATTTCTTTTCTTTCTTTTTATTTATTTATTTATTTAATTTCATAAGAGTTCAACAAATAAAATCTAACGAACTATTCTCATTGTCAAGACTCCATGTCCTACTTTTTACCAACCATCAACCCATGCAAAACATTACCTTACATTCTTTCAACATTCCAAGTATTCACACAATTCAACTTATGTAAATCACCAATAATATCTTCATAGACAATAAATTTATCCAACGCCCTTATTAACATGAAAAATCACTTTAATTTTCAGCATAAGGTACCGATTAACTCAAACGCTCTTTTAATTTAAAAATCCCAATTCTAGGGTTTTCAATAAAATTGGGGGTTTTCCTCATTTCTTTGTTAAATCCTCAAATCATCAAGTATTAACCATCAAAGTACCAAAACATTCTAAGTATTTCAAAGGTTTAAGTGAAAACCCCAATTTTTGAATATAAACATCTTTTAAATCAAAGATTTCAAACTCAAATCAATTCGAACTTCCATAATACAACATAATCGAACTAAATCTTAAAAGATTAGAGTCAAGAGAACTCTCTACCTCAAGGATGAGAGCTAAGTAGGAGGACCCATGCAAAGACCTCGACGAAACCATGATTCAATCAGTCAAAAGGACGATCTACATTTCTCCTTCACTAATCTTGCATGATCTATAGTGGATCCTTGATATAAAGAGATGAAATCAAAGGTTTTGTGGCTAGGGTTTGCGGACATGAAGAGGGGTGGGAGAGAAATGGGAGAAAAATGAGAGAAAATGAGCAAAAAGAGGCTTTTATACTAGCTAATCCCAAATAGACTTGAGCGCAACTTCCTACGCTCTAGCGAACAACATAAATATGAAGTTATCGCTCGAGCAATCATTCCACCGCTCGAGTGAAAAAAAAAGAAGTCCCAATTTTGCAGAGCTACAGTGAAAAAACTGCGAGCATGAATTCTACGCTCAAGCGACAACTCCACTGCTCGAGCGATCCCGCTTGCAAAATAGCCAACTATTGGGAGCAGAAGATCACCGCTTGAGCAACCAAATGACTACTCGAGCGGTCCAAAAAACTCAACTATCACAGTTTACCCTCCTTAAAGAATTTCGTCCCAGAAATTAAAGAAAGAGCTAATAAGATGGCTTAACCACAAACAAAAGGATGACCACAAACTGAAATTAGATCCAGACTTGGAACAAATTCCCAAATCCTGGTCCAATATTTCAGGGCCACATGGACTCCCGAACAACGACAACCCAAGGAAAAATATCACAAACGTCTCATCGATTCACATAACTCATTAGAACCTATAAGACAAGGGACAATAACAACAACAACAACTTTCACCCCAAGATTGTTCACCATGTCCTATTACCAACAACACGCACAACCCCATCGAGTATTCAATGCTCGAATACGAAAGAAACCCTCACAACAGAACCTTCGGTCGACTCTCACCAAAGAGAAGGACTTACAACAGAACATGGTCAAAACAACACTCCAACATAACAAGCCCCAACAACCCCAAAACACTCCTCCCACCAACCACACAAACCCGTGACTAACAATTCAAATAAGGTTGCTATTCAACCCATTCATTCCAAACTATTAACAACATAACTCCTCGTTAAAAGAAAGTTTCTCTTTCTCTTAATTCTTTGAAAATCAATCTTTTGCATTTAGAACATTTCTCAAAAAGTGTTCAAACTTATAACATTCAAAGTTAGAAATACATTTTATTTATTTATTTATTTATTTTCCAAAAGTGTTAATTTGGACACTTAATCATCCACAATTATATTGCAACAATTATTTGGTGAAATCCCTCACTAGAATTTAGATCAAATCCACGACATATTCGTTTACCAATGCCATTCTAGACCATCACACAAAAAGGTTTCATTCTCCACTTCCTTTTTCACATAACACCCAGTGATCCTCTACCGTCACCAAATAACATTCATTACTCTTACAGTTATGCAACAACAACATATACACAACATCTCTGTAATAATAATCATAGCAAAAATAACCGTGTTATCAACACAAGCAAGGCACAAATTCACTATTTTGCAATGTTATTCCTTCATAACATTACCATCGATTATTACCTACACGATGCATAATGCATAAGTCAAACAATAGGTCTACCACACGTCACTTCAGCCCGACGAGATTTCGTTAACTCAAGACAAACTTTACACTAGCTTCATAACCACATCTACAAGACTTCACACTTGCAAAACCACTCTAAGGCACCCGCTACTTTACAGTCCTCCTCTCCCAGCCCTGCTATTCCCAAGGTGACTATTTGTTTATCAAACGTCCCTATCGACTCACTAATTAACCAACTCAACAATTTCTACACGCGACACTAAGCACCGACATGTTACCTAACACTGTTTACTTCGATAAGAAGTTTCACACACCATTTCCCACATTCCTAGAACTCATACTAGATTCCCTAATCAAACTCTACCACTCATGTTCCCAAACATACCACTATTTACCTGTCTACATGGAAAACGCATCTGCTCATCACACCTGAGTCCGAACTGGACTTTTAGAGGTCAAAGCATATCACTCACACCCTTAGGTCAAGTTACACATATTCCCTTGGTCAAGAAACCCCTCACTTCACACAACAGACTAATAGAGTCACAACCACTCACTCTTCGCACCAACCTGTCCCCAACCTATCCCCAACCACTCTCTCTCATTCTATGGACTCTAATGGGTCACACTACCCCTACATCAGACACCCAAAATAAAAGAAATTTCATTCCCAATATCTCGATACGAGTCCCAAATTCTGACAACCCAGACCCTTTACAGATAATTCTAACAAGACCTCACACACTCAACTTACTAAGCAATAACGTGTTCGCAACATGATTAAGATTACAAACTTAACAAAGATTCATCAAAACATATAAAATTACAAATCATTACAGTTCAATTCCCTTGGAAAATACACACACACATACACACACACACACACACACACACACACACACACACATATACAACATCTGTGATTACACTGCACTACATATAATACCATAACATTACCATGCCAAAACAACAGTACATTATATTGCTTCCTTATATAACATCACCATCCTAACTAGGATCACTGGACTGGTCTTGCCTACTCTGGGGGCAATTACGCTTAACATGGCCTAACTGATTACACTTAAAACAAGTGGATGGTCCCCTATCTTGTAACTGGGTTGACTGGTGAAGTTGTTCTCGGTTCAAAACCTACCGAAGGTTATGTGACTGTTGGGATCCTAAAGCACTACGGACCTCTACCAACTGTGGGCAAAGTCTCTTCACATGCCTTGGTTGTCCACATTAGTAGCAAGTGGACACCAGATCACCACCTCAAAATTGGCTCTGAGAAGGAGCCGACCGTTGCTGAAGTTGCCTTCCCTCTTTCTGAGGGAAAGTCGAAGCTTTGTGACCCTGCTGACCGCATAAAAAACAAGTTATCTTATTCTGACTGGTACTCTCTAAACTCATCCCCGTTACCAAACCCTGAAGCTCAGTCCGTTGCGATTGCAAAGGTGTGCTAGTGTTACCCCTAGACTTCTTGGACGTTTCCAAGTCACTCTGTGACTCTTGTTCCCCTTGCCTTTTACTTCTCTATTTCATTCCCCCTTCCAAAGTGATTTACACATGTGCAGCTGCTTCCATAAGTCTACCATAGTTTTGAATCATACTACCAACCACTTTCATCATAATTTCCCACCTAAGTCTCTTCTCAAATTCCAAACAACGGCACTCCTCGGTCGCCATTAACTCTGGTGCAAACCTAGACAAACTAGTAAAAGTGCCCTCAAACTCCGCTACGGTTGTGCCGAGCTGTTCGAGCTCTTCAAACTGTTTTCTCAGACGTTCTCTGGCTGTGGATGAAAGATACTTCTCTTGGAAGGTGTGAGTGAATGCCTCCCAGGTGTGCACTATATGGTCTTTGGTATATTTTCACCATTGACCATGTCCCCTTTCAATTGAAAAGCCCCTAATGTAACCCGAAGATCATCATCTACTATGTAAAACACCTCAAATGTCTTCACTGTCTGTTCAAGCCACTCATCTGCTAGAAGTGGATTAGTATCGCCATGAAACTCCATAGGATTAGATTAAAGAACTCCTTAGCCAAAGAAGAGGATCTAGTCTCTTCTACAGCGCCTCGTACCGCTTTTTCAACCCTCAAGATATTCATAGATTCTCGAAGTGCACCCGCCAACTCCCAAACCAACAAGCCCATAACACCTTGCACCTCTTGTTCAACCATGTTAGTTCGGCCTGCTCCCTTCCCTGGAAGGTGAACACCTCGACCACCACGACAATAAGAATTCATAGGCACAAACTTCATTTCAAAAGTTTAATCCCATACCCACATAATCACATTAGCAAACACAAATCGGAGTAAGCACTTAAGTGTCCCATTCTAAACTAGTGACCCATTGTGACAAACATCACTTCCCACGAGCCCAAGGTATTCAAACCTAGCTCGCTCTAATATCAAGTTGTAACGCCCTGGTAATCAAACCACAACATTTAACCCGTTATTATAATCCAATTACAGGACACTCATGTGAATAATAAATAAAGGTAAATAATTTTATAAACCAAAATCTATCACATTCTTAGAGATTCCTCTTCAAGTTCAATAATGATTTACAACACATTGAAATACAAACAAGAAAAGAGAGAAAATTAAATCCACTAAAATTGCCATAAGGGCTTACACCTTTCAAGACTAAGGGTCTTGATTTCAACAAACAAGATCCTAACTTGACAAATAAGCTCGATACTTGTAGGAAAACAACATCAAAGAAGCTTCAGCGCTCTGTGTTGAATTCCATTCACTTTTTAACGATGTCCTAGATCACCTCCATCACCTGGAGTTTGAGGATATCCAGCCTGTAAAAAAAGAGTGAGCTTTTACGCCCAGTACGAAGTAAACTTAACAACATGTTTGAATGTGCAATATAATTATGCTCATGCAATCCCATGCAATGTTTACGACTTAACTCTATTTGGAAACCGAATTCTGAAATACATGATTTGTAACCCATGTTGACTCAACTCATTAACCATCATCATAACCAAGAACTTTCATTTTTTAACAACTCAACGTAAGATACCTAAAATACTCCCTACATTTACTGGCCACCAAGCACACTAGGGCAAGTAGGCACCTCCTACTTTTTGAAAACCTCCACATTTATTGGTCATCAAGCACGGAGGGGCAATTGGACGGACACCCGTTTCATTGTAAAAACATCTCCACATTTTTCAGCCACCAAGCACGGAGAGGCAATTAAACACCCATCAATCATTTCAACTTTTCCCTTACATTTACCAACCATTGAGCATGGAAGGGCAATTGGGCACCTTTACAAAATTACTAATGACATCCCCACATTTTCTGGCCACCGAACACGAAAAGGCAATTGGCCACTTTGACACACACAAAACATTCCGAAACCATACACACTCCTTTAAATTATCCAATATTTAAACCAACACCATGGAAATGCAATGCAATGCATGGGTTTTCCAAACCTTCCTCTTTATCCCAAAATTTCTTCATTTTTTTTTAAAAATTGAACAAGAGTTCAACAAATAAAATTTAACGAACTATTCTCATTGTCAAGACTCCACGTTCTACTCTTTACCAACCATCAACCCATGCAAAACATTACCTTACATTATTTCAACATTCCAAGTATTCACACAATTCAACTTCTATAAATCACCAATAATATCTTCATAGACAATAAATTTATCCAACACACTTATTAACATGAAAAATCACTTTAATTTTTAACATAAGGTGCAGATTAACTCAAACCCTCTTTTAATTTAAAAATCTCAATTCTAGGGTTTTCAATAAAATTGGGGTTTTCCTCATTTCTTTGTTAAATCCTCAAATTTAACCATCAAAGTACCAAAATATTCTTAGGCCCCGTTTGTCAAGTGGGTTGGGGCTAAAATAGCCACAAAAGACAAAACAGGCTATTTTAGCCCCAAAAAAACAAAACATCACATCCAACCCATAATCATTACACTCTTCTCTCACAAAAAAACTCAAAAAAGCCAAAAAGCCCTTCCCAAACCAAGCTTTTAAGCCCAGGCTAAAATAGCCAAAAAAGCCAAAAAGCCAAAAAGCCAACCCACTTCCCAAACCCACCCTAAATATTTCAAAGGTTTGAGTGAAAACCCCAATTTTTGAATATAAACATCTTTTTAATCAAAGATTTCAAACTCAAATCAACCTAAACTTCTATAATACAACATAATCGAACTAAATCTTAAAAGATTAGAGTCAAGAGAACTCTCTACCTCAAGGATGAGAGCTAAGTAGGAGGACCCAAGTAAAGACCTCAACGAAACCATGATTCAATCAGTCAAAAGGACGATCTACACTTCTCCTTCACTAATCTTGCATGATCTATGGTGGATCCTTGGTATAAAGACATGAAATCAAATGTTTTGTGACTAGGGTTTTCAGACATGAAGAGAGGTAGGAGAGAAATGGGAGCAAAATGAGAGAAAATAAGCGAAAAGAGGCTTTTATATTGGTTGATCCCGAACAGACCGCTCAAGCGCAACTTCCTACGCTCGAGTGAACAACACAAATACGAAGGTATCACTCGAGTGATCATTCCATTGCTCGAGCGAAAAAAAGGAAGTCCTAGAAGCTTTGCAGAACTACAGTGAAAATACTGAGAGCATGACTTCTACACTCGAGCGACAACTCCAGAGCTTGAGCGATCCCGCTTGCAAAGCAACCAACTACTAGGAGTAGATCACTGCTTAAGCGACCAAATGACCGCTCGAGCGGTCTGAAAAACTCAATTGTCACAAGAAAATGGTAATTAGACAGTGGATGTTTAAAATGTATAACCGAAACAATATTTACCACATTTTCTCGGATGAACAGTAATCATGCAATATTCAGCAACAACAGTAAATAATTGGTATAGGTGGCATCGATGAAAGTTGGTTTCTAAATTTGAAAATATCTCATTTGATGATAAACTTTCTACGCTCTTGCTTTCATGAATATATCATTGTCATACATATATTTTTGCCATACCATGCATACTTGAATACATCATGCATAATAATAACACCATGCATGCCATGTAAAATATAGAATGGAGTAGAATATTACTATTACATGGTTAACTATTTAGATCATATCTCAAAATAAATATTGCCTAAAAATAATCAACTGATATGTCATATCTTGTGCGTAATTTTTTTTTTTTAAATGTGATTTTTGTCATTACTTTGATTAGCTTTACTGAATCACATTTGATTTTGATAATGTAGTATATTGATTAAATGTAACATTTTTCATGTGACTTAATATGTGATACATTGATTGTGTATACGTTGTCAAATGCATGACTTGATATGATTACATCTTTAAAGTGCATTTTTCATGATGACTTGTATTATGATTGAATATTTTTTAAAGTCACAATAGAAATGAAAATATTGTATAATCTGTTTTTTTTTTTTTTTTGAAAATGCTCCAGGGAAATTTTTTTTTTTTTTTTTTTTTATAGAGAAAGTATCATCTTAGGGAGAGTTTTATAAAAAAAAATAAAATTATTATATGCATAATCTTAGGTGGATTTTTTCTAAAAATATATTTTCAAATTACTTTAAATTGTTTTACCCCTTATCTACACGAAAAATTCTTTATCTAACAAAGAAGGAAAATTTTTGACAGAGAAGAAAGAAAAAAAAAATGCTTGCAATTTTATTTCAGAGGGAGAAAATACTTCTAGATTACAAGTGAGTGAGTTTTGAGTAGGCTTCACAGATTTTTTGCACTTAACTTCTCTCATTAGCTTTTCATGAGACTTCCGAACTTTAACCTCCCTGTTTTGGACCTCTGTGAGTCTTGACATTATAACGGTTGCGTAATATTGCACCGTATTCTCCAACTGTGCATCTTTTCATTCTAGACTTATCTTCGCCTGACGAGTTTCAACAAGTTGTTGTCTTGGATAGATCATATATTCTTTTAATCATTGATTCTTTTGGCTTCTTGCTTGTAGTGGTTGAGCTATAATGGAAACCGCAGTCATTATCTGTTTACTAAGAGCCATAGTGTTATTGATAGCCTCTGCATCATTACGATTACCAAATACACTAGGACTCTCAATTACTGGAATAGCGTGCGACTGCACTATGGATAAGCTTTTATTTGCCTAAATCTTAGGCACCTTATTCAAGTTCGAACCATTAATGGCCAAGATAAGGAATGACATGATTACACAGAGTGTGAACAAATTTTTTCTAAGAACACTTGAAGGCTTCGTATCTCTACACATCATCTCTGTCACATTTCATACACATCACAGATACAATAACCAATGCATATCTGTTCAAATCTCTTGTTTGTCAATATTTTAGGCGCCACTGCACTCTTTCTTTTTTTTTGGTGGCAAATCTGGATAATGATCATAGGGAAGAAATTAAAAAAAATTAATTTTTTTTGTCAAATTAAATTATTTGCTCAAATGTGTTTACATGATTTTCGTTTTGGGTATGGAAAATTTTCTTCTTTATACAAAATTCGTATATCAAACTTTTTGTTACCCAAAAAGCAACCTGAGAGGCGGCAGTGAATTAGGTTTTTACAAATTAAAAATAATAATACCTTAATAAAAACTTACTAACAAGTATAACAGGTAAAGATAAAGCAAAACTTAAAACAATAAGTGAAATGGTAATGGATTAGCTAACACAATGAATATATCATATGAATATCAAATAGCTAACATAATGTGTTCTAGATAATTTAGTAATAAATTCTAGCAACACAACCAATGGAACCAAATATATCAGTTAGCTAAAGTAGTAAAGTAAAAAGATTAGGGAAGAGAAATGCAAACATGATTTATAGTGGTTCGGCTTCAACCAAGCCTACATCCACTTCTCAAACTTCACTTGAGATTTTCCACTATCTTTTAGCTTCACAGGGGTAGTAACAACCTCATGTACATGGAGCAATCCTCCAGAGATTTTCTAACTTCACAGGGGTGCTAATAACCTCATACATATGGAGCAATCCTCCACAGATTTCCTAGCTTTATAGGAGAGCTAGTAACCTTTTACAAGATTTGTGATAAGTGTTTTTGCTTTCAAAGAAAGCTACGAAAAATAACCTCTCACAGGTAGATACAAAAATCTAACTCTCAGATTTTTTTGTAAAACCTCTCAAAGGCAAATAGGCATAAGGCTTAGGCTTAGTGTGTATTTTTTGAAGAAAATGAATTACACAATAATGAAGAATACTTCAGATAACTCTGAGGATGAATTTGAGACTAATGATAAAATCAAAGAAATTTCTTAGCTCAAGTCTCTTTGATTTTTCTAATAATCTCTCATAAGTAGAGAAGCTTAAAGCTGGAAGCACAGTGTCTGATATACTCAAGGATAAATGTAAAACTCAGATAAAGAACAATTTAGGTACTCAGAGAAATGAAGAATATGTGATTGATGAATGATATGAAAAATGTTTTGCACGTTGTTCACTTCTCTATTCTCTCTGCCTTGTATTTACTGTACAGAGCTATGTATGTATAGCAGAGCTCAGTGCTCTGTTCTATCTGGCAAACCCATCTTATTCTTCCTGTTGAAGTGATGGAATTGTGATGGCTGAGGATGATATAAAATTTATTGCTTAGATATTCCCTGACATCCATGTGTGTTTTGTTCATTGAATGATGAATGTCTGATGCAAAACCATTTCTTTTTTGCTCTTAGCATCTTTCTGATATGTAGAACTTCTTTGCACAGTGGACATCCGTTTGGATGTCCCAAGTAAAGTTCTGTGTCTGTGTGTCGTCTGTCCGAATTTCCCATAAAGTCTCGGTCATCAAGGTTGTCATTCGCGATCGTCGAGCACATTGCGGGTTTGACAGCAGTGTGAAACAGAATTGATTTGGAGTGAATCTAGGTCGAAATTTCTTTATCGGTCATCCGTTCGGACGTCTGCCCAAATGTCTACCCGGATATCCATGAGTGCCCTGCAGCTGAAAAAATGAATTCGCCAAAAATTGGCTTGATTGGTCGACTGCCCCTTTGTGGGCTCGACCTCCTGGCTTGCTGCTCTGTGTTGCTGTTTCTTGGGCCTGATTCAGTACTTGTTTAAGCTTCATTTGGCCTTCAAAACATTGTTAAATACAAAGAAAATCATAGATTATAATGATTAAATCAAACAATAAGTATTCAATCATAATCCATTTCTCAAAATAAATCAAAACAAAATCATCAAAATCATGTTATTCAAGCTATGACTAACACTTTTATTTTGATGATGTCAAAGGAGAGAAGAAATATGATTTATATATAAATTATTTGACAAAGAATTTGTAAATAAATGGAAAGAAAATATCATGCAAATAAATGTCTGTATTATGATTGTTGAAAAAAATTTATGTTGCATTTATTCCTGTGAAATTTTCTATCAAATTCATGCTTGTATTGCCATCATAAAAAAGGAGGATATTGTTAATCATATGGTTTAATGTTGATAATGTCTAAAATATTATTTGATAAATTATGATTTTTTTTAATATACATAATTTATATTTTTTGACATAAAATATTATCTGTTTAAAATATATAGTGTATGATGTTTTTGTTATAAATATTATTTAAATGAAAATTACTGTGCAAAATCTAATTTTACTATTTACGTTTTGAAAAATCCTGTTGGCCACTATTCATCTTTTGACAAAATTGATATTGATTAATTGTATTTTTTTGACAAATGTGATATTGGTGAATTGTTTTCTTTTGATAAAATTTGATATACCCACATGGGGTGATTGATTATTTTTATCAGAATGTATTTAAAAATCTCTACAAAGGATATATATTTTCATGTCTGATGTAAATATTATTTAAAGAGATTTACTATGCATATAAATATTTTAATAGAGAAGTTACTACGTAGTCAAATATTTTAATAAAAAAGTTACTATGCAGTTACTGTGCATTATTTGTTTTTTACGAGAAATGTTTGAAAAAAATTATATTATACTATTTATCGAAAGAGACGTTGGCCAATTGTTTCAAACATGGCGTCTTCTCTATGTGAATCCGAGCCGCAATCTGAAGTATCACCAAAGTCAAAGGAGAAACGTGATTTCAAACAGATATATGATGTTCAACGTATATATTTTTGAAGTGTTTTGGTGTGAGAAAAATAAGAAGTGAAGAAGAGAAAATTTTGTGATATTGTCAAATATTGTATTGTGCTTCATTGAGTTATATTTTTTATAAGAAAATTTGATGAGATTTTGAAAAAAATTGTAAAAAGGTTTTTTGTCCCTTATTCATATTATTCTTATAAAAAGAGAGTTTTTGTGAGTGATTTTTTTGAGATAAAATCACTTGAATTAGGTATGACTAGACACCAGATTCTAAACTAGTCGAAGTGATCGGAATTGGTCAGTTGTTGTAAAGGTTCACTAACAACTATGAAGCTAGTGGTGTAATTACTATTTGAAAAATAGTGAAGAAATTTTCGAGGAGGATACTTGGAGAGTGGACGCAGGCTCGGTATGCTGAACCACTATAAATTGTTGAGTTTGCTTTCTCTTCCCTTTACTAATTTTATTTGATTACTCTTTTTGATATTGTTGAGCATATTTATTATATGGGTTAAATTTTAATTTGACAATTTATTTAGTGATTATTATTATTCTGTTATTTTATTTGTTAAAATTTAAATATTTTGATTATTATTTTTAATATTGTGAAATTATTTTGAATCCCAATTCACCATCCCTCTTGAGTTGCCTACTTGGGATAACAAGATAGTTAAAAAAATTAAATAGATAGTTAAAAAATAAAATAGATAATAAAATTTAGATAGATATTTAAACAGATAAGGGTGAACATTGGACAGATAGATATATATTTGAACATATAGTCAAAAAAATTTGAACCGATAGAACATAATTTGAACAGATAGATATAAATTTGAACAGATAGTCAAAAAAACTCAACAGATAAAAAAATATCAATAGATAAATTAAGAAATAAAATTAAAAACAAAATGCCCTTCGAACAAAGAAAAATACTTCTCATCAAACTATTTCACAAAGAGTGAACCCCTCAGTAATGAAAAATATTCACTGGATCTAATACTTTATACTCTCTTTAAATTCAGCTTTTCAATAATTTTCTCTTTGAAAACTAACTATTTTAATTAATTTTTTTAGAAAAAAAAAAGTATAAATAACTTTTTAATTATTTTAAGGAAAGATTTACTCTCCTCCAAATTTTTGTGGGTAGTATATTGTGTTAAAAAAATTTAATTTATACAATATAAATTTTTTATATAAAATAAATTTAAATCATAAAATAATAATTAATGAATATGAATTCGTAATATTACTTGTATTTTAACTGAAAAATTAGTCTAAAGTCCCTCTCTCATTTTTAGTGATGGAAGAGATCCACAATATTATCTTTTAATGTCTAAGGTCCCTCAACCCACACCCATCTATCACAGATCTCACGCTCTCTATCTCTCTTTCCTACTCTACTTCAGAGTGAAATAAAGACAATGGTTCGCAGAGCTGTAAAAGAGGAATTGGAGTTGTCTTGTTATCACCATAGGTATCTATGCTAAGGAGCATAGTATCATCAGGAGTTATCAAAAGCTCTGAACAGAAATTGAAGGCATACAAGGATCTGTTGCAAAGGTGTCTTCCAAGGGTTTTCAGCCATGAAGATTTGAAGGGTTGCATCAATCCATTCTCTTTAACAGAGGATACGAACTTGTGCAAATTGAATTGACTGAGCAAAGTTGCAAACCAGTATTCAGTAACAACAAGAGGAAGGGGGAAAGTAAGAACGCGTTGGAGAGACAAGGAGTGAGGAGGGGAGAAGGAGGGGATAAAGGGGATGGACATGAAGCGCTAGAAGAAGTGAATCTGCTTAGGTCTAGACAGCTTGGACCCTCTACTACACATACCCAACGACAGAGGCTGAGAAATTTGGTATTGGAGATATGTAAAAATTTTATGTGATATGCCGAGAGAAATTTGGTGTGGGAGATGTATAAAATTTTCTCTGTAATGTGTCTAGAGAAATTTGGTGTCTGTGATGTGTAAAATTTTCTTTGGGTTTCAATCTCTAGTCTAGAATTTCTCTGGTCCAGAATTTTCTCTGATGAGCACTTTACTTTGGTTGTGTACTATTAGTATATATATTACACTTCTCATTCTTTCTCTCCTATTCAATTGATAAATGATTTGATTAATAAAGGATTTGGAATTTTTTATGGTTTCAATTTTCTCTGATACAAGATTTTGAATTTTCTCTGATAAAGGATTTGAATTTTCTCTGATTTCATAGAGAAATGATTCTACAGAAGCAAACAATTTTGTTTAGAGAAATTTCAATTTTCTCTAGAGAGAAGGGAAATTTCTCTGGAGATGAGGGAAGGCCATAGAAATTTTTTAGAGAGTGGGTCACAGAAATTTGAAAGTCCAGAGAAATTTTGTTTCTTGGTTGTACTCAGTGCAATAACTTTGTGCATGATTTGTCTGGTGTTCACATTTCTTTTTGCATTAGTACTGGTGGTGGTGGTGTTGTTTTGCGTCCTCCCTTTTTTTTTTTTGAGTTAAAAACCATAGCTATTAGTTCTTTACATAATTTAGAAATTTCTCTGGAGAGAAACAGAGAATTTCTCTAGGTTGGAAAGAATTTCTCTAGTCCAAAATTTCTCTGGATTTGAGAGAATTTCTCTGGTCCAGAATTTCTCTGGGAAGTCCAGAGAAATTCTCTGAATGAAATTTTTTTGGATCAAATTGAGAGACTTTAGATATTATGAAAATATTAAATATCCTTTATGCTATAAAATCTTAATATCAAAGACTAAAAAAAAAAATCTCTATTTTAAACATAACCTCTAATGAGAGTAGAAGTCACATTCATAAGTAAATAAAGAAAAATATTTGAGGGCCCGACATTGTTTGGCTCGAAATTGGCTTGAAATTCAAAACGACGTCGTTTTGAGTTTCGAGCCAATTCGAACTTGAAAATTTCGAACCCTGTAACAGCACTGATAAAGAAAAATGTTTGAAGACCCGAAATTCAGCACTGATAAAGAAAAATATTTATTCTGATGCACCCAAATAAATAAATAATAAATTCAGACCGACTTTAGCGCTTTTGATGCTTGAATTAAGACAGTGTCCAACTTGTTAGAAAGAAGGAAGAAGAGAGAAGGTAGAGAGCCCACACAAAAAGGGAAGAGAGAGAGAGAGAGAGACGGGGGGCCAAAACTCACGTAAAAGTAGACCTACCTACCAAATCCAGCTATATCTGTAACCACTCGTCTTTTCTCACCAACTTGGTCAAATCCCCCCTCTCCTCTCTCCTCTCTCTTCTTTCTCTCTCTCCTCCACCACCTCCACACACATCCAATCCTCGACCTTTTATAAATGATCGGGTCTCTTGGCTTGGCTTTGCTTTGCTCTGCTCTGCTAGCCCTCCTTTCCCCACCCCACTGCATATATATATATATCCTACCTCCCTCCCTCTCTCTCTCAACACTTTTCAATCAAAACTCTCTCTTTCTCTATCACTAATTCTCTCTTATCCATATCAACATCAAGCTTAGCCTAGCCAAGCCAAGCAAAGCAAAACTCACACAACTCATCCATTTCTTTCTCTCTCTCTCTCTCTCTTCCTTGTTTGTTTGTATAACCAACCTAACCCTACAACCAAAATCAATCTTAATCTTCATTCATTCATCATCATCATGGGGAGATCACCTTGTTGTGAGAAAGCTCACACCAACAAAGGCGCCTGGACCAAAGAAGAAGACCAGCGCCTCATCAACTACATCCGCTCTCATGGCGAGGGCTGCTGGCGTTCCCTTCCCAAATCCGCCGGTAACCCCTCTCTCTCCCTCTCTCTCTCTCTCTCTCTCTCTCTCTCTCTCTCTCTCTCTCTCTTCTTATACAAATATCAACTATGTACATCTCTACTGTGTATAGTATAGTATATTTACTGATTTGTGTTTTGGATTTTATTCTCTGTTTCAGGCTTGCTTCGCTGTGGCAAGAGTTGCAGACTCCGGTGGATTAACTATCTCCGTCCTGATCTCAAGAGAGGGAATTTCACTGAACAAGAAGACGAACTCATTATTAAACTTCACAGCATGCTCGGAAACAAGTATACTATTTCTCTCTCTCTCTCTCCCTCTCCTTCAATTTCATTTCTAATCACTTTTCATCAGCTTTTGCTTCGCATCTGAAAAAAAGAAATCATGACAACTTTTTGAATTGGTTGCTTGGCAGCTGTGAATTTGTTTTCTCGGCAATCAAACGGAATCCAAAAAGGAAATCCAAATTTTGAAACTACAATTGTTGATTTTGTTTTTGCAGATGGTCATTGATAGCTGGAAGATTACCAGGTAGAACCGACAACGAGATCAAGAACTACTGGAACACTCACATCAAGCGAAAGCTCATCGTTCGGGGCCTCGATCCCCAAACTCACCGCCCTCTCAACGCCACCGCTTCAACCACCACCGCCAATTCCAAATTTGATTTCAGAAATGCCTCGCACTCCTATTCAACCCTAACTGACATCGATTTGACGATGAATCAAAACACATTCAAGCTTGTTGCTATGGCGGAAGATTCCTCATTCGACGACGGCAAGTGCAATAGCGGCACCACCGAGGAGGCTCCTCCTCCTCAGCTCCTTCAACCACCACCACCACCATTTCTAGTTCATCATGCGGATCAAAACTGCCAATCCATCAATCTCGACCTCTCGATTGGACTCGTTCCGTTCCAATCCCTAACACGGAGTGAGTCCGCCAACTCCAACTCGGCGGAGATTGAGCTAAAGAAGGAGCAGGAGGAGGTGGTTCCGTATCAGTTTGTTGTGGCGGCGACCCCGTCGGAGACGCCGGTGCCACAGGCAGTGTGTGTGTGTTGGCAGTTGGGGTTTCAGAGAGGTCAATTGTGTAGTAATTGCAGCACAAATGGGTTATATAGATAAAGACAAATTGCTGGCCGTTGGATTGGATGCAAATATAGATAGATAAAAGATAAATTACTAATAGTAAGTTTGTTGGTTGGTAGATATTATAAATGCTCATCATCCCTGCTTCTGGCTACCCCCACTCTGTAAAATCACTGTATTCAGAGTTATAAAATCTCTACCGTTCAAAAAAAAAAATAAATATTACAAAACCTCTTGTAATGGTAATATTTTGAGACAAATTATAGTTTGCTCCGGGATAAATTCAAGGAGCATGATTCAGACCCCACTGGGGGTCAACCCCCAGTGAGGTGGTGCCGTCCCATTCGTCGAAATTCAAAAAAAAAAAAAAAAAAAAAAAACAGTTTTTTTTTTCAGCCAATCACCTTCTCCTCCGTACGACCCCCAGTAACCCCCACTGGGGGTCTCAGGCATTTTCCTAAATTCAAATGGTGTTCTAATATTGATTTTATTGGTTAAAATAGTGGGTTGCACCACTTTTTATCTCAAATGAAAAAAATATAACAAGTGTTATGATTTGTATAGTCTGGAGCAATACTATTACTAAAGCTCCGTTTGATAAGTTGGTTTATGGCTAAAATAGTTATAAAAGATAAAATAGATTATTTTAGCCACAATAAATAAAATATTACATCCAACTCATAATCATTACACTATTCTCTCACAAAAAAAGTCAAAAAGTCAAATGATTTTCTAATATCAATTTTATTGGTTAAAATAGTGGGTTCTACCACTTTTTATCTCAAATGAAAAAACAAGATAACAAGTGTTATGATTTGTATAGTGTGGAGCAATACTCATTACTAAATAACTTTTCATGTTTTGATTAAATTTATTTTTTAAACTAACTATATAGATTTAATGATGTGTAATTGATATGATTGATTGATTATTATAAAAATATTTGAGAGAATGTGTTATATTTAATATCATAATTGATTGTCAGAACTTGAAATTGAGTTTAGCTTTTTTATCTTGAATAGTAATGCTTTAAAAAAAATGATAATATTGAGGCGGAGTTTGGATACTTATGTTAAGACTCAAAGAAGTAATTTGTAAAAAAAAAAAAAAGAGGAAAGAATGAAAATGTTAGTATTATTCAAATATAGTTTTAGAAGGAAAAAAATTTAAAATAATCTAAAATTTGATTAATATGGACCTTTAATTTGGTTGCTTTATATGTAGCTTGTTATTTTTTGCTTATCAAAAAACTAGAAACATTTTTTTATAGTCGAGAGAGTTTTAAGTGGAATTTTTAGACTATGTTTAGTTTGATTTTTTAAAATTATTTTCAAAAAGTAAAAAAAAAAATAGTTTGACAAAATAAACATAAAAAATAAAATTATATAAAAATTATAGCATTTTTTTTTTTACCAAATTACTTTCCATCTTTTTTTTTTTTTTTGGATTTTTTTCTTCTAAAAACAGATTCTAAAAATTAAGCATAAAGCATCATTAAATCCCAAATTTAGAAATGTTATTTAGTCCTGTCTCTTTTTTTAAGGACTGATAGGTCCCATTTCAATGGTAGTGACTTTACAGCCCATGTTTTATGCGCGTAGGTCTGAAATAATGAGGGTAAATATGAGTTTGTCTTGATGTTAAATTTAACAAAGTGCCCAACAATGAAATGTAGTGTTTTATTGTTGTCCATCCTACACGATCGAAACTGTAATGGTGAAGATGGAAGGTTTTGGATTTTGATTCTGATGTTGCAGCGATTCACTCATGGAATTTTTTTGATTTTTGTTCGACTTGGTAATGTTGATGTTAATCCCCAAAATAACATTAGCTTACCTCACAAAACCCTAGATTACCCAAAAACCCCTTCATAGTAATACTTTTGCAGTGATCGTGACGTTGGGTGTGATAACCATTTCGTCCATTCGTTAATGGTGAATACGACATCTACACATTATCGACACCAAAGATCATTGCGGGAACACATGGCGACAGGTGTGTAGTGTATGGTTTTCTAATGTATGTCTAGTTTTTTTGGTTATGGGTTGGTGAAAATGTACGTAGTACGTTGTATTCCCCCATCGATTGTTGGTCTTGTATGCGATTTAACGTTGTAGTGATGTTATAGTGTAGGTTGGATGTGGGTTTGTGTAAATGAGAGCGCGGGAAATTAAGTAATGTTTAGTGTTTGATCATGTTGTGACCTTCAGTACGTTGTGGTTTTGTGATAATGTAGATTAGTGTCTTAGTGTGATTAATCCATTCAAGGTCAACTGCATTTGGGGTAGTTGGGGGAGGGTGGAGGTGTTGTGGTATTGTTGGTTTGTGGTGGAGCTGTTGTTTTTGGTTCATGTGGATAAGGGACCCATTCTTTTGGTGATGTGGTAATGAATGGTAGAAATTCATGGATTGGACACTAAGATTGTTGTTTTTTTGTTAATTTTTGTTTTGACAACATTTGGTTGTTATGTTAAAAGTAATGTTTGTAGTACATGAAGAGTAACCTATGTTTACCCTCAATATTTGAACCCTATGTGCATAAAACATGGGTTGTAAAGTCTGTAACATTGAAATGGAACCAATCAGTCCTTTTAAAAAAAGACAAGACTGACTGGTTTAACATTACCAGATTTGGTATTTTGCATGAAGGTTGTTGGTGTTCCATTGATGTGGAATGTGGTCTCCTGTTTGTGTAGGGTGTGTGAATAAGTTAATCATTGATGTGGTTGTGTTAATATTTCAAAATTCACTTTTATTTGTAAGTTGCTTTACGCGTCGAGTAAAATATAAACGTTGCTACGAAATGTGTGTTAGGGTAGTGTCATGGAATTGGTTGAATTGATGTGGTGTTATATAGGTGGGCAAGTAGTTGATGAAAGACATATAGTTGACGAATGTCATGGTTTTGATTGAATTAAGCTGTGTGTACGTTATTAAGGTGAGGGCCATTGAAGTATGTTGTGATGTTTGATTTTTTGTGAACGTTGACCGAAACTATTTTTGTTAGAATGGAAGTCAATGAACAATGGCAGGTGTTGTGTTTGGTATGAATGTAATGTTCACACACCCAGTGGGGCAATCAATTAATGCTAAAAAAAAGATTGTTGAATAAAAGTTTGTGTTAAACAACATGTGTTATTGTGCGTGGTGGGTATGTTAGTGTGTTGCTAATTGTTCTTGTGGTGACATAAGTTGTATTGTAGTTGGGTTTTGTGTTTGTGGAAGAACGTTATAGTGTTCCAATATGGTAATGTAGTAATGTTAATATTGTTACAGAAATTTCAAGCCGTTCAAGTGCGAGACGCAGAGCCGATAGGAGAACTCCACTTTCTTTAGTTCAGACATTGACCCGATTGACAACCAAAAGGCAAGCAAAACTGCCATTTAAAAAAATGAAAACAACATCCAGGCCTGTGAAAAAATCTATCGTAGACACATTGAAGCTAATGTACTGTTCGAATATCGCTGGGGTGATCAAAATGGTGTTGGAGTTCGAGTTTGGAGATGGCCATATAAAGTAACTGCAAAAGACACCGTTTCGGCTCATGATTGATGCAATGCGAGTGCACAAATTGGATCCGAAAGCATACACGAAGTGTGATGCGACTGTGTGTTGTATAATTCAGACCTACAATCCGAATGATGAGAAATTTTACATCGGGGAGAGGGGACAACCGCTCCAAAACAGTGACATTCGCTTACTTTTTGGGATACAATGTACAAAGGAGAAATTGGATTTGGCGCATGGTGGTAAGGCTCCATCAGAGTTTATCCAACGATGATGCCCTAATGTGAATAGAATTTCGTCAAAGGTTATCAAAGATTTGCTTGTGGTGGCAATGCGTGGGAAGACGGAACGTGACAAAGAAGATGTTGCGAAACTAGTATGTCTATACGTATGTGCGAAGTTATTTTTTGCTACGATAGACGAGTCAATTGGTTGGTCGTTTATACGAGTCATTGATAAGTTGGAGACATTATGCGTATACGACCCGGAACGCACTGATTGGTTCATTGAATGAGACGCACAACAGGCCAAAAAGGGTTACCGGGTGTGTAGTTGCGTTGCTGGTAAGTTATTGCTTTACAAGTTTTGGAGTACCCATACACTGCCCATAGTAACTACAAATCCTTGATGTTGTGTTTACCATTTTTATTTTTTGCGTGGTTGTAGTTCCTTCTTTGTGAGCACAAGGCCATTGTGGAACAAGATAGGTGCAATGTATTATCGTGGTTTTGCTGGTGGAACATTAGAAAACTCATTGGGAAATTGAAAGGTGTGGAATTATCGGTGGAGGGTTGCGTGGAGGTATGACTTATGACTTGTTCTTGAGGTGTGTTACATGTTCGGTTCATGCATAATTTAAACTGGTACTGTTGTGCTGTTTTTGCAAGTTAATTCTAAGAAACTTGCTAGAACTATCATCGAACAATATTTCGTGAAGGGATTAGCAGATGCGCGTATATCTGTTCAAGAGGGTGAAAATATGTTAGAGTAGAGCCAGTGACAGCATGGTATGGGGTTGCTGTTGATGTGGTAGATGGTATTCTGAACGTCGTTGAACTTAGTTTGGATTGTTGGCATCCAGATTTGCCACATGGTGGTGAGGTTGAGTTGATGTCGGAAAATAAGAAAGAAGATATTCCTAACGCACAAGCATATGGTAGTAACAAGGAGGGTGTGAAAAAGTTGGCAGCTAGAGAAGCATGGCTAGTATTTGTTCCCCAATCTGCTAGACCTGTCAAGCACACCACCTGGCGCCACCGTTTGTGACGACACTATTGATGTAGTGGAACAATTAAAGAAAGCGATAAATAGAATTAATGAGTTGGAGACTGAAGTTCGAGCAAAGGCTACACGTGTGGGTGAGTTAGATGGTAAGGTTAAGGCCATGGAGAGGATGCTTAGTGCATATGCCATCAATCTATTTATCGGCTTCGATAGTGTAATTGTAGCAAAAGATGCTAAAATAGCTCGTCTAAACAAGCTAGTTAGCAAGATGGAAGACAAAATAACAACATTAGAAGACCATATTGATGACTGTGAGGTTCATGAAGTGACCCAGTCAGTTGCGAAGGATAATTCTAACCAGCAGACGCCATCAGAAAATCGTTCTAAAAAAAGTAATGGGTCAGGAAATGTGCCTTGTTGTGACAGTGTTCAACATTCCTCGTTCATTGGGGAGAAATCGATCCTAGTTGTGAAGGTTCTGACAGAATACGTTGATGATATGGATTGGGTAGCAGATTTAGGTGATGATCATGTTGACGGTAGGAAATGTGACCCTATGACGAACCAGAGTGACATTGAAATTCCTGATGTTGGTTGGCAAGTAGATAGTGTCGTCATTCTTGACCGCATTGGTTCGAAAGGAATTGGAAAGTATGGAGTTACTAGTCCTGGTCCAAAGATGACATCTGTTACCCAAAAGACAACCTAAGAAGGGGGGGTGAATTAGGTTTTTACAATTAAAAATTAATAATACCCTAATAAAAATTATGACTAGCACAATAGATAAATATAGTTAATGAAATAAAAATAATTAAAAACAAGTGTTCTAACAACTATGTCAGTTAATGATTTTAGCACAGTGAAAATGTGAAATATAGCTACAACAATTTAAATAAAATAAAGAGATAAGGGAGAGAGAGACAAACAAATTTATAGTGGTTCGGTTTCAACTCAGCCTACGTCCACTCCTCAAGCTTCACTTGAGATTTACCACTATGCTCTAGCTTCATGGAGGTGCTAGCAACCTCTTTACAAATGGAGCAATCCTTAACGGATTTTACACAGACTTTTTAAGTCAAGAACACTAAGTGTACTACACTTTTACAAAGTTGAAAAGAAGGTGTTTTTGCTTTCACAGAAAGTTACAAGAATTATCTCTCAAAGATAGATATAAAAATGAAGCTCTGGTTTTTCTGTAAACCTCACACAGGAAAGATAGGCTTAAAGCTATACGTCTCAGTGTATAGTTTCTGAAAGAGAATGTAAACAAAAATTGAAGAACACTTCTCAGATAATTTTTTAGAGAATAGATGTGAGTGATTATAGATCAAAAAATATTTTCTGGTTTTTTTTGTAACTTGTTTACATTAGAAGCTTTGATATATATAATGAAGCTTATAGCCGTTGTATTCATTTGAATTTATAGCTGTTTATAGCCGTTGTATTCATTTGAATATCTTTCACTCCATCATTACTAATTTGAATATCTTCCACTTGAACCTTTTGGCCTGCTGCTGTGTTAGGTTGTTTGAACCTTTTGGTCTGCTGCTGTGTTAGGTTGTTTGAACCTTTTGGCCTGCTGCTGTGCTGAGCTGTTTGAACATTTGTTTTGGGCTGTTTGAACATCTGGTTTGGGCATTATTTTTGGGTTGAAATGAACTCCTGATTTAAGCAAATATTAAATACATTCAAACAATATTTAGGATAAAAGTTTAGGTGAGAAATAATGGGACAAAATAAATTTTGATTCTATTTTTCTCTTTCAACTAAATTAAAACATAATTAAATAAATCATCAAAATAAATAAGTCTAACAACATCATTGGTGAGAGGAATAAAGAGCAAGGCTCAACTTTAGTTCAAATTGATCGACTACGAGTATCCCAAGGTAGTTGGTCATGGCAAACCGAATTGCAAGATGGCCACCTAGGGAGCAGTTGGACCTGAGGTTATTTATGACGTTGAGGATGTCGGAGTTGAACAGAAAACGTGGCACGGGTTTGGAATGAACAGAAAGCATGTAGTGTGGAACATACTTGAAGATAACGAAATGAAGCTGTTGGAGAAAGTGTACAGCTTTGATGGCGATAGGTAAGCATTAATTTTTAAGTGTTACACTGCTTATTTGTTTGATAGATTAATATCGGCGACGTACTTTGAAAATTTTCTTGTAATGTGAAGCTGCTTGAAAAATTTCTTGTAATGTGAAATTTCTTGCAGGTCTGTAATATGGGATGGATGTGAAAGCGGTATACAAGTTCTGCTCACAGATGTTCATGACTTAGTGCAGCAGTCCTTAATTCAAGAGAACGTAAGTAAAGTCTGAATCATGTGTGTGCTGTGTAAATATGTAGAAATGATGTTCTTGGGTTGTTACATATGAGGTTTTAGTTTGACATCGAGAACATTGTCGGTGATTGGTGTGGGTAATTGACGCATATTCAGCCGCGCTAATGGTTTTACAAAAAAATGCTGTTGGTAGAACCGAAAATGTGGACACGTCGTATGTTTTTAGCAACGTATGTGTGGTATGTGTATGTTATTTAAATGCACAAAACTTATACGTAGACATGTCTGCCTATCCAAAATTGTGATAAGCATGCACTATTTTGATATGTTTAAAGGCTTTTGTTTAAAAAATTGTAACATGATGTGATGAGGAATCCGAGTGTACTTTCGTAGACGAAGTATCTCAATATGCAAACCAAAGCAGCAAGAGGACACAGATACACCCATTACCCGGTGTACCATGCCAGTCACTGGTGAAATAATGAGCTAAACATTTACTTGCTAAGTTCAAGTTTGTCCTTGTAACACCATAGAACACTTGGCCTTGACTTGACAACAACTTTAGTAAGCATGTAGTGAAGATTCACAATCTATACAAATCAAAACCAGTTACCATTGAGAGATACAAACTATACACACATAGTTATATATATATAGAGAAAGAATGGAAAGAACCTGATCACGAGATTTGTCGCCGATAATGAAGAACATGGTGCGGTGTTTGGTTTTGACGCCATTTTCGATGAGAGTTCGGATGCGTTCGTCCACCTTCTTCCTCATTTTTCAGTCAGTTCAAAGAAGTTATAATAATGGCGGTTAATAAGTTTTGATATTGCAGTCTAGTCCAGGGCAATAAGAGTTGAGTTAGGAGCTACGCGTGGATGAACCAGAGTCGGGTTCAACTGTTTATAAACAGAGTCATGGTGCCTCAAACCCTCCCTCATTTCGGCTTATTTGCTCTCATTAACCTTTAGCTACAATTTTAATTTACGGTAAATTATAGCGAGACCTACCTAGGTAGCATTTGTTTACTTTTTAAAATTTAACTTTGTTTTTAAATCAGGATTTGAATGAAATATATTAACTAAACATATTTTTAAAATATAATTCAAAATTACTTTTCAAACTTTTCCGGAAATTTATTATTATTATTATTATTAATCAATCAATCAATTATTCTTTCTCTCTTATCTCTCTTTTCTTCTCTCATATTCTATATATCAATCAATCAAAAAAAATTACAAATCATCCTAAAACTATTTTCAAAACTTGCCCATGGAAACTTGGCCACAAAAGACTTCCGGAACCTCATCGGGAGGCACACTGGTTGACTGACACAAACAGAATCCAAATTGAAAGACTCAAGCCTGGTCACGCACCTAGTCACCTACAAACATAATATAAATAATGAGCTGGAGCCCAGTGAATAACAGCAGAGTAAAGGTTTTATGAATGATGTCCATAGCAGATTCAAAAATTAGAATTCAGATCAGAAATAGATTCTTATACATATTCAGATTTGTAAATAATCATACGTGGTACATCCGTTAGCTAACAGATCAGATTGGTTATAAAAGACTCATATTCACTTGAGATGGTCATTAAGACCCACGTGTAGAGTAGTTGGTTATAAAAACCCTTATTCACATAAGATGGTCATTAATACCTACGTGCAGAGTAAATGATTATGCATAATCAATTCCATGAATGGAACCCACATAAAACCCTGGTACCAAGAAACAAATAACACATGACATATTCACATGATGCTAAGGATGCCATGAATACATCTTCAAAAATTGGACATTCATTCATGATTTACAAAATAACATTTCAGAAAATAGATCATATCATATCAGTCAGAAAATACTTATAGTAAAACATAACTTTATAGAGTTGTTACTCACAGATAGCTCTCGAAGCAGAAAAAATAACTTAGACAGATCAGACGAATACTAGCGCGTGATCTACACAAACACGTGACAGATACACATTGAAACACACGCTCTGAAAACGTTCCAACTTATTACATTTCTTTCTAGGTGTGTTTCTAACTCTTATCCTCATTACTATAGCTTAATCATGGCTTAAGAATGTCTAGGATGGAATGATGGTGCAGTTATGCACTTGGAAACACTTTGCAAAATTTCAGAAATAGGCCAATTCGCTCGAGCGGAGTTTTAGTCACTCGAGCGGACCCCTTGGTCTGCAAAACTTTTGAGAGCTCTCATTTTACGCTCGAGTTAACTTTTTGGTCGCTCGAGCTAACCATCAAACTCTGCAAAACTTCTAACTTCTAAGAGCTCGAAATATGTGCTCGAGTTACGGTTTGGTCACTCGAGCGATGCGACCAAATTCTAGAATTTCTAGATTTGCTCTTTAAGTGCAAAACACATAATTAACACACAATTTCACTTATAGCACATAATTAATATTCTTAAGTATGGATTAACGACTAATTACAGAGCGGGGTTATTACTGATATAATGAAATTTTACTAATTTAATATACAAAATTTTAAAATTTGTTATTTTGGAACCTTCAATTTTAAATTTTTAGTAATAAATTTAGAATGAAGGACCTAATTCTTGCAATTAATAATCAATTTTATATTTTCTAGTGTAAAAAAATATATATTTTAGTGACTTTGCACATCAAAATTTATTTTAGTGAAATTTCACTTTGTACATAGTTAGAGAAATTTCACTATGACATAACAACGAACACAATAAAATTTCATATTGAAAGATCTTGTCAATAAGATTATGAAAATATAAATTTTACAAAAAGTGGAGATATAAATAAAAAATTATTAAATTTTAAAGTTTTGAAATTGAAATCACTTAAACAAAAATATAACTAGCTGTAGAGGGCTATTTTGTCTAAAATGATTAACCATGTTTGTCTAAAATTCTATTTTCATACACCTAATTACCTCAATGTACACACTTCATGAAATATTATTTTAATAGAAATTATATCTTAAATTAAAATGACCATAATGGACATCCACCAACACCCATAATATGATATGAAAATATTCTTTGTACACATCTTTTAAAAAAAAAAAAAAAAAAAATCTTAATGTATACCTTTTGAGTTAAAAAAAAAAAAAAAAACGCTAAACCCTAGTTTTTCCAATGTTGTCACTTTGCTTACTACATACTCTATACTCCTCTATTGCTTGCAAAGTAACACTCTCACAAACACTCTCATATTGCTTTAATTTCTATGTTTATACTCTATTAGTGATGAAAATGTTAGTTTTTTCGTGCAGAACTTTTTATTTTTTATTTTTCTTTCCTTTTGTGGTTTTCAGTTAGACAACCAATGCCGAATTATTACATTATATTCGGACATCAACTGTCGAATTATTTCATTATATTCGAACATTAACTGCCCAATTTTTTTTTCCGGAACAAATTTGTCGAACTAATCACTTTTATTCGGAAGTTAAGTTTCGAATTACATGTATAATTTTAAAAAATCAGTGCCGAAATCCCCAAATTGAAAAACATAAAAATAAAAAATAAAAAAAACCCAGGGTTTTATGGCAATGGAGTGCACAAAGATCTGGAAATGGTAAATGAAATAATAAAATGAAAAGATATCTCATCTTCAATAATATTTTGGAGGGTTTTCAATAGAAGTTCACTTGTTCAATGTAGGATTTTATCTTCACTTCACTTCACTTCACTTTAAATTATGGTCTTGAATAGTCTTCACATGACTCTAAAATGGGTCTACAAATCTAAAAGTAGGGTCAGTCAACAAGTATGTGGAAATGAGGATTAAGTGGTGTGTGTATAATGGTTATTAGAGAATGATATAATTATAACTTTTAGTGTGTAGATTAAAAAAATTAATTAATAATCAAATTAATAAATATATATACTGAGATAATTAAGTGTGTGGAAATGGAATTTCTCCCTAAACCACTGTTAAAAATTGTTTGTCCTTGTTCTTGTAAAGTAAACATAAACAATACCAAATGGGGTTATTGCTTTCTATCTTCCACATGGACTAGATGCTAATCGAACCGAAGGGTTAGGTCAAGGGAATTTTCATGAGAGATATGTTTATATATGTTAATATTTAAATTGTATTTAAATTTTAAATTTATAAATATATATAAAAAAAAATGTGGAGAAAAGAGATTTGTGAATAAAATATAAACTAAATTTCTTTCACAAATTCCTTTTATGTTTCTCTTCACAAATTTTCTATGTCCAAACACAACCTTAAAATAATCTGTTTTAAATAATGATATAAAAAGTAACAGGAATATGTGACTCAGAGGAAAGAAAAGAAATTTAAAAAAATAACATATGGATGTTTAGGGTTTGCATAATTTTAATCACTAACTTCAATATTAAGCTTAAGCCAGTTCAATTATGGTAGAAAAATGTTATAAATAAACAGTTTTATTATTTAATTTTCTAATTACTGTACATAAAATCATAGTCCCACATGTATTTTTAATGTAACCCTACTATCTTTTTATTTAGTGATAAAAATATGCAATAAAATATTTATTTATATAGTGCATTACTACTATAAAAAGTAATGTAGCTTATCGATTCCAATGTTTGGCAAATAGCACCCATTTGTATTCAACTTTGAGAATTTGGCAAAGGGGTTCTTTTGAAGAAAAGAAAAAAAAAAAATCATTATTTTAAGTGAATTCAAGGCACACATGAGCACATATATCACTTTGTACAATTGAGTATGAGTCGTTGCGAGTCACCTCCTGAGTCTGAACTATTGACGATTGAGTCGACTCATAAAACTCGGCTGTGTGATTTTATTTAGGATAAATTACAAACACACCCTTGAGGTTTATTTAAATTATAAATTATTCTTGTGGTTCTAAAAATTACATTATACTCCTAAGATTTCTAATTTCATAACAAATAGGTCCTTTTATTAATAAATCATTAAGTTAATTAATAATTTTTAATAATGTTAAAATTTTATTTCAATTAATAATTTAGATAATTTTATTATTATATAAGTGAACAGTTAGAAATTTTACTTTTTTAATTAATTCTGTTAAATAAAAAATTCTGACAAGAAAATATTTATAATTTTCCAAACTATAAGAAACAATATGCATTTTAAGCAGATCTGAGGGCGTATATTTATAATTTATCCTTTTATTTAAGTTAGGTACATTTTTTTTTATAGTATTCTTGTGTCCAACGTAAATGAGTAAGAGTTGATTAATTAAATTTATTATTTATGTGTGTTTGTGTGTAAAAAGGAATCTAAGTGCTTGTGCTAGGTTCCATAAAGAGTGGCGGATCTTCCTCCACCTCATTATATGTGCACATGGCTCTCTTTTATTTTTTATTATTAATTTTTTTTTAAAGAACAATTTTTCAGTCTTCTCAAAATATTATATTAATTGTGTGCCCGATTGATAATAATAACTATGTGCTTAAGTCATTGAAAACCCAAAAAATAATATGAACAAATTATAAAATATCATCAATTAAGTTTATAGTTATGTGGCGTTATGAACTCATACTTACGGATTGTTTGGGATATTCTAAATAAGTATACTTTTTGACTTTTTATGAAATATGGGTTGGGTTTGAAGTGATGTGGTAGAGAGATGATGTGACTTAAATAAGATGATGAGACTTAAATAGGATAGTGACTTTTTGACTTTTTGAAGGTATGCCAAACTTAGCCTAATTTTTACCAATTTAAGGAAGCTATATGGTCTTTTGGCTTAAAATATTATGTGATCATTTGTTCATCTAATAATAGAGTATATGACTATTTTTTAAAAGAAAATAAAAGCATAGTGACTACACGGGTCTTTTGGAAAGCAAAAAAAAAGTCAGCTTTTACTTTTTATTCATTTTGAGTCACATACTTCTTATATTTTTTACTCACAAAAAGACAAAATAGGCTAAAAAGTCAAAAAATTAACTTTTTACTAATTTTTTAAAACACCACTAAATGAAATAACAACAATGATTCATCCCCCCTTTTTCCATCACCCCCTTTGACCCCCTCTCTCTCTCATTGGTTGCTTTTTTTTTTTTGGTTGCTTTTTTTTTTTTCTTTTTCTTTTTTTTCCTGCTTCTCCAATCACTCCCTGACACATGACAAAGGGGGTGAGGGGATGACCCCCAAAAGGGGGTCTCAAGTATTATTCATGAAATAATTATTCATTGTCACATGTATCAATAACGTGATCATGTCAAAAATAAATATAAGTTGTTCATTGATGTGAGATTCATGTAAGACTTGATAAATAAATAATTCAAATTTATTTGTAATATTATAACATGGATATGAAATAATTTTTGCCCACTCTTTTGACTCTACCCTGTCACCACCAACTTTGTAACTACCCAACTGTTTTTTTTCTTTTCCTCTCCCATCGTTTTTGTTATTATCCTAATCAGAGATTCGGTTACCTACCCCCCAAACATGTCACATGTTCTTTCTTCTTTCTTTTCTCCCCCCTCTCTCTCTCTGTCCGCCAATGAGATAGATGCTTGAATTCCATGACCTTCTTTGAAGGTTTTGAAAAATGAAGCTAGTCCAAGTAAGCACTCAATCTTATACGGCAGCTTCAATCTCACACAATCATAGAGTATATTTTTTGTTAGAAAGAGAAGAGATGAGTTGAGGTATGGGATTCCCATCCCAATGGGAATGGGATTTTTTTTAAAGGCCAGCCAAACAAGGCCCCTTTTGGAAGAAAAGTCCAAATACCCCCACATCATCCACCATCACCCATTGCTGCTGCTAGCTAAGCTTCCTCCTCCTTTTAATCTAATCCTTTGCTTTAATGTCAATCTACACACATCTTATATCTATCTATCTATATAAAAGAGGAGGAGAAATTTTTGTATGCAGATAAGGTATATATCATGTGGTATCTTTTATTATTGTGATTGGCTTTAACAGTAGGGTCCACTACATTTATGTTGAGTGTTTGAGAAACAATAGTGGGTATATACATTTAGGGGTACTTACCAATTAGTCCTATTAACTAGACTTATTTACCTACAGGTCCTAACTAATAAATTTAACACTATAAAAATAAGATATTGATAAATTTATCACTAAAAATTTATTCATAAAAACAAAGAGACTGATAAATTTATCACTATAAATTTATTCATAAAAAAAAAAGACTGATAAATTTATCTTTATCACTTAATATATTTATCAAATAGGACTTAATGGGTAATAAGTCTCCAAAGTAGGACCTATTGGGTAATAAGTCTCTAAAGTAGGACCTATTGGTAGTTTACCCATACATTTATGATTAGTGGAAGGTAGTACCACGTGATACCCTATTGGCATACAAAAATTTCTCATAAAAGAGGATATATAGATTAGTTTATACCAATTAATAAACTTTTTAATCACTTTTTTTTTTTTCTTTTTTTTTTACATGAATAGAGGGATAGTTTTAGCATGTACACAAAATTTGATAATATAATCAAATATAATAATTTCACATGAGATGAGATGTAAAAAGGTTGTATCCGATTGTGTATTTAAAAAAAGTTCATAAGGAGAACATTTTTGTATGCACACGTTATTTGGAAAGTTCATGTTACTTGAAGAAGAACTATTTATGTGGTCTATTGACCAAAAGTAATTAAAAAAAAAAGACTTTTATTATATTTCTTTTAAAACTTTACACATCCATGTGTTCCCTTTCTAAGTAACCTTATTCATACAATTGTATATTTTATTATAGAGAATGGGTATAGTACAACCCGGAAAGGGTACAATATACACTAGTCTCTGACTATTAGTTGTTAGATTTAGAATTTAAATTTGAGTAATTGATTATAATTATTTTATTTCAAACTAATATTTCTTGATTCATAATCAACACAATTTTGAATTATAACGAAAATCTCCATTTTGCTTTGTAATTAAACACCACTCTTGTAATAACAAGCACCACCTAATCTCATATTCAAAACACACTTTGATTTGATGATATTTTAATTTGAGCGTCACTTCAAATAACAATTAGGGATTGTTTGTAGACATGCAAAAAAATTTTTTTGCATGTTAAAATAGTAAAAGGTAAATAAATTATTTGTCATCAGTTAAAATTTTCGAATATTACATCAATTTTTTCACTAATGAAAAAGTAATTTTTTTAATAATTTCCCAAACAAAGTTAATCAAGAACAACTGGCCTCGTTTGACAATATGTTATTTTAATAACTTTTTAATCTTTTACAAAAAGATATATAGAAAAATAGAGAGTAGTGTAATAACTTATAATAACTTTTTAACTTTTTGACTAAAATATTTAGGCCTGGTTTGGGATAATGAAAAAAAGCTAAAAAGTTAAAAAGTTACTCAAAAAGTTAAAAAATTATCACTATTCACCAAAAAAAATATTAAAAAATTAATTTTACACAAAATTATTTTTCAAACAACTTTGACGTTCCACAGGCGTAGCTGGTTTTTTTGAAAAATTGCACTGATTTAGGTGCACAAATAACACTGTGCTGTTTAGCCCGTGGGGAACCATCACGGGTCCCATTTTAATAATCTAAATCATTGAATGTGTAGAACTCGTCGAGTACTATATGCCTGTTAAAAATCACGTTGATCAAATATCGGTAATTATATGATCAAATCAGTTAAAATTTACAAAATAGATAGTGTTATAGTTAACGGTTGAAAAAACCTAATCCGATCAGATAGCTGTCGATATCCGATCAATGTGATTTTTTACAAGCATATAGTACTCGACGAGTTCTACACATTGCACGGTTTTGATTAGTAAAACGGGACTCGTGGTAGGCCCCTACGGGCCGAACAGCACCTTCAATTCACTGTTCGAAAAGCAGGGAACCATCTCTCCCCCATACTCTGCACACGCTGTCCCTTAATTAATGCCACCGTACAGCCTATTACATCCCAATTTTCTCCCATACACTAATTTATATATTTTTTTAATATACATTTTTTCGTAAAAAATCAAAAAGTTATCCTAAACAATCATCTTTTTTTCCTTAATTTTTTAGTCTAAAAAATCAAAAAGTACATTTATTTAGGACACTCCAAACAACCCCTTAATCTCCAAATAGCATTATTTTAATTTATAACCAATATCACTTCAAAAATTTAGTACAGAGCCAACATATAATATACACCTTACTTTTTAATTTTTTTTTTTTATGTGATGGTGATATGGAATGGAATAGAAAGAGTTCATGTTCATGCACATGCACATATAGATTGATGGCACATGTTAGTGTAGGTAGGTTGACGAGCGTACTTTAAGCACTCAGGCGTAGCTTTAGAATTTAATTCCAAAGGACAGCACCTGCATCCCTCCAGCCCCCACCTAATCCTCCATCTTTTAGTTTTAGATTTTATTTTTATTTTATTTTTACAATTAGAATTTTTTAGGGGCTGTTGTTTGGTAAAGTTTTCATTTTTTATGTTTTTATTTTTGATTTTCAGTTTTAAGTTGTTGGAAACAAAAATAATGAAATATTTCAAAACATATATCATATTGTTATCATTTTCATTTTTGTGTGAGTTGTTTTTAAAATTCAGAAAACAAATTTGAAATGTTCCCTAAAAGATTGGTAATTTTTAGAAACATTTTCCCTAACAAACATGTTCCCTAAAAGATAGTTTTTGAAAATGATGCCTTGTTTCCTTTGTTTTATTTTCATTCTCAAAAAAAAAAAAAAAAAGAAAGAAAGAAAGAAATTGAGAAGTCAAAAGTCAAAAATTTGAAAATGGCTTTTTAAGTATTTTATAAAAAAATTAAAAATAAAATTGGTTGTTTTAAGAGAATGAAAATGTTTATCGCCATTCAAAGGATTATCGTAAGTCTCACTAAACATGCAAGTTATGCATTAAAATGAGTAAAAATATATGAAAATGTTTAGATGTGTATAAAAATTACCAGTATATTTTAACTTTTTAGCATTTCCCTCCATTTATTTATAGATCATTGAGATGTCATCATCATGCACTCTTAAAAAAGTTATATGAAGAACAATTTTTAAAAATAATTCACCAAATAAGTTTTCAAAAACATTTTTTTTCTCTCTTTTTTTTTTTATAAGAAAAAAATAATTTTACAAAATTCTGATTCAGTCACCATCGGTCAATTGTTGAAAATGTACTAATTATGTGTTTTAGAATGTGTGCATTCTTAGTTGACTTTTCAAATTATTATTATTAACTACCAAAAAAAAGTGACACATTTTGCAAAAGTTGGTAACTAATACCAATGTGACTGGTATAAAGTGTACCATTTCAAATGTGATATCATTATATGTTTGGTAGTAAAAATTAGTAAAAAAAAAATTTAATTAATCAATTTTATAAAATTATGATTCAATCACCATCGGTCAATTGAAAATTTACTAATTATATGTTTTCGAATGTGTGCATTATTAGTTGACTTTTCAAATTATTATTATTAACTACCAAAAAAGTGACACATTTTGCAAAAATTGGTAGCAAATATCAGTATGTGACTGGTATAAAGTGTACCATTTCAAATGTGCCTGGTTATATATATGGGTAATGCATCAATAAATCCTAGATTGTGGACTTATGCACTGTTTGGTCCTAAAAGATTTCTTATAGACGGAAATGTCCTATTATACACAATATTAGCAATAAGGGTTGTTGTAATGTGCACGTGTGTTACAAATTAATGGACATTAATGGTATTTTACACAGTGCGAATTTACAAAATTGGGTAATCTTCATTTCTTTCGTGGTTGGTGTTGAAGCTGAGGAAATGGAAAGATTTTGCGGATCAATGTTTAGTTTGTAAACGTCAGAGTGTTCGAAATGGAATGGTGATTGTAACGTTTGCATCTCCGAAAATGAAGCGTGGAAACACTAGATGTGGGGAACCCTAAAACATTAGATGTGACATCGATTCAGTCACTGTGTATACGATTGATGAAGCATGAAGGGCAAATTGAACGGCGATTGTTGAATGACACTTGCAATACCCTTATTGTGGTTCGAAAACATAGCGTCAAGGTGTGTAGATTTGGGACATTGTAACATGATGCAAAAGCACAAAAGTATCTATTTTGTTATGTGGTTTGAGTTTTCTATTTGTAATGTTGTGTGATCTGGGTTTACGTTATGCATATGGTGATTATTGTTATGATATGTATAAGTTTGTGAAGTTGGTGTATTGTTACTGTGATGTTTGTTATGAAGTGATGTTAACTTGATTCGCCATGTAATGTTGTTTGTTGTCGAAAGTGGGTAGTCACTGAAAAGAAGACATTGTTAAAAATGAAATAGTAGTTGTTATGTGTGGGTGTGTAAAGATATGATTTGGTTGATGATGTGCTTCCCTATTTTAACTTGTTAGAGTGGTGCTAATGTTATGTTGAGTATGTGTTAGTCTGAATGATTTATATAATATTAGGAAATGGTTTGGCGTAAGTAAGCATTGTTGGTTCTTTTGTTTGGGAATGGATTTTAGATGTTGTGTATCAGTCTTTTAGTTGAATGCATTTCTATTGACATCAACCACATTGGCATCGTTGGAAAAAGAGGAAATGCAGTAACATTAGAGAATTGGTATTAGAATGCATACGTGCGTGACATCGATTTGGGTTCATCGACGTAGCATGCAGTAAGTAAACATTGTTTGCGGAATTTCCATGTAATCTGGGTTCTAACTCATTTTTACTTTGTCACGGCCATGCAAATTCATATCAATCACATAACCACATGTATAATTAAGTATATTACAGGTTGGGTTATCACATACTTGGAGTAGTGTGTTTTTGTTTCCGGTGTGTATGTTTAGTAGTATTGATGATGGGTGTGTAGTTCCGATCGTGTCGGCCAAATGTAATAAAATAACACTACGGGCATTCTTAATGTCATGGTATCATTTGGCGATGCAGTGTTGATGTGTAATGTATAGCGATATGGTGGTTGGAGGGTCGTGTTTGTTGATGTTGACAATGGAGCGTAATTGTTTGTCGAGGTTACATTTACTTTATATGTTGTATTACATCTCTATGTGAATGAAATTGATTGTGTACTTGATGTTGTCAAGGTTACGCCACGAGGTCCACGTCAATCGAAAAAATACCAGCCAAAATAATAAGCACCAAAACCCTTGCAAACGTTGCCCCCCACAGTCAATGTTACACAATCAAAACCCTTGCACACGTTACCATACCAACAAAAAAATCGAATCACTCACAATAGGAAAATAAAATCACACCAAGGGTATTAATGTAAACTAAAAATCAACTAATAAACCTTACCAAAAAAAATTGGACTAATTGGTGCATAAAAAAACTCTTAAGATTAAATGGTGTAACTTTCCCTAACATAGGATTTATGGGTAAATTGTCCATTTTAATAGTAAAAATTAGTAATATCATTGAGTAATATTTTTTGCAAAGGTAAATTTTTTTTGGGTGTGTTTGGTTTGTGTTTTGAAACATGTTTTTAGGAGAAAATTTCTAAAAACATGTTTGGTTACCAAATTTTTCAAAAAAATTTCAAAATTACTTCTCTCTCTATTACACATCAATTAATCACTTTTTCTCTCTATCATTCTCAATCATTTTTTCTCTCATATATATATACTTAACTATAACAAAATATCAAATCATCCCAAACTCGTAAACTTCAAAACTATTTTCAAAATATACAATCAAACAAACTAAAAAAATTTCTAAACTCTCTTTCCAAATTTTTTTTTTTTGAAAATTTATCTCAAAACACAAACTAAACATATTCTGAAAAAAAAAAAAACAATATTAAAGGTCATCAATCATTTGAACTGCACATAAATTCTATAATACACGCATCAAAAAATAATTTTGTTATAAGTAAATAATAAAATATAAAATACTAGTAAATAAATAAAATTTTACAAAATTCGTTAATAAAACTTACTTTTTCGATTTTGTGATTAATTAATTTATTTCCAAACATATCAAATGTTGTATACTGTGAGGTCAATTGTTTGAAATTTTTGTTGCACCTTTGGCCACCACATTGATGTCCATTTTTAGCTCACCAGCATACTCATTTATTTGGCATTTGAACCAAAAGATAGGAATTCCGAAAGGACAAAACCTTCCATCCATGCTGGGAAGAGACAATGAAAATCAGATTTGTTATAATATATATATCTATAGAGAGAGAGACAGAGAGAGAGAGAGAGAGAGAATTGGGCAGTGGTTGGTAGCTAGAGATTGCAACTACCTGTCTCTTGTCATCAATGCATGGGGTCAACTTTCTATCTTTATTTTGGGTAGTGATTTTTTTTTTTTTGAAATTTTTTTATATCTTCGTGTCACTGTTATGTTTATGTTCTTCACCAATACTTTAAGACCGTGTTTGTTTAACAAATAGAATAAAATCATATTATTGAACTCGAGACAAATAATTTTGGATTAATTCTTTTAAATTTTGTATTTGGATTGGATGAGAGGGGGATAAAGAAGGGACTGGGGATTGGAATTTTGAATTTAGATGAGAGTGTATAAAGGTGGGACATCCAATTATATAGATATTAGTGTTCGGTCAAAAAAATAAACAAAAAACAATTTTTTTAAAAAAATTGCGACTTTCTTAGTTTAAATTTTGAAAATGTTGTTGGTTATCTGTTATAGTTCAACAACTTCTAGTGTTCAATAAATTTTTGTACAATTTTAACTTACTAGTTTTTTCCCTCCAAAACTCCAATAAGCTCAAAACTATCAAGCTAGGTTTGGATTTTTTTTTTTTTAATTAAAGAAAAATGGTTCAGCAGACAAGAAGATTAACAGAAAATATTTTTTATGATCAATGAAAAATGAGTCTATTTAAACAACAATGATCTCGCATCAGTTTGAACCGACGCAAGGAAAAGAGATAACAAAGGCAAGTAAGGTGAGTAAAAATCAAAAGTTCTTTTCACTGAACTAAACTCGTTAGCTATCATTAGATTTATGACCTTTGATAATACGAAAAATGAAAGTTAATAAAAATTATTTTTTAGAATTAACAAAAAAAAAAAAAAAAATGAGATTATTCGAGTGAACCTATAAAATATCCCAAATTCAAATCATTAGAAATTAAATTATGATAAGCCCATAGACTAAGTACCTCTAAGTGGAGAGAATTTGTTCCATTATATAATAATTTATATATATATATATATATATTGGAAAGTGAAATAGTGAAATAATAATGTATTGTGTGGTGGAAAAGAAGGATAATGAACCCCTTTCTTCTAGAAGGCCAGCCAGCCGATAAACCATGTTACCCTCACCTAACTTGGTTGCCTTTTTTCGTTTCCACACAAATTGTAAAAGTTAAAAGTGTGAACGTTCTAGATAGATGTTGGTAGCTTTGTCATCTCGATTTGGAGTTTTTCCACTCTAATGAAAGATGCTTTTTTATTTTATTTTATATTATCATTATTATTAACCAAATATTTATGTCAATTTGTCTGTATTTTGAAATTTTAAATTTAATGATCAGATAAATTTTTAATGACTCTCTAGAATGACTTAAATTTAAGATTTTTAATTTTATTCTTAAATGTTTTCTACTCGGCCAATCTTGAGATTAAATAAATAGTTTTTTTTTTTTAAAAATAAAATACTAGACCTCGTTTGGCAAGTGGCTTTTTTAATTAAAAAGTCAAAAAGTCACTAAAAAAATCAAACAGCCAACAACCCATATCAAAAAGTCAAAGATTCTCATTTCTCTCTACTTTTTACATATTTTTTCGTAAAAAGTCAAAAAATCATCCCAAACATACTAATTTTTTTTAGCTCATATTTTAGTCAAATAATAAAAAAATTACTAAATTAGTATGTTCCCAAACGAGGCTTATTATTAGCATATGACAAACCTCATCCCCCACTGGCTCCGAATTGGGTCAATTGACTCAAATGAAACAACATGAAAGTGTGATTGTGATATGTTGGTGGTGGTTGACATGGGCGCAATAGTTTTTAAAGTTTAGGATTCCATTTTAGGTTTATAAAATTGGATTAAAGAATTTTGTTAGGCCCGTCTATATTTATGGGCGAGGTTTGAAAAAATATTTCAAACCTTATCTGCCTGGCTTGTAACATATAACAAGATCATTCTACTATGCATATTTTTTTTTGAAAAAAATAGGTACAGACCCTTAGTATCTTTTCCGTATAAATTTCAGGACTACAAAAATATTTATAATAACTAGGGTACGTGTTTGGTTTAGGGATTTGAGGAGGGATTTAGAAAGGGAAATGAAAAAGATAGGTGAAATGTGAATAAAATATACCTATATTTCACCTAGTTTCCCTTCCCAAATTCCCCAACCAAACACAGCGTTAGTGTTTTAAATTTGTTAGAATAAATCATTTTGTACAAGGTTTTTTTCTTTTTTCTTTTTTCCCCATCTTTCAAATACTTGAATCGTATAATTACCTTTTACAATTCTATATTTCCTGCTTCTAGAGGATCTACCTTGAAAGGAGTTTGTATTGGCATTTGCCAAATCTGGTTTGAAAGAAGATCTGGTTTGAAGTTGTTGTTGCTGGTTCTTTGCAACAAGATTGGATTTGTGTTCAAATAGATTGGATTTACAATTCTTTATTGTGATTTTTAGATACTGATTTTTGAGTCTTGGATAGAGATTTCTTTTATGATGTGTGTATACAGAGAAACTGAATGAATGTCAATAAATATTGTAAATTTCTCTATAGTTTAAAATGAATGTCAGTGAATTATTTTAAATAATTTTATCAATTTTTTATCAACTCAGTGAAATTTGCTTGATGCATCTCATTGTACACAGAGAAACTAAACTAGCCTTTTTTTTTTCTTTTTTTTTTTTTCAATTGCTATTCGAGACAGAAATTTATGTGTCATGTGTGTACACAGAATTTACACTAATTTTGTTGTTTTATTAGGTCAAAGAAATTTTTCCATGATGTGTTTACACACAGAAATTGCATTGATGATATTGTTTTATTGTTGTTTGGGTCAGAGAAATTTGTTATTGATGTGTGTACACAGAAATTAAACTAATTTTGTAAGCAGAGGATTTTTCTATATTATTTGCATGAAATTTCTTTGTGTTGTGTTATTTCATATTAGATTTGAAAAACTCCTTGCATATTGCAATGGAAATTGACTAAAATGGAGGCCTCTCGGTGCATTGAGGTGGTGTTTATCCAAGATTCAAAGCTATCATCCCTTTCAGATAGAACCATTCGGAAAATTTGGGGCGAAGGTAATTTTGAGTGCAAAGCAGTCGAGATGGAATCAAACATCTATTCTTGTGGGATTTCATTGAAATTGAGGTGAAAAATAAAGTAAGGTTTAAGAAGAGCAGTTGGCTAAATGAATGAAGATTTTCTATACGTAATGCCCTTGAGATTTTCTGATCAGGAGATAGGTTCTTTCGTTGGGTGCGATCTACTTCGAATTTGAAGATCATTTTATGTTCCTTTGTTATTGAGTTGAATTGTCATGGTTGGTGTGCCCTTGCTGCTTCTCGTGTTTTTCAAGTTGTTGGGTGTCTGAGGTTCTTTTGAGTTTTTGTTAGTTGCTGCTCAACTTTGGAGTGCAAATCTAAGGGTGTTTTGGGTTTCTCTAGTTAGTTGACTAAGTGGTTGTTGCTGTGAGTAGAGCTACAAACAAGTTGAGCCGAGCTGAGTTTTACATTGTTCAAGCTCAGCTTGGCAGAAACAAGGAAGGCTCATGCTCGATTCGAGCTTGAATTTTTTTGTTCAAGCTCAAATCATTAGGAAATTTAAAAACTTGAGCTTGGCTCATATTAGCTTGATTACATAAACGAGCTTGAACGCGTTCGAAAAAAATGGATAAACTTTTATTCAAATTAAAACCCCAAAAAATGAATCCATATATTTGCAAAAAATACGCAAAATAGAAAATGAATAAAAATGATTAAACCATGATTTTCTACACTAATTCAAATACATGGGTAATTATTTTTTCAGTGAAAAAAGTAAAATAAAAGAGAAGTAACAGAAAAGAAAATAGCCCAACTTTCTACTAGTCCTTGCCTCTTCATTGGAGAAGTACCTGTCTATAGTTCCAGCAAAATTGAACACACAAATCAATACATATTTAGAGCAGTGGAAGACATCAACAAGGATCTATTAGCATTGCATACTTGCAGCAAAATACACCAACAATATGTACTTCCAAAAACAATGGACAAGTTTTCCAGCAGATTTTTCAAACAACACAATTTACTAAAGTTCTCAGCAAAATAGGTGCAACCTAAACCTATTCAAATAACCACCGTATCCTTAATTAAAACCACAAGCCGAATGTTTTATACAAAATTCATTCCACTAAAACAAGTCTAATTTTCCAACTTGATTCACTTGATAATCACCGAAGTCTAATTATTCATTTCCTTGTTACTTTAAAGTCTTCAACTTGTAACATTAAACTCATTATATACAAATTAGTCTCGCATGATAAAACTTAAATTTAGTATAAAAAATTTGAGGTAAAACATACCTAAGGGTGTCACACTAAGGAAGTAGAGTCTCTTTGAAAGGCTCCACAAGCTATCAAAACAAGAAAAAAAAATTCCAATGTCAATATTACATTTTCACATAATTGATAATTAAAGTATTTTAAATATCTTCACCATGGACCAAAACTAATGAATAAAAAATAATACTTAAATCAGATCCTTTCTTCAATCCATGTAGTACTAGTACCCAGTCAGCTCCAAAAAGTAAGATTTGGATTGTCTCTGTTGCCAATGATGCACCATAAGGATCAACTACTCTACCTACAACACTAAATGTAGACTTCGAAGCCATTGTGGTGATAGGAATTGACAATATGTCGACTGCCATCTTAAACAATATACGCTACTTGAGATTATTCACTTTCTACCACTCCAAAGCATCAAAATGAAAATTTGAACTTTCAGTGCATATAAAAACACCTTCTTCCAAATAAATGTCCAAGTCGGATTTTACTGGCTGAATGATGTCAACTTTTCTAAAAAAAGATTCAAATTTAGATTTTCCCTTGACAACCGCTTTTCCAACACCGTAGGTAACACTACTAGAAGAACCAACTTCTCTATTGCTTTGTTGCTGTTAGAAATTGGGTGCTGGCATGACCTTTTGAACCTTTTGAACTTTATCCATGTAAGTTTGAATTTGAATTCAAAACTTATTTGGATAACCACTCAGGATATCTATATCTATCATATCAACTGATGTGGATAGATGAGATATTATCTTATATATTTGATATGATATGGGATATGGGTAATCAGAAAAACAACGTATGTTTTATGTTTTTCCCATATACTGACTCTCTCCCATAAAACAACGATCAAGCCATTTTGCACTGTGACTTGTGTGGGTGATACTCATTTTGTAGTATCACTCTACTGCTGGGTTGATTGTTCACATTCTGGAAGCACGTGATTTACCCACGAGATCTTTCACTTCAGACTCTGCTAAAAGGTATGACTATGTAAATATTTCATCTGCTGCGTTATACTTTGATTTACATTGGTATCAGAGCCTATATGGGTATTTTTATGTTTTCTTTAATCATGTGTATATTTTTATATAAATATGTACACATTATATACATGAATATTAATAAAGGAGGAAGATGTCTACTCTCATTAGATTAAGAGCATAAAATACCTCTTTTTTTATGTTCATTAATGTCATTTTTAATACCATAAATGTGTTTTTTTTGGAAAATTGAGTCCAACAGCACCAAAATTGGACCAAAAAACACCCTGGAAGGCTGCGCGTGGGCTGCACGTGCCACCTGACGCCATGAGTGGCTTACACGCGCTTCTACGCGCCAAACGCGCTTTCGACGCGCCTCCACGAGCCATCACGCGAGCGTTAGCGGCGTTGTCCATGCGCGCGCCGTCCGCACCACGCACGCATGCCGTGGGCTGAGCTGCGTGCCGAGCCACGTTCTGAGCCGCGCGCCGAGCCGCGCGCTGAGCCGCACCGTTTTTCCTTCGCGCTTGGCTGCTGGTACTAAGGCGCTGTTTGTTTTGTTTTAAATTCTGAATCGCGTTAAATGGTCATAATTAATTCGTTATAGATTTGTTTTATGCGTGGTTGGTACTGTTAGATTCAGAATTAAATTTTCCATATTCTGTAAAATTTTGAAAATTTTATGAAAATAAAAAGTATTTTTTCTGTGATAATAATTCATTATTTATGCTGTAAAATGCTTCTGGTATTGCATAAATAATTTTCTGGGGTTGAAATTTTTATGTAGACTTCTGAAATGTTTTACTTTTTACTGGTATAATTTTTTCAGTTTATCAGATTCTGGAATTTTTTATTTCTAATTTTATGTGTGTTTATTAGTTATTTAGAATTCCAGAAAATTTTAGAATGATGTACATTTTATTATGGCATAATCTGAATATTGAATACAACATATTTTTTTAGGTTTTGTAATATGTTGCAATTAAAGAAGCATGATTAGTTATTTATTTATTTATTTGAATTCCATTATTAAATGAATATAGCATGAGTTATTTGTATATTTACATTAATATGCTATTGTATGGAATTTATCATGCTTTGTGTATGCCATAAGTAGTGGGAGATTGATTGTTTTTTTTTTTTTTGCGCATGGAATTAAATTAAATTTTGATAATTTTCACTAGAGGCGCAAGAGATGATTACGAGCATAGCAAATTTTCGATCTTGAGACATGTGTGATATTATCATTATTTAATTTAGTTTTTTTTTGTTGCAAAATAATTTTTTGTGTTGCTATCATTAATATCCCCTGCGCATTTGTTTACTCTGTATGTAGAAATGGCTGCTAAGACAGTGGTGGCAGACTTAACTAAGGGAGAGAAATTGGATGGTGATAATTATGATATATGGCGCCGTAAGATCCAATACCTCCTCAATGAGCAAGAAGTGTTGACCACACTTGAACAAGTGATGGTTGAGCCAGAGCAGGGCAATACAGCTCAACATCGTCGTGATCTTGAAGTCTTTCAGACTTGGCGTAACAAAGATCGGTGTGCGCACTTTACTATGCTGAGCATCATGCACAACGACTTGATTAGTGAGTTTGAGCATTGCCCGACTGCATTTGAGATGTGGGAAACTCTCAAGAAAAAGTTTGGCATTACCTCCTTGGCAAAGCTACGTGGGTTGACTATGAAATTTGACTCCTATCAGAAAAGGGCGCATCACTCGATGAAGCAGCATTTGAGGGTCATGTTAGCCATGATACGTGAGCTTGCGGCTGCTGGGCACAATTTGACTCAAGAGCAGCAAGTACAAGCTGTGATTCGCTCTCTGCCAAATTCTTGGGAGCAGATAAAGCAGAACATGATGCACAATGAGAGTGTGAAAACATTCGAAGACATATTGCATCATATGGAGTTAGAGGTTGAGCGTCTTGAGGCGGCTAAGTCTGATGGTTCTGCTATGGTGGTTGAGTCGAGCTTACGTAGGACTTTTCAGTTCAAACGTGGAAAAGCAAAAGGTGCCCCTAAGAAGCAAGCAGCAGCTGTGCTAAAGCCCAATGGCGCTAGAAATTTCAAGTGTAGGGGTAAGAGAGGTGGCAAGAAGGTAAAGGCTAAATTGACATGCTTTAATTGTAACAAAGAAGGACACTTCGCTCGGGATTGTCCTGAGCAGAAGAAGGTACTCCCTTACTTAATTTCTCGCATTCAATGCTTTGTTTCTAGTCAAGCATTAATTGCTCATTCTCCTCATTTTTGGATTGTAGACTCCGGAGCAACAGACCACATCGCGAGGGACAGAGTAGGGTTCATTGAGTATCGCCGAGTACCTGCTGGGAGTAGAAAAGTTTACATGGGAAACGAGTCCAGTGTGGAGGTGCTTGGCATTGGCACATACAAGCTGGAAATGCGACGAGGGTGCACCTTGTATCTTCATGATGTTCTTTATGCTTCGGATATTCGGCGAAACTTAGTTTCAGTTATTAGCATGATAAGCCTTGGTTTTAGCTTCTGTTTTGAGAATAATGGTGTTAGCATTTATTTGGGAACAATTTTTTTATGGTTTTGGTTATCTTTCAGATGGTTTTTTAGTTTTGGATGTGGATGATTCTAGTTTTAATAAAAATGCCAATGGCTCTGTTTCGAATATTGCATCTTTTTGTGATAATGATTCTATGAGATGGTATGCTAGATTAGGCCACATAGGGCAAGACAGGATGACTAGATTGGCTAGAGAAGGTCTTTTAGGCCCACTCGCTAGAGTCACTTTGCCTACTTGTGAGCACTGTCTTGCTGGTAAGGCAACAAGGAAACCATTTGGGAAAGCCATAAGGGCATCTATCCCATTACAACTTATTCATTCTGATATATGTGGACCAATGAATGTGAGGGCAAGGCATGGAGCCCCTTATTTCATCACATTTATAGATGATTGCACGCGTTTTGGTCATGTCTATTTGATTTCTCACAAGTCAGAAGCATTGGATTGCTTTAGACGGTATGTTAATGAGGTTGAGAATCAATTAGACAAGAGCATTAAGGCTCTAAGGACTGACCGAGGATGTGAGTATCTATCTGAGCAATTTAAAGTGCTCTGTAAGGAAAAAGGAGTTATCAGGCAATTGACAATTCGTAGGATTCCGCAGCAAAATGGTGTAGCGGAGAGAAGGAATCGCATATTGCTTGACATGGTTAGATCAATGATGGTGCAAGCTAATCTTCCCATTTCTTATTGGGGAGATGCTTTATTGACTGCTACCTACGTCCTTAACCGTGTGCCCTCCAAATCAGTTCCTTCCACCCCATATGAGATGTGGACTGGCAAAAAGCCTGATTTGGGTAATTTGCGGCCTTGGGGTTCGGCAGCTTACATACACAACGCTTCTCATAAGTTTGGGAAGTTGGGCCCTAGAGGAAAGAAGTGTATCTTTATTCGGTATAGTGAGCATTCTAAAGGCTATGTGTTTGTTGGAGAGCATCCGGATGGAAGTGTGACTGAAATTGAGTCACAAGATGTGGATTTCCTATAGGAGGATTTCCCTAGCAGAGGTGAGGTAACTAGAGAAGTAGAACTCTATGAGATGAAGGATCTACTTGAAGGCGCACCTAGTAACCTAGTAGAGAATGAGGAGATAATCCCTCAAGCTCCTAGGGACAGTGGGAGCGATCTACCCGCCTATGGATTAAATCCAATGGATGAGGATTCTCAGGATTCTCAACTATCTAGAAGCAAACGTGGTGCTATACCCCGTCGTCGTTTTGAGATTGAAGGGGAAGCATTCATGATTGCTCCGAGTGATGAGATGGAGCCTAAGAATCTCAAAGAGGCTTTCTCATCCCCTGCTAGTAAAGAATGGAGTACTACAATGGATGAAGAAATAGAGTCTACGAAAAAAAATCATGTCTGGGACTTGGTTGATTTACCGCCAGGGCACAAGACTATTGGGAACAAATGGGTTCTCAAAATCAAGTGCAAAGCAGATGGTTCCATAGAAAGGTATAAGGCTCGCCTAGTGGCGAAAGGTTACACCCAACGAGAGGGTGTGGACTATGAGGAAACTTTTTCACCAGTTGTAAGGTTTGCCTCTATTCGCCTAATTCTGGCCATAGTAGCTCAGTTGGACTTAGAGCTATATCAGATGGACTTTAAGACTGCATTTCTCAATGGAGAATTGGATGAAGAGATCTATATGGATCAACCAGAAGGCTTTGTCGTAGTAGGTTAGGAGCGCAAAATTTGCAAGCTTCAACGATCTATTTACGGCTTAAAGCAATTATCCAGACAGTGGAATATGAGATTTCATCGAGCCATTATTTCTAATGGGTTTACGATGATCAATGAAGATCACTGTGTGTACGTTAAGCGGTCCAAGGACATTTTTCTGATATTGTCATTATATGTAGATGACATATTATTGGCCGGAAATGACAAGGAGATGATTGTCGCCACTAAAAGGTGGTTGTTCTCTACATTTGAGATGAAAGACATGGGTGACGCGAGCTATGTGCTCGGTGTTAAGATCCTTAGGGATCGCTCTAGGAGACTTCTTGGTTTGTTTCAAAAGACTCACATTAAGACTATCCTAGAGCGATTCCAGATGTAGAGCTGCAAACCTATTGACACTCTTGTTGCGAAAGGCGAGAGCCTAAGCCTTGATATGGGTCCTAAGACTCAAGAAGAGAATGATAAGATGGCTCGTGTTCCCTATGCAAATGTTGTTGGAAGCTTGATGTATGCTATGATGTGTACACGCCCTGACATTTGTTATGCAGTTGAATTGGTGAGTCGTTACCAATCCAACCCAGGACCAGCTCATTGGAAAGTAGTTAAGAGGATATTACGATATCTTAGAGGGACTGTAGATTACACACTTTGCTACCAAAGTTTAGATCTACATCTAGTTGGCTATTGTGACGCTGACTGGGGAGGAGACTTAGATGAGTGTAAGTCTACTTCAGGATATGCTTTCATGTTTAGTGATGTTGCTATTTCTTGGAGCAGTAAGAAGCAATCCTGTATCGCCTTATTGACTATGGAGGCTGAGTTTGTGGCTTGTTCATCTGCCGTTCAGGAAGCCGTTTGGTTGAGGAGATTCCTTCAGTATTTGGATGTTGTCACACACACTTCAGACCCTGTGACTATCCATTGTGACAACATGGCTGCACTCGCTTACGCTAAGGATCCTAAATACCACGGCAGAACCAAACACATTGATGTGAGGTTCAACTTTATCAGAGACATTGTGGCGCAGAAAGAAGTGATCCTGGAGCACATCCCTACGAGTCGCATGGTTATTGCTAGAGATGTTTATCTTACTCATGTTAGGGCTTTAGGACTACGTAGGTGGTGATATATTTATGTGTATTCAGTTGAACTCATATTTTTTTGGGATATTTATGCCATTAGTATTCATATTTGTTTCTATTACACATTTATGTTTACTACTTTTTGCAATGGTTTGTGAATTAGCATACACAAAATAATTAAATTGATGTTAGCAGGCAAGATTGGCTCACTCACATGAGCAATTGCCCTTAGCGCTAGGTAGCGAGTAAGGATGAGACTAGTGGCTTATTGTATTTGGAGCAAATAGAGAAGCTAAAATTATCCACTAGCTATATCGCCTTGGTTGGAGCCAAGATGAGGTCTTGTTGGGGACCGACCATGGATATGAGAGTACCCACTTTTCCATGATGTGCCTGTTATGGATAGCCAGATGCGATATCTCATTTGATGCCTGAGAGGCGAGCAAATAGAGAATTCGAGTTAGACGTTAGGAAGCGACTTGTGCGCTTAAGAGCGACTAGACTAAGATCTGTATGGTGTGTGAGTTTAACATCACTCTTTGGAAGAGTTACTCCACTATAACATGCATTCATACTGCATGTGCTTATCGCCCGTTAGCGAGGTGAAAGAATGGATCCCTGCTTCTTCACCGTGTGAGTCCTAAAAGTCATTTTTCCCTAAATGACTTCACTTTGTGCCTTTTGTGACCTTTGACTATGTCATAAGATGAGGAGTTGATGTTCAGCTACTTTGGTATGTTGCCTGCGGTCATGTATGATTTGGCTTTAAGGGACATTACTAGGAAAGCGGTCAATTTCAAATTGAATGATATGAGGGTAAAGAGAAGATCATCTAGTTCTACATCTCTGCTCTATATTCATTGTCGACAACTCACATCACTTTTTGTGAGATGCTGATTGGGTGTGAATATAATACGGGACCTAAGAGAGTCAAACATGCTCTTTGAGGGAGTAGAGATGTTTTGGACCGATGTAGCTAGATGGGTCTGGGTACATGAGACACTATTTCTGTTCATTTTGGGTTGATGTCTCTATGCTGACTCATATTGAGTTTCTAGTATAGAGCTCCCACATGCAGGTGTTCTCAGCGCTTGCACGGTGCATTGGCTAGTATGAGATTGTTCATTTTTGGGGAGATTGAGATAGAGATGTGGCAGTGTCATGCCAACTCATGTGCGAGTCGGAGATGTTAGAAATTGGGCGCCCATGTGGCATGACCCTTTAAACCTTATCTATATAAGTTTGAATTTGAATTCAAAACTTATTTGGATGACTACTCAGGATATCTATATCTATCATATCAACTGATATGGATAGATGAGAAATTATCCTATATATCTGATATGATATGGGATATGGGTAATCAGAAAAACAACGTATGTTTTATGTTTTTCCCATATACTGACTCTCTCCCATAAAACAACGATCAAACCATTTTACGTGACTTGTGTGGGTGATACTCATTTTGTAGTATCACTCCATTGCTGGGTTGATTGTTCACATTTTGGAAGCACGTGATTTACCCACGAGATCCTTCACTTCAGACTCTGCTAAAAGGTATGACTATGTAAATATTTCATCCGCTGTGTTATACTTTGATTTATAGTTGCAAATTTTGTTCCACGTTGCTTGAAGTATGAATAGCAACATATTTATTTTAGAGCTCATACAAAGCACCACATACCATGGAAATGTTTCTAGCAGCTTCTGCCTTTGGGTAGATCTCTGGAAAACAAAACTCAACAAGCATCATCTTGTATCGTGGATCCAATACTATAACTATAGCCATCAATAAATTACACTCACCCCAATACTTCTCAAACTTTTTTTTCATCTTCAAAACCATTACTTTAATATAGTCATTATCATCCACTAACTTTTCATCCAATATTTCTTTTATCCTCTAAATCTCAATAAGGAACAAATTCAAAGTTGGATATTCACTTCCAGATATGATATTTGTGACTTCATTGAATATTGCCAAGACTTGACACACATTCTCAATTTTCACCCAATCTTCAAGGATAGACACATAAATAAAATTTGAATCCCTTTCTTGGTATCTTGGAAAGACGTCTTTAAAGTCCAAAGAGGCAGACAACATCATATATGCTCCATTCCACCCTGTAGGACAGTCTAAAATCATCTTTTTTGAAGGTAATTGCAATTGCTTAATAATCTCACTGAATTGATTGAGGCGTGTTTCTGATGCATTCAAATACTTGACGCCATCCCGAACACTATCAATAATGTCTCCAATTTGGCTAAGCCCATCTTGCACCATGATATTGACTATATGTGCACAACAACGGACATGAAAAATTTTGCCATCAAAAAGCAACTTCTTTAATGCAAAAGTTTCTTTCAAAATCCTCAAGCAAACATCACTGTATAATGCATTGTCCACGGTAATAGTAGAAACCTTGTTTTCAATTCACCATTCAACTAAGCACTTGTAAAGCGCATCTACAATGATAACCCTAGTACGTGGATGATGTACATTGCAAAAGTTGAGGCCACGCTTTTGTAACTTCCAATCTTCATCAATTAAATGCCTAGTATCTTTTGCCCTGGTTTCTACAAGTCTGTTGTGATACTAATCCTGTTAACACTCTTCAACAATGTTTTCAACTTCTTCTTCTCTATCTCATAAGTTGACACACAATTATTTTTTGCAGTGGTATGAGATATCTTCTGCCAATGTGGACTGGCGGTCTTCATGAACTCGTTGAACAAAACATGCTCCATTTTGATAAATGAATACTCATGATAGAGTATCATATGAGAAGCGGCTTCTCTCACATTCGCATGGTCATACTTGAAGGTTGCAACATTGGTTACACTATCTGAAGCTGTAGTATCCAATGATATAACCTTTTGCTTCTTATCTAAAAGTTGACGTCTTGTACAATTAGCCAAGTGCCTATGAAATTGAGTAGTAGCACCAGTAGTAGGAATGGAAAATCGAGATTTACAATGCATGCATTTAGCCTTCTTTGTACCATTTGGAAAAACCACTTCATTCATTTCTTTCTAAGCTTTTGATGTTCGTTTCCTCTTCTTCTTGTCGAATGGGTTATTCTCGTCTTCAACAACTTCATTATTGATCCAATTGTTGTCTTCTCCTATGTCATTAACCACATCATTTATATCTTCATCAACATTATCCATGTGTGGATTAGTAGATGACTCCTTAAATGATGAAAATTGTGTGCACAAATCTTGTTCTGGAGAAGTGAGACTAATTTGTCGACTTGACATATCTGTGAAAAATAATTAAGCAATTAGCTAATGAGTACATAAATAAATTAACAATCAATATGAAATTTAACTAAAATACAATTGAATTGAATTATAAGTTTGAACAAGAATACAAAATGTCCCAGCCATACAAGAAACAAGTTTTAATGGGTTTATATGTTGTTCTACTTATTTTAAATATTTTTCATGGCTGTTTGTAATGGGTCCATATACTGTAATTTCAACCAAAGAATCACATTAACATATATAGAAGGCTTTACTTTATTTGGTTTCATTTATATAATCTAATTTCTGGAAGAAAAAAAAAAAAGAAACTAGTTTGATAAAAATAAACAGCATTTGTAACTCAAAAAAATAAAAATAAATAAACCCATGTAAAAATCATGGCTAATAATAAACAACATTTCTACCCCCAAGCCAAAATAGAGTTTTTTATTCATCTCACAGTGCTATCATTTGTCAACTTGTACATAATAATACATGGTTATAATTGTGCAAGCAGGTGAAAGGTTGGAGGAGAAATCCAAATAAACCCCAAATTTTTAAAGAAAACCTATTCAAAAAGCACTATCGTTGTTAATCTCTATAAGAAACAAGACAATCACCAAGCACGATTTGTTACATTTTACCTCTTTCGTGTAATATTATATATATATATATATATATAAGAGAAAGCTAAGAATTCATAACAAATTGACAATCAAATAATAAACCCCTAATTTGTATGTTCAAGATAGGGATAATATAAAGAAATTTTAATCCAAGAAAATAGAAGAAAAAAAAAAAAATCAAGAACATGAACAGAAGTTGAAGAATGAATGAGGAGCCTAGGTCAATAGAAAGAAGAAACTCACCATAATGGATTCAAAGAGAAGAGTTATCTCCTTGTGTCGTCACTTCCCCAGAACGAAGAATCCTTGCCTTGATGGTAATATCAACCACCAATGATGCCTCTGAGGCTCTCTCCACCTCTCTGCCTCCCTTCTCTCTGTATCAACTAATGCTAAAGAGCAGTAAAATGAGAACCCCTATTTATATATATATATATCCCAGCTCATAAGCCTTAACGAGCCGAGCCATAATGGGCTCAAGCTCGGCTACTTGATTAAACGTGTCTAGACCCTAAGTTTGAACTCATTTGTTAAGAAATCAAACCGAGCTCGAATGAGCTGTTATTGAGCCTCGTCGAGCCTCGAACTGTTCACAAACGACTTGATTTATTTGTAGCCCTAACTGTGAGCGTTTCTTTTGTTTGGTGTGTTGCCTTAATCTCCATTTTAGGTAGTTTGGGGTTTTTTATTGCCAGTTTGTCATGGATTTTGTTTTTGATTGGCTTGTTGGGTATGCCAACTTTGTTGGCATATCCTTTTAAGCAATTATGCTTTTATCCTAGGCCATTCTTATTGATGTTATTTAGGATTGATTTGAGATGATTTAAATAAGTGTACTTTTTGACTTTTTATGAAAAGATGTGCAGAAAAGCAGAGAGGTGATGTGATGAAAAAAAGATAAAAAGATAAAAAGTGTGTACTTACTAGTACACCCCAAACAAGGCCTTAGTTGTATTGCTTATACTTCTCTTTTCATCAACATATCTTTATTTTGCTGATAAAAAAAAAAAAAATTGTAATTAGTTTGATTTAAAGTTGGTAATTTACATTGGTGTCGTTTGGTAACACTTACGTTTTCAGTTTTTTGTTTATATTTACAAAAATTTTAAAAATTCAAATAAAAACTTGTTTGGTAAATTTTTGATTTATAAATCAGTGGTCTCAGTTTATAAATTTGGCCAAAAAATGTAAACTCAAAAAATGTGTTTCCGTTTTGAGTTTCGAGTTTTTTTTTTTTTCCCACCCAACACTAGTCACCACTCACCACCGTTTTCCGCCACCACCCGCCACCACTCACCACCCACCTGCCACCATCACTCACCACCCACCACCCACTCGTCATCCACTTGCCATCACCACCACCATCACCACCACTACCCACCTGTCATCCACCCGCCACCCGTCACTACTATCCACCGCCCGCCACCACCACCCGCCACCACCAGCCACCCACCCGCCCGCCACCACCACCCACCACCCACCACCACCTCCATCATCACCCACCCGCCACCCACCACCACCACCACCACCCACTCGTTACCACTCACCACCCGTCACCGTTACCCACCCACCTACCCACCCACCACCACCACCACCACCACCCGCCACCTACCTACCACCACCCACCATCCGCCACCCACTCGCCACCACCACTACCACCCACTCGCTACCACCCACAACCCGCCACCGTCACCCACCCACCCACCCTCCCACCATCACCACCCGCCACTCACCTGCCACCACCACCACCCACTCGCTATCACCCACCACCCACCACCGTCACCCACCCACCCACCCACCACCACCACCACCCGCCATCTGCCACCCACCTACCACCACCACCCACCACCCGCCACCACCACACCACCACTCACTCGCTACCACCCACCACCCGCCACCGTCACCCACCCACCTACCACCACCACCCACCCGCCACCACTCGCTACCCATCACCCACCGTCACCACTTTCCATCACCGTCTTCCGCCGCCACTTGCCACCACTTGCCATTTCTCACTCTTTTTTATATTTTAAAAATTTTCAAAACATTTTGTCAATTACCAAACGCGTTTGTAGTTTATGTTTTTCTAAAAATAAACAAAAAATAAACAAAAACCAGTTTATAAAATTTTTGTAAATACAAACTGAAAACGTAAACGTTACCAAACAGATGTGTTTTGATTTTTTTTTTTTCTTTTTTCAGTTGTGATTGAGAGTTCAATTTTGTTCATATGTATGTATGGGATTTCTATTGTTGTCGTAAAGATATTGCATGAATTCACATTTCAAGAGTTAATTGATATTTTGTGTGAGAGATTGGAAATTTTGATATCTGCAGTAATTTCCCTTTCATATTCTGTTCTTGGTTATGCAAATTGTACTCTTTAAAGTGAAAGTGATTTCCAAAACATGTTGAGTTTTGCATGTGCACTTGGTGCCCATGTTGTTGAAGTTATTACTAAAGAATGTATGAATTGTGAAAAATCTATGATTGAATCCAGTTGCTCAGAAATTTCTTATTTTGATAGAGGTATAGATTTAGATCTTGAGAAGAAGTCATATTCTAAGTTTTGTGTGCATGAAGAAAATGTATTTTTGACATCTAGTTGGACAAATAACATTAAACAAGTTGGTCAAGTATTTGAATGTGGTGCAATTAATAATATTTTGTGCAAGTATGCGATTGAACAAGGCTTTGAGTTCAATTATGTTAAAAATGATAAGACAAGAGTAACTGCAGAATGTGCAAATAGAGCTTCTATGGGCTGCAAGTGGCGTGCACATGCTTCCATGGAAAAATTGAATGATTTTTTCTATATTAAGAATTTAAATAATGAGCACATATGTGGTATTAATGTTCGTACTTGAAAGAATTCTAGAATGGCTTCAAATTTAGTTGCTAGTTTGTTTAACAAACCTTTTTTTTTTTGTCTGGTTGATGATGTTAAATATATGAAAGGAAATTATGGTACAAATATTAGTTATTACCATGGATGGATGGGGTTGGAGAAGCAAGAAGTGAACTCTATGATGATCAATGTTTGTCCTTTGATCAATTATGACAGTATCTTAATGAGGTTTTGATAGTTGTCGAAATATATACATTTAGATCCCTTAAAGTATACTTGTTAGATCCTTTATAATCATTGGTACTTGATGATTTTAATATATTTGTGTATGTATAGGTCACCAATTTCACATTTGAAACTTGAGACTATGCTCCAACTCAACTCTGAAGGCCCAAATGAATCCAATAATTTTAATCATGCAAGAAAAGTCTAACCCATGAAGTTTGAAGAAATAAAAGTTAGATTTGATGCAATTCTGCCAGAAGAGTCACTCTACACAACATTCGGTATTTTGGCATATCTCTCTCATATGATATCAGATTAAGGTGAATCAAGAAGCGTTGGAAAGATAACTTAAAGGGCTACAATTTTGTCATAAGATGAGTAAAAAAAATTGGGAATAATTCTATCCGAATTTCCCTTTTATTTGGAGAATTCTAGCCTCTTGTGCATTATTTAGATGTCTCCTATGTTTATAAATACAGAAGCCTATTGATCATTAAGGTTATGAGGATTCTAAAGAAAAGTGAAGAGATCAACCATGAGCTGCTAATCTTTTTCTTCAGGATTGAGATGAAACACTAATCAAGTAAGTTATATTAATGTATTGTGATTTTAGTTTTGATTTGGTTTGGATAATCATTGTATAACTTTCAAAGATTATTTACTCAAGTAAAGTTTTAATCTAGTGAATGTAGTCGATTTTTGTGATAAGAATATATTGTTATACAATTATTTTATTCATTTGTATATACAAATCGTGAGACGATTCATACCTGAGGAAGACAAGTCATGCTACAACTCTAATTTAGTATAGACAATTCATACCTACCGAAGATGATTCATGCCTACGATTTGATTATACTCATTCTCTTGATGATAATATCAGGGCTTGTAGCCATGATATATCATTATTATCCGAATCATTGATTTACTAGAATCCAATATATTAATAACTTGCTATGAGATTAAAGGTGGATTCGAAACCCCAAACCATTTTCTACTTAAATTCCACCTTAATCTTTCTTTTTGTTTAATAATTATTTTTAGTTAATTTTAGATTAAAATAAAATATTCATTTGATTCGAATTAATTTTTTAATATTTAAACAACTTTAGTCTTTTAGTCCTTCTGGATCGATACCTGAACTTACCATTATTCTATGAAATTGAGATTTAGTTTAGTTCTTTATTTTTGGTGTGAAAACAACCTACCAGGCTTTTAGTAAAAATCCTGGTAGTCAGTTTGAGTTGGATTTTGAGCAGAAAAATAATCGTTTCAAAAGGTTGTTTGTTGTTTACATGATTTTTTTTTTTTTTTTTTTTCACAGGTTTAACTTTTCTCGTCCAATGTTATTTCTTGATGGAAATTTTTTTAAAGGACGTTACAATGAAACTTTACTTGCTGCAACCATAAAAGATGGAAATGAAGCTACTTTTTGTTAATTGTTACATATTATTGGGCTTAAAATTGTTTCAAATAAATTTCCTTATTCTTTATTATTGGATTTTAAGTCAATAAATTAAAATTTAATAGATTTTGTGTAATGTAATTGACACAGTAACGTAGTGAAACTTAACTGTATCTAAAACACAGTGTAATTTTTGTTTTTGTGTTTGTTCTTTGTGAGTTTAAAATTCTATTGTATGCAATATATTGAAATTTCACTTTATGTTATAGTAGATTTGGACCTAGTTTATGTACTTTATTAAGGTAGATGCCCGTGCCCTGCCGAGTGAAGGAGAGATTGATGTTATTTTTTATTATTGTTTTATGTAGGCATTTTTCCAGTTGCTTTTGTTGTTGTTCATTATGAAAATGAAGATAATTGGTTTTGGTTTCTGCAACATTTTGTTGGAATATTAGCACCAAAAAGAATTTTGATATTGATTTTTGATCAAAATATCGTTCTTAAGGAGGCAATTTGAAGCATTTTTTCAAATTACTATCATTGTTTTTGTCTTCAACAAGACAAATACTCAAGTGGTTATAACAACCCATTTAGGGAGAAAATTGTTTCTAAGTTTTGTGAATGTGCTTATGCTCCAACAATGTTTGAATTCCATTGCAAGCTAAGAGAATTGAAAACGAAGGGAAAGATATTGTTGAAGCTTTTCTTTATAAAATACCATTTCAACATTTGAGTGCCGCATATTTTGAAAGGAAACGATATAGAGAAATGTACTCAAATGTTGTGAAGTGTTACAATTTATAGATTTTGGAAGCTCAACACTTATCGATATAGATCAACATGGAAAAACTACTCAACAAGCGCATTCAAATCTTTCTCAGTTTTCTGAATTGCAGCTACTGCATGCTCACATGGAAAATCCTTAATTTACCAATTGCGACAAAAGCAACTACACAATCCAACATCAACAGTCACAAATCGAAATGAGTGCACTTCAAAAATGTTCTTAGAAGAACTATTAACAATCCATGTTCTACCATCCTGAAAAGCCTTTACCAATTGCCATTCATATTAGTACAGAGTACCGATGAACACTTATTAGCATAATCTCTTGGCATAGACTATCACATTTTATGATTTTCTAATAATGCTCTTCATATGTAATAACTATGACCATCTTATAATTGCTTCATTAGATTGTTCAAATTGTTAAAAAGTTTTCAATCATTTATCTTATTGCCTTCCAATTATCAAACCATTCAAAAATTTAAGTGTGAAATTGAGCAAACAAAATGTACATACAAATACTATTTGATTTCTATTTTCAATGGTATCAGCACAAAAACTATTTTTTTTTTTACAAAAAAGAATAATTTTTCCCAACTTCATGCACATTTACAAAATTTGTGTAACACCCCCAAAATAATTCCAACTTAACATCAATTACAAACATGCTCCACGTTCCCAAACAAGCATAAAATCAATCCTAATAATTCTTTGTAACGCCCTGAAATATCAACCCGGAGCACACCACAACCATATATAACAAAATACCATTAAGTTATGTTTCTCATTGAACTAAGGTTTAAAATTTACAATTCCCCAATTCAGACACTAACTGCCATTCATATCCTTGAGTTAATTCAATAAGCCAGAAGACTATACAAAAGAAATTTGCCTTAAAGGCTAACACAAAAATTCAAGGCCTTGCCTTATACAACAAAATAGGTTCATAACTCTTGTCACAAAAGATCGAGGTCTTCACAACAAAAACATTCTTGAACCACAACTTCCTAAATACACAAAATGTGTACTTCAAATCATTGATGTGGTGTTAGTTCTTGAAACATCAAATAGGGCTGCGCTACATGCCCAGTAGAGTTACATTTAACAAAGTGTCTAATCAATTGAATACTTACATGGCACAATTATATCTCACATAAAATTTCGGCTTAAAGTTTAAACATTTAAAATAAATAAGTAAATAAAACAAACATGCTCATTGCCAGAAAACCTTTATCAATACAGGGGAGTAAATAAGTGATAAATCCCTTGTAGGAGTCCCAACACATACACACACACACACACATATATATATACATTTGTAACCGAAAATATCCCCCACATTTACTGACTACAATACGGTAGGACGTGGGCACCCAAAATCTTCTATTTTTCTACTTTTGCCGACTATTATAAGGCAGGACCAGTGGACGTCCAAAAATATTTTCCCACATTCGTCCAGCGATATGCGCAGACAAGGCAATTGGGCACCTTGACTCCCCACGCGGGTACCAAATACAATACACAACTCAAACCAAACCTGACTCACTACCCGGACTCATACTCTATTTACCTCCCCTTGAACCATTTTTCAGAAGAATTAGTGTCCAATATAACAAGAAATAAATACAGAAATAGGATTCATAATTTCATTTATATCCAAATCACAATCTCAATTCAACTATTGCCATCCATAACTCCCATCCTCTAATCATTCATAAAATTTCAAGAACTAAAGGTAATTTTAGTCACAATAGCACTATTCATCAAGATCAAAATTAGGGTTTCAATAATTTTGGGGCTTTTACTTTATTTTCATAAATATATACATTTTCAACATCAATAATCATACTCTATGAAAGATTGAGTAAAACTCCAACAATAATCAAATAAAATTTTCCATTTTTGTCAAATACAAGTTTTACCTCACTCAATCTTTAAATTAAGTCTTATATTTACAATCACACCACGTAAACATCTTCAAATTAAAGAGGTACTAAGTTAAAAGTAACCCTACCTCAAGAAAAGAGAAAGAAAGCAAGACTTCTAGAAGAATCCTTCACAAAACCAAGATCCAATTGGTAGAGAGGATGATCTTCACGTGTACTTCACTTCTTGCAAGTGATTTAGGCTAGATCTTAGAGAAATGAAAGAGATTTAGGGAAAGAAACTTAGGGTTTTCGGAAAGAGGGAAAGAAGGAAAAAGATAGAAAGAAAAAGGTGAAGAAATGATCTAGAGAGTGCCTTTTTAAATTGTTGATTTCGCGTAAACCGCTCGAGCGATCTTTTCATCACTCAAGCGGTAAACGAGGCTTCTCAGTATTTTTGTTTGCAAAACGAGATACTGGGAGCCCTGCATCTTCGCTCAAGCAACCATTAGTTAGCTTGAACGGTTTACCTTGACCTACAAAACTACTGGATGCCCTCGATCTTCACTCGAGCGGTGCTTTCACCGCTCAAGTGGTCACCTGGAACAAAATGTCACATTCTCTTTCTCATTAAACTATAGATTTCAACTTAAAAAATTACAAATTAGCTATTCACAGTTCAATAAGTTAGAAAACTAAACCATTGTCCCTTAGGTTTACACATTTCAAGCGTGGCCATTAAAACAAAAAGGCACGTATGTCAAAAGAGAATAATATAAAAGTTCAACAATTAGATTACAACTTCAAAAGATCACAAATTTTAAAAACAAAATAAAAATGTTGGTTATCTCCTCCTTCATTGGCGTGGTTGCGGTTCACCAAATCCTAAAATGTTGTTAGATAAGAATGAGCAATTGTCCAGTAGAGAATATATGTAACCAAGTATATAAAAATTTGATTTAAAATATGCAGGATCACCACCAATGCCCATGGATACTATGTTTCTAAATTTTTCTAGAACAAAACACAACTTCCACATTTCTCCGTCCTCACATGGATGGCCAATGGGCACCTCAACCCTTCAACATTTGTTGTCCTTACATGACCAGGCAAATGGACACCTCAAAACATCCCCATATTTGTTGTCCTCACACAACTGGGCAAGTGGGCACCTCAATTTCCCTCGTGTAGGTAAGGCTATAGCACACAACAAGCAAAATTCCGAAACTAATTTCTTATCACAATACAAGAATCTCAATACCCTTCAAATTTACTCATATATTTCTCTTCCATTGTTAATCATGATCCATGAACAAAGTTTAGGGTTTCACTATAATTTTAGGGCTTTTCGTTTCATTTCTTTATATTTCTTGATTTATGCTTTTTATGCTATCTTTCATTAGTAGATACTTAAATCTTTCACCAATTTTGGGAAAAACTTAATATCATCATAAATATTCATATACATACATATATATATATATTACCCATTCCAAATCATATGCCCATACCATAAGATTTACACACATTTAAACCAAATTATAGGTATACAAGGATAAATATATTCCTACCTCAAGAGTTGTGAGAGAGGAGATGAAAGCCCAAAGAATGAACTTCCATGATAGCAAGATTCAATCGGTTCAAAATGTAACCCTTGATGAGACAAACAACTTTGATGAAGGAGCAATGATGGATTGTAGCTAAAAATATATGAAATCTAGTGTTTAAAAGCTAGGTTTTTCGAAAAACGGGGTTTAGAGAGAAGGAGTGTGAAAAGTGTGTCCAAAAAGTGTTTGGATTGAAATTTAACATTGTTGTCCCGAACAGACCGCTCGAGCGAACTTTTCATCGCTCAAGCGATACACCAAATACAAATAGACAGCTCGAGTGAACTATCCATTGTTCAGGCGGTAAACGTGAGGTCTTAGAAGTTTTACAGAGTTACAATGAAACTGCTTGAAGCTTGATGTCTTCGCTCGAGCGACCACTCTATCGCTCGAGCGGTCTCGCTTGCAAATGAGCAAGATATTGGGAGCTCTACTTTACTACTCGAGTGACTAATTGACCACTCGAGCGACCAATTGACTGCACAAGCGGTCATTGAAAACAGGTTGTTACATTCTACCCCCCTTAAAGAGTTTCGTCCCCAAAATTTTGTGATTCCTATTACGAACAACACCAACAATCCCCAAGAAAACTAACATTTATTAAAAACCATCCCAATATGCATAATATAATTAAGAAAAACAAAATCAAATCATAACTCATATAATGAAATAAAAGTTCAAGCTTTTATGAAAACAATACTTTTCTGTCACATCTTTTTTACAAATCAAAACACATAATATTTAGAAAAAAATAATAAATTGTTTGAATTACACATCATTAAACAATTCTGGATATTTCTCGCGGACCTCGGCTTCTCGCTCCCAAGTAGCTTCTTCTATTCCATGGTGGCACCACAATACCTTCACTAAGGGAATAACTTTGCCTCTCAAAAACTTGCTTTTGAGAATCCAAAGTCCTTACCGGTCTCTCTTCGTAGGTGGCATTTTTATCTACTTGTAGACTTGTCCAATCCAAAACATTGGAAGGATCGGATTCATACTTACATGGCATGAAAATGTGAAATACATCGTGTACCCCGGAGAGTTATGGTAGTAAGGCAAGATGGTAAACTACTTCTCCCACCCGTTCTATAATATCGAAAAGGCTAATGAACCTAGGTGATAATTTTCCACTTCATCCAAATCTCATCAAACCCTTCCTAGGTGATATTTTCAAAAATACATAATCACCTACTTTGAAAGATAAAGGTCTTCTCCTCTAGTCGGCATAACTCTTCTATAGGTTCTGAGCCGTAATCAACCTCTTTCGAATAAAGGCCACTTTCTCTGTGGTCTCATGGACTAATTCGGGTCCAATCATGGGTGAGTCTCCCACCTCGGTCCAATACATAGGTGATCTACATGGACACCCATACAAGGCTTCAAAAGGTGTCATCCCGAGATGGTTTAAACGTAATGGTTTTGTTCACATTCCCAGTGAAAGCAAACTCAGGCATACCAGGTGGTTTAAACGTGATGGTTTTGTTCACACAATCAATAGTAGCATAATATTTAGTCAGCCAATCCATACCCAGAATACAATCAAAATGATCGATGCTTAAGGGCAACAAATCTACATATAATGTCATACCACCAATCAAAATACCACTTGCCGGGTATACATAAGCACATATCATGGAACCCCTAGATGGTGTAGATACAGATAATAGATAGTTCATAGGTTCTAATGGCCTAGTTAATTTCTGAGAGAAAGCATGCGATACAATTGAATGCGTAGAGCCAGAATCAATCAACACATAGGCATTCTGAGCACAGACAGAAATTGTACCTAACACCACAGACTTAGTGTTCTGAACATCACCAGGCACAAGTGCAAATACTCGACGCTGCCTCAAAGTCTCTTTCCCAGTGTTAGCTTTCATATTCATTTTGGATGCAGAAGCGGATCCGGCTGAACTTGCCGCTGGACGGTTGGCATTTTCGAGCTTGATAGGACAATCATTCATCACATTACCGTTTTTTCCACACCTGAAATAGCACCTAAAGCTCGATAGTAAACCCCTTGTGTTTTCTACCACATTCTGGGCAAGTCAGTGTAGTACCACTACTTTGGCTTGAGCCACTGTAAGATCTCGTATTTTGTCTCTTATTCCCAGTAAATGAACGACTCTTTTTGAAACTGTTTCCAGACCTTTTTCCCATCCAATCAGTTCGTGGGACAAGCGTTTGTTTCTTTGCTGCCAAAATAACTTCCACCATTAATGCCTTGTCCAACACATTCACATACGTGGGTAGATTCATAACTCCCACCCGATCTAGTATACCTAAATCCAGTCCACTCTCAAATTTGCGGGCCTTCTTGTAGTCCGTGTCCACCATATGAGGAGCAAACCTGGCTAACTCAGTAAATTTAGCTTCGTACTTAGCTACGGACACTCTGCCTTGTTTGAGTTCCTGAAATTCTGAAACTTTTCGATCCCAAAAACACTGGAGAAAGTACTTGTCATAGAAGATTGTATTAAATTGAGCCCATGATATATTTTCATTGCCATTCCGAACTAGTAACCACCATCTCCGAGCTTCGTCCTTCAGAGTGTAGGTAGCCAATAAGACTTTCTGAATCTCAGAACAGGGAAATACTTCAAATAGTTCCTCCATCCCTAACAACCATGTTTCAACCTTTAACGGTTCAATTCCTCCAAGAAAGGTTGGCGCTTTCATTTTCATGAACTTCTGAGTCAAATTAATAATGTCGTTATTGTCCGGTTCAATTTGGGCCGGCGGAGGTGGAGGAGGTAGAGGTTGTTGCCTCTGTTGTTGCATTACCACCTCAGTTAAAGCTGTAAGCATTTGTTTGATTCTGTTCATGCGAGTTTCTGAAGATTCACTTACATCGTTTCCCCTTGCATTCTCCATGTTGCTATAGGGAAACATAAGGGCAATAAACATAGACAAATAGTCCTTACCATAATGGTCAAACATTCATTTTAATGTCATGTGTGCATGATCAATTCTAGTTTTCATTCATTTTTTTTTTGAACTCACTCACATACATGTTGATGAGATGACCTTATTTCTTACTAGAACACCCTATAGCTCATATGGACTCGTGTGTGCGGTATAACTCGTGCTCTGATACCACTCTGTCATGACCCGAACCCGCCCCTATGGGTTTAACATCGTAACCGGCTAGTAATCCTTGGATTACCAAAGGCCTCTTGACATAATAACATATAGTAGGGGCTGCGGAAGCAAATACACTAAACATACAAAGTCCATAGAGCTGTGTAGACATATATGGAACAAATAACTTAAAACTTTTTATAGACTTGTGAGTGGCGATATAAATACAATATTTCTACATCACTCCAAGTACATGTTATTAGAAATCTTGTCCAAACACAATATGGAATAAACATAGTCTAATATGATTACAAAAACAGCCACGAAACTTGACTTCATTTGGAACCTCCTCGGGAGGCACAAAGGTTGGCTGACAAAACTGAAGCATAGGCCGTCAACTCTGGGCCTGGTTACGTGCTTACTCACCTACATACATAATATAAATAGTGAGCGATTGCCCAGTGAATAATAACAGAGTAAAGATTTTACTGAATGATGTCCCTACAGAAACAAAGTCTTGTACATAATCGGATGTCATAACAGAGTAGATTCATTGGCGTGGTTACATTTGTATTCAGAACTTAAACATATATCATATCATAGTACGTGGCATATCCATTAGTATTAACAAATCCAATGACCCACAAGGGACTGCCATGAAGGCTTTCTGATGACTCATGTGCACAGAGACGTTTTTTATGACCCATAAAGGGACCTGATGACCCATGAAGGAACTCGATGACCCATAAAGGGACGCATATCATATGATGCCAGGATGTCACGAATAACTTTCAGAATTTTGGACAATCATTCATTCATTCAAAACATAGCATTTCAGAAACTAATCATTGCATGTCATAGCGTTCATAAAATATTTAACATTGAACATAACTTTACAAAGTTATTACTCACAAATAACTGGTAGCTCCGAATAGACGGTGAAGTGGGCAATTCACCTATCCTGAGGCCCGTGACCTACATAACATGGCAGATTCATACATTGAATACACACGCTCTAATTGTACATAACTTATTTCATTTGTTCTTAGTGTGTTTCTAGCCTTTAACCTCATATGGGGTCTTAAACATGGCCTAGGAGTGCCTAGGATGGAATGAGGATGCTAGAATGTACTTGAAAACATTTTTCAAATTTTGCTGAAAACAGAGTCCACGCTCGAGCGTGGCTTTCCTTGCTCGAGCGAACATGCAAAAAGTGAGGTTTCACTCGAGCGTAACTCCCCTCACTCGAGCGGACTGTAAACTTTGAAAAAGTACTGGTTGCTTGCTTTTATACTTGATGGATGCTCGATCTCCGCTCAAGCGTGAGACTCAGACCCTCGCTCAAGCGTGACTTCTGTTGCTCGAGCGTGCTACAAAACATGCGAACTTCTAGGTACATGCATTTCACGCTCGAGTGGAAGTGCTCGCACTTAGAGTGCTCGCTCGAGCATGAAATCCCATGCTCGAGCGTAGATGCAAATTCTGGAATTTCTAGATTTGATCTTCAAGCTCAAACTCAATCTTTAAAGCATCAAACTCGATTTTTCTGGGCCAAAACTTGAGGAAATGCATGAAAACCCTTGAAACAACATGAATTAAAGATTGTGTCAAGAAATCATGGTCCAATGGCTTGCCAATTATGCAAAATTCAACTAAAAGTTTATGAATGATCCAAAAACATGACATGCATGAATTTCTTTGGCCTTAAGCTCCTCAAAACATGATCAAATGCTACAAAACAACTTGAAGCTTGATGACTCTCCAAAATTAAAGTGAATTCAAGACATGCATGAGGGGATTCTTGAAAATCATACTCAAAACATGGGAATTTATGCATGTATGGGATGATTTGATTTCCTTCATTCCTGGCTCAAATCCTACATTAATCAACTTAAACCTCTATAACTCATGTCCTACACATCATGATTGTACATTCCAAGTGTTGAATTCTTACCTAGGCTTGTCAAGGTGAGATCTAGAAACTTGATTCTTGAATCTCTAAGTTCAATTCTTCCTCTTCCTAACAATTTCCCTTGGTTGAGCACAATTTAGATCTCAATTTTCCTTCCCTCTCTCTCTCTCCCACATTTTTGCTTGTAGGCTCAAGAGTGTGTGTTGAATGAAGGAAAGAAAAGATAAATGGAGGCTATAGGTGCCTTATATAGGCTTGATTAAGAGTTGGTTAATTAATTGACATTATTAATTCTAATTTAATCGTTCTGAATCAAATTTTAATTAAACCTACCATAAAATTCTAAAAATTCTAATTAACACATAAATCAGGTCAATTCTTGAATCGGATGCCGATAAGGCCATCATTTCGTAACTCGAAACGAAACAAGAACAGATCTTTCTACGCTGAACAGATATAAACACAAAATAATGCAATGCACATATAATTAACTTAGGATTTCTTCTTAATTACTTGTTAGGCACACTTAAGCATGAATTAACGCTAATCATGGGTTGGGGTTGTTACACTAACTCTCTATCTCCGGAATAATCAAGATTGGTGCGGTAGTCAGCCTAGACTTCAATTCTATGAAGGATTTCTCATATGCCTCACTCCAAAAAAATTTCACACATTTTCTAGTTAATCTAGTCAACAGAGAAGCCAAAGTGGAAAAATCTTTCACAAACTATCTATAATAACCAGCGAAGCCCAAAAGGCTACGAATTTCAAAGGTGTTATTTGGTTTTTCCCAATTTTTCCACTGTGACCTCATCCCAAGAAACAATATGACCCAAAAACTTCATCTCGGAAAGACAAAACTCACACTTTTTATACTAAGCATACAACCGGTGTTCTTGAAGCAATTATAAAACAATTCGAAGGTGTCCCTCATGCTTCTCCTTAGAGGGTGATAAATAAGAATGTCATCTACGAAGACTACCACTAATTTATCGAGGTATTCATGGAAGACTCGATTCGTCAAGTCCATAAGAGTAACAGGGGCATTTGTCAAGCCAAAAGGCATCACAAGAAATTCATAGTGGCCATATCAAGTGTGAAAGGCCATTTTTGGTATATCCTCCTCTTTCACCCACAATTGATGATAACCCGATCTCAAGTCTATCTTTGGGAAACAATGAGAGCCTCGTCAGAAAATTAAATGTTCATAAACATAGAGCCAAATATAGACAATTTGTTTGGATATTAGATATTGAACAATAACCATTCATTTGGAAACACACTATTGAATATATGAATTTTTTTTAGAAACAAGTTTCCAAATAAATGTAATTTGTTCGATACTAAATTTCTGAACAAATTCATAAACTCAACAACAAAAAAACGATAAATATGAATAGAAAACTTACCTTCTCTATAAAAAATTGTTTGGACATGACTTCTTCAGTGTCCATTGTTGACTTCAATATGAAATAGAATGCAAGAATGTTGGATTCAAGCAAAATAGGGTTGAATATGAAAATGCAAAGTGAAGAAAGTAAGAAAAGAAGGGAAGATTGAGACTGATTATGAATGGGGTGTCCGAAACACTTTGATTTGCAATTTTTTCAATATCAAGTACTTTTTGGACATTTTAAATAGGGACATATAATAGTAACAAAAAAGTTTCAATTAGTTGGGATGTTTAACCTAATTTTTGGGGTGCAAATAGATCATCTCATTAACACTTTTAACAGAAAGAATAAAATGACCTTATTAACCTTAATTAAGGATATGAATTTACCATGCTACCCGCACCCCCTTACCTTCCTTTAATAGTTCAAACACAGTCAACAACACGACCACTTTACATTACCCACTACCACTGTGATCCACCACCTTGCACCACCCATTACTATCTGTAGACCTCCCGAACTCGCTCTGTGCGCGAGGGCATGAATTGGGTTCTAGCTACTACAGTTTGGACTCCTATCACGGTTCTGAATCTAATATCACAAAGTGCAATGTAAGACTGATAAATCACCAAAGAGTCCAAATCCGGAAAATCGTTTTGGAAAATCGATTTTAATCAAAAAGCGCCAAACATGGACTGCTTTGCCAGATTTCAGAGTCGCCACCTAAATATTTTGTTTTGGGAAAATTTAGGAAACCCTGACTCGTGCCTAAGGCCACGTGTCCGTCATCACCAAAGTTGCCTCGACTCGAGAACTTGGGTACGAGAGGGGAAGGTCCTGAAATGAGCACCCCCGCCTCGCCCGATCAAAGGATCGACCTCTACTAATCATGATATGTTATTTTGAAAACACATGTGTTCTTATTCCGGTTACTTAGCTAACTTACTACGTGATGTGCACAACATACAAGTATAGACCAAATCGCTTAAGTTGGAACAAAACATCTCATGTTTGTTTTTCGAAAATGGTTTGAAGTTGTTACTCGCAAGTAGGCTAAAACGCGGATTTGCCACCCTCGAGTGGGCTTGAAAACATGATTTTGCCACTCCAAGTGGGCTTAAAACACACCATGATTTTGCCACTCCAAGTGGGCTTAAAACACACATTTTGATGAATTGTTCCAATTCACGCAATGAAGCCTTCATTCACAGGCATTCATGCAGTTAATCACTTAAGTACATAGCCTCATGGAAAGCATGCTATCATGGCAGTCACTTACACTCATGTAAGGATGCTAAAACATAAACACTTACAGTGTACTTCGAGCCAAAAAAGAAAACTAGTTAGAAATCAATGCATGATCCTAGCTATGTTAAGATGCCTAATGCAACACGTGCAAAATGTAACTAAATGGGCTCGGCTATCTAAGATGGCATATGAATGTGACAATTGATACATGTATTCAAATAGGTGTATTGAAATACAATGCGGTTTGAATGATGCGCCGAGCCCGGTGCATGCAAAACAAATGAATAATGCAAACATGCAAAGCATAAGGTATACTAATTGAAATATGCCCTAATCTAACCATTGGAAGCAGTTAAATAAAAGGAGAAAGACGTGGGGTTGGAAGACATTCACACACACATGCACACTTATTACAACATTTGCCCTCTCGACGGAGGGTCCGAATAAATAAGAGCTAAGCTAAGCTACTTATTACAGATCAATTAATCAATTATGCTAAGCTAATTAATTACAAACCAAATTGAAACTAGCTATGCTACGCTAATTAGAATATTACAATAACGAATTAAATTAGCTAAATACATTAACTAATTAATTACAAAAAGGACAAACTAACTAGCTAAATAAAGCAGTTAAAATGGCCTCGAGGGGAGGGAGATATGTATGCTCGGTTTACTTCACCCGAAAATGCATCGCCTTGCCATAAGTTGTCTCTGTTTGCACTCGCGGTGACCTCGGAGCATCGAACACACTTTCAGGTTGCATCTGCCTCAAAACATGAGCATTTTGGAAAAATTTGCTGCAAGTGGCCGGCCGGCCACTTCAACTGGTTGGTAGGCTACTACAACTGGACGGCAAGCCACTACAACTGGCCGGCCGGCCACTTCCTTTTCCAAAACCTCAATTTTGCTGCAACAGAGATCAACAAAGGCACAGCAATGCATTTACAAGGAAATGTGTGTGCAACCACTCTTCTTATCATTTCTCAAGCTCAAAGGAGCGTAGTACTCGACTCTCAAGCCACCAATCACGCGTCTCAATGCATGATGGCCAAAGAGCCAAGCTCGCACAATGTTAGTGAATGCACAAACAAGACTTGAAAAGCCTCCACCCTATCATGCGTGATCAAGGATGTCGGCGACCGAGAAACGCAACACGTTTCATCACTTTGAGTATGAAACGTGCCACATTCCTTGTGTTTGGATTAACATCCGATCCAAACACAATGCGATGCGAACAACATGTTTATCTTTCAATGCAAAAGTGGCATGCACAAGACTCTAAGACCACGGCCTTATCATGAGTGATTAAAGGCAATGGAGACAAAGGGGATTGGTTCACTTTGAGTATGAAGTGGACCAATCCACCTTGTGCTCAACATAGCGTCCGGTTGAACACGATGCAATGTAAACAACATATGTAATGCATGAGACTCAATCATGTAAGCAATGCATGCAAGACATGTTAAAGAGGGCCAAGAGCACTAAGGCAAGTGAAGAACATTACACATGAGGCATGCACTACCATGCTCAAGTGATCAAACCACATATGGGCAGACCTAAGATGCTCCAAAACAACGGCCAATACACACTAAGATTTAGGCACAAAAAGCAAGGAACGCGTGCTCATTCGTTTGCTCGCAAGCAAGGCACAAAGCTTAATTTTCAAACACATTGAAAGAGTGACATATATGAGAGCATGATAGAGGTACAAGAACTAAAATCATATGCCAAATGATGACATATCATGCGAACAACACAGGTATAGCATGTTAGGGTCCTTAAGCATTAAAGCTAGTGAAGTACACAACACTAGGGCTATACAATACAATGCTCAATGGACTAAACCAGCCCTAAACAGACCTCATGCATGCCAAGACAATGGCCAAAATGCTCTGAAATTATAGCATGAAAGGCAAGCAAATGATGTTCATGCAATGACTCATCAACAAGGCATAAGGGCACAACTCTTAAACACAATTAAAGAGTGATAAACATGAGAGTTTAACAAGGCTATATGCTCTGAAATTATGTGTTTAATGATGCCATATCACATAAACATCACAAATAAGGCATGCTAGCAGGCCTAAGGCACAAGGCTAGTGAAGGGCATTACACAAGAGGCATGCAATACATGGCACAAATGATTAAACCAGTTATGGACAGAGCTCAATTAGGCCAAAGCAAAGACCAAAACATGTTGAGATGGCAGCCCAAAAGCCTAGGCAAGCATGCATACATATTGGCTCATAAACAAGGCATAAGGCACAACTCACAAGAACTATGAAAGAGTGTAATATGTGAGAGTGTGACTATGCTATACACACTGAAATCATGTGAGAAATGAGGCTAAGGCATGCAATCACCACAAGTAAAGCATGCAAGAGGCTTTGAAACTCAAAGCTAGTCAAGGCCCTTACACTACAACCATGCACAACAAGTCTCACATGGCCAAGACCACTCAAAATAGAGCTAAGGTATGCCAAAATAATAGCAAATACATGCTGAGATAGAGCTAACACAAGCTAGGATTAGAGGCATAATGCATGATGCGTGTTAGGCCTATAAAGAGAATTGCACTACAAGTACAAAAACCAAGCAAAAGGTGACTCCACCAACCAAAATAAGAGTTAAGGCATGTTTAATAATGACCAAAAACATGCTGGAGTGGAGCCAATACATGCTAGAATAATGGACCAAAGCATTAAGCATACAAGGCTAATTTGCAAGAATTACACTACAAGTGTAAGAAGCAAGCAACCAATGGCCAACCCAACCAAAAACAGAGCTATGGCAGGTCCAACAAGCCACAAAAACAAGCTTGAGCTAAGTCATAAAAGAGTAAAAGAGCATGCTCAAGTATGAGGCCAACAATGCATACAAGCAAGACAAAAGGGAGGGGGATCACCCCCCTCCTATTTTGAACCACAAGAGCAACTTTTTACCACTGAAATTCCTCTGAGTTTCAGTGGTAAAAAGGCCATGCAAGGGAAGAATCAAAAGCTTGGAGAGAATGGCTCAAAAGCTTAGCAAATAAGGCATACAAGGGGATGAAACACCCCCAACTGCCACAAAGCCTTAAACAACCATATTTAACACTTAAAAACAGAGTTTTTTGTAGTTGACAACGAGGCCAAAATAAGCATGCAAAGGTGGTAAAAGACTTAAGCAAAACAAAGCTTAAAATGTGCTAGTCTCTTACCCTTGAAGAAGACAGCAACTTTAGCCACAATTTTTGGACCAAAGCCAATCCGAAGTCCTCAAAACAAGCTCCAAGGGACCTCAGCTCTAAAGTTATGGTGTTTGACTAGGTGTTTGTGTGCAAAAGTGTGAAGAAATAACACTTCTAAGCACAATATAGAGAGAGAGTGTGAGAATTCTTGAGAGAGGGGGATATTTTTGCTCTGGAAAATGTTGAACCCCTCTCAAGGGGGAGGAAGCTCCCCTTATATAGGCCAAGCAAGCCAAAAGGTTTGCTCAATCCCTCCATATGGAGGATGAATTCAGTGAGCCGCAGCTGGCTCAAAAGATCTACAAATATCTAAAAAGGAGAAAAAGTGGCTGCCGGCCAGTTAAGTGGCCGGCCGGCCATTTCCTCTAGCCGGCCGGCCACTTAAAGTGGCCTACAAGGGAGAAAAGTGGCCGGCAAGTGCCATAAGTGGCCGGCAAGGCCCTCCTCTCCCCAAGACAAAAAACAAGGCCAAAACACAAAGTGTTAAGAGGCTCAAAGACAAGGCACTCAGTCGAGACCTTCGGGTGCTCGAAACAAGCACAAACATGCGCAATCATCGCGTGCACAAACGATGACATATGAGTCTTAAGGCTGGTAAAAAATGGGGAGTCTACACTATCGTAATCCACTACCTTTCATCACTCACTAATTCCTGAGCCACTATTATCCACAACCCATTGCCATATAACCCACCCCCATCATTCAACTTACTAAGTTCGCATCTTTCTTTCTCTAAAACAATAACGAAGACCCACACCACATCTCATAACAAATCAAACAATTTGTCTGTAACTCAAAATCAAACGAAACATCTAAACAAAATCGCATAAAAAACTAAACAAAAGATCTAGAAAATAACCTTAAAAATAGAGAGATTAAGTCCTAATCCAGATCTAAAAAAATAAACAAAGGAAAAAGAATTGGGGAGAAGAGAGAGAAAATGTGATCATGGTGGGAAGGTGGATTGTGGCAATGGATTGATCGTGAACGTCTTCATATCCACCAGTAGAATGCAACACGGGAGAGTTTGATTTCGACCTTTGATCATCGTGCAAACATAGGAAAGCTCGAATGCAACCTTGGATCTTTGAGATGAGAGGGTGACCAGTAGGTGTTGGTTTATGTAATAGGGACTGTATTGGATGTTGAGAAAGATGTAGAGAAAGGAAACATAAGTAATGGGATGGGACTCTACCGATCATTTTGTTCTTCTTTGACAAACTCATTAATAAATGGATAATGGGTATGCTTGGTTCATGATCATGCGTTAAAAAATGATTGCGTCTTAAATTTATATATTGGTGTAATGCTTTAATTGATATTTTTGCAAAATTCAATGGCTTAATGAAATGGCTTTGCAGAGATGCATCTACAATAATTTGTTCAAGCTTTTATTGTTTTTGGTTTATGCAATTGATTTTTGCTTTTATTTGTTTGGGTTTTTGCAAAAATTGTTTTCCATATTGTATCACACTATAGAAACGGAGAGACGTAGGGGTAAAATTGGTATTTTAAATAAATTAATTGATGATATAAGCAAAAATTATTACTTAATCTAACTGTAAACTAACAGAAGGGGCAATTTGTAATGCGAATATGAACCTCAATAAGGGGAATGTAATTTCTAGTACCTTAGGGAGGAAGTTGCATTAAAGGCAAACTTCAAGAGAATCAGATCAGATCATTAATAGAGAGGAGTCGCCCCTAACCTTGCCGATTACCTTTCGGCAAATAATTGCTCAAAGCAAGGAGAAAACCAGAATAACAATCGAAGAGTGTTCGCCGGTAGCACCTCATTTCTTTTTCTCAGATCTAATCACAATCACCATTACAACCTACGACTCTATTTCTTTTATTCTTTCTTTTCAAAATCTTTGTGTCTTATATTAAACACAAAATCCCACTTTCAAATCTTCAACTCTCAAACTAGAATTCTTTTCAAACTTCAAATCTTCAACTCTCAAACCATATTTCCTAATTATATTCTAAGCCTTGAATCATCAAATGTACAATAAATATAACCATATCTGTTGGACTCTTTTTGAAATATTTTCATTCTAAGAGTAAATGCAGACTTTGTGTTTGCAAACTTTCTTATTTGAATTAGATTTGTTGAAAAAAATGATGGTTTTATTATTGGGGGTTTTTGAATCTAGATTCGCATTTGGTGGAAAAAGAGGCAGTGATAGGTTAAGTTCTTGCAATAGGTTGAATGACAAGGGCCGATGGAGATTTGAAACTATAAACTATCCAACATGACAGAGACATATATATAACAACAAACTCAAATTTACAACACAAATTCCAAAATTTCTCTTTGTCATTGAACTATAATTTCAAAGTTACAAAATACATATTGAGCTTTCACAGTTTAAGAAGTTAGAGAAAGTTAAACAAATACCCCACGGGCTTACAATATTTAAAACCTACCATTCAATGAACAAAAAGGGCACTTGATTCCAAAACAACATAAAAGTTCAACAATTGAATTACAACTTCAAAATATCTTTGAATTTTAGACAAAATGATAAGTCAGCTTCTACTTCATTGGGGTGGTTGCGGCTCACCAAGTCCTAAAATTTTGTTAGATAGGAATGAGCAATTGCCCAGTTGAAAATATATTTAACCACGTATATAAACATTTTATTTAAATTATGCATAACCATGCCCTTTACTCATGAACACTAATCCCCCAACTTCATATCTCAATGCACATCGTTCCACTTAATTCCACATTTCTCCATCCTCACATGGATGAGTAGTGGGCACTTTAAGTCTTCCACATTTATTGTCCTCGCATGACCGGGCAAGTGGGCACCTCAATTTCCCCACGCAAGTAAGACCATATCACACAACAAGCAACTATCCAAGACTCAAATTTCATCTCAACACAAGGGATCTCAATACATTTCCAATCTACCTATTAATTTCTCTTCTATTACCAACGAAGACCCATGAATAATAATTAGGGTTTTTCATTCCATTCTTTCATTTTTCCAAGATACATGATGTGTTCATTATTTTTCATTAAGAAATAATAAATTCTTCCACAAATTTTAGAGCAAAACTCACTATCACCATTAATGTCCATATGTATATATATATATATCACCTATTCCAAATCACACATCCATATCATGAAATTAACACATATTCAAACCAAAATATACATATACAAGGGTAAAGATATTCCTACCTCAAAGGTTGTGAGTGAAGAGATGAAGACCCAAGGAATGAACTTCCAAAATAATACGATCCAATCAATTCAAAATGTAGCTTTCGGCGAGATTATTTGATGAAGGCACAAGGATGGATCCTTGCTATAAATGGATGAAATCTAGTGTTTTAATACTAGGGTTTTCGAAAAAGGGTGATAGAGAGAGAAAGAGTGTGAAAAAGTAAGCCCAAAATGTGTTTAGATCAAGTTTTAAAACTGTTGTCCTAAACAGATTGCTCGAGCGGACTTTCCATCGCTCGAGCGGTAAATGCAAGGTCTCAGAAGTTTTGTAGAGCGACAGTGAAAATATTGGGAGCTTTATTTCTACACTTGAGCGACCACTTTATCGTTCGAGTGGTCTCATCTACAAACGGCAAGATATTGGGAGCTCTACTTTATCACTCGGGCAATCAATTTATCGCTTGAGCGGTGGCTCAGATCAAGTTGTTATATTCTACCCCCCTTAAAGAATTTCATCCTCGAAATCTCGTGATTCCTGTCAATAACAACTTCGACAATTCCAAGGGAAGACTAACATCATATTAAGAATAGTCCCTACATTTACACCATCATTAAGTAAGAACGAAATTAAATCACAATTCAAATAATGGTATGAAAGTCTAAGTTTTTTTAAGAAAATAACACTTTTCATTACATTCTCTTCACAAGTCAAAGTAAATAATGCCAAGGAAAACAACAAATTAGCAAGATTACACACCATTAAACAAATATGGATACTTCTCATGGACCTCGACTTCTTGCTCCCAAGTAGCCTCTTCCACCCCATGGTGGTGCCACAATACTTTCACTAAAGGAATGACTTTATCTCTCAAGACTTGTTCTCGGGGAGTCCAAGATCTTTACTGGTCTCTCCTCATAGGTGGCATTCTCATCTACTTCTAAGCTTGTCTAATCTAAAATATGGGAAAGATCAGGTTCATACTTACGAAGCATAGAAATGTGAAATACATCGTGTACTCTGGATAGTTGTTGTGGTAAAGCAAGATGATAGACTACTTTTCCCACCCTTTCTATAATGTCAAAAGAACCAATGAACCTAGATGACAATTTTTCACTTCACCCAAATCTCATCAGACCCTTCCTAGGTGTTATTTTCAAAAACACATGATCACTGTAGACACCCCATTTTTTACCGCCCTTACGACTTGGATATCACCACTTGCACACCCAATGATGAATGTGTATGCTTGTCAAGTGCTTGAAGTTCTCAGCAGAATGCCACAGCTTTGAGCCTTCAAACCCTACACACTTTTTTCCTTGTTCTTGGACTAAAACCCTAGTTTTTCAAGCTTGAAAAACCTTAGGACTTGTCGGCCACCACCTTTGGCTACCGGCCACAAGTGTGTTTTGGCAGATATTTTTGCCAGCTGTGCCAGCTATTGTCACAGATGCATACACTTGCTTACACGTGCATGTATTGATATTTCTGAGGGAGTTTGATGTTTGTCTATATATAGGAGACCTGCCCTCTTGCTTTCAAGGTTGGAAAATTTTGGAGCAAATTATTTTCTCTCTCTCTACAATTCTTTCTCTCTCTCTCTCTTGTTAGTTATTGAACCTTTGCCTATACATTCTAAACCAAACCTTGCCGTGTTTGAGCTAAGGTACTTTTGATCCTACTTTGAGCTCTTGAGGGTGTGTATGTGTTGAATTGTTGCTTAGAAGTATTCTCCTCTTCAAGAGGTATAAAGCTTGGTTTGTTTCCTTGCTTTGTTTGCTATTTTTCCTACCATTTTTCTACTATTTTTGGATTGTAGAATCTCTGTAATTTGGGGCTGAAACTTGTGGTTTAAGGCCTTAAAAGGTGGAGGGTTGGTTCACCTTTCTTTCCACCTTGCTTCTCTAGCCTTTACCCTTGTGTTTCCCACCTTTACACCATCTTTTTTTGAGCTTTTAAACACTAATTTTTAGAGCTTTTTCAATGGCTAAAATGTTGTTTTGAAGTCTCAAAAATGGAGGTGGTAGTCTCCCCTCCTTATGCTTTGTTTACTAGCTTACATAGCTCCATGTTTTAGCTTATTGTTCTAGCTATTTTTGTCTTAATTCCAGCATGTTTTTGGACTGATTTAGCACTGTTTTAGGACTGTTTTTTGTTGTTCATTGCATTTGAGCCTTGTATTGCATGCTTGTAATGTAATAGTCCTCCTAGGTTGGTGGTTTAGGCCTTAGCCACAACCTATTTGAGTTGATAGCATTTGTTTATGGCTTTCCATACTTGTTTTCACCCCTAATCACTTCTGCAACCTCCCTCCTTTCTTGGTTTTTGCTTTGCTTTGAAAGTTGGTTCAAACTAGTTGCTTGTTTAAAGCTTGAGATTGAGGTCTTGTGCTTAATGGTTTAATCCCTTTGGGGGTTCATTACCTTTGGGGGTTCATTATCAATGACATGACACTTCTCTCATGCCTAAAAAAACTCTTGGTTTGATACTTCTATCCATTAGAGGACTTAAAGCTCACCTTTGGACTTAATTTACTAAGGAATGGCTGGTAATTAAAATGAAGTAATAAAATAAGGACTAAAAATGATTCAAGAAAATAACTTGGTTAGGGTTCAATCGAACGTTAATTGAAACCTTGAGTCTTGAATTGTTTCATACTTGTTTATGATGAAAACGGTTCAAGAGTCATTGTCAACCACTTCCCTTGATCAAGCTATGATAGAGAGGGGGTTTGAGAGTATTTTATTGCTGCATTTATTAAACTTGCACATTTGGTTCATAGGCCATCATGCAATGAAATTGCATTGATTGATGGTTTGTGAGTCAAATTTACCACTCCTTTGAGTTGTTTGATGATAAGGAGGGGTAAGTTGTGCAAACAACCCTTGAGAATACTCTGTTCTTACTCTGTATGCTTTCTGTTGCAGCAGGAGGAACCAAACTTTTGTGACCTGTCGGCCACAAGTTCTGGACAGTAGGCTACTATGCCGGCCGGCCACTTTTGTCAAATTGAGCAGTGACTTTCTAGAGCAGAATAGAGCAGTGTCTGAGGTGAAAAGATGTTCTACTGTGTAATAGAAGCATTCTGACAGCAGAATAATGGGCTTTTCGGGTGGAAATCCGTGCATGCATAAGCATTTCACTTACTTATCGAGGCTCGTTCGCTTATGGACTTGTAATAGCTAGCTAACTAGTTAATTTGTGTTGTAATTAATTAGTTAGAAGTCGCTAGTTATTTTGTGTTGTAATTGTTAATTAGATAGAATAGTTAATTTATTCATTTTGTAATAGCTAGGTAATTAGCTTAACTAGTTAGTTTATTCGGACCCTCCTGCGTGAGAGCGCAAACTTGTAATAATGTGTATGTCTTCCAACCCCACACCTTTCTCCCTTTTATTTACTAGCTTATGATGGTTAGTTTTAGAACATCATGTTTCTTTTAGCATACTCCATGATTTGCATCCACTTGTTTTGTATGCATCGAGACTCGGTTCATCATTCTAACAATGCATTGTCGTTTAAATACTTCGTTGAATACGTGTTTAAACCACATGCTATCAAATTGACTCACATGACATAATTAGTAGCCGAGCCTATTAATTGCATTATTGCATGTGTTACATTAGTCATGTTGTATTAGTTAGGCGCATGCATGTTTTCTAACTCTTTTGTTTCTTTTGGCTTAACTTGGAGTACGAGGTGAGCATTTTTGCGCTTTAGCATATAGCATGCGTGTGATTGTTGCCATGTCTAGCATGCTTGCTATAAGGCTAATTGCTTAAGTGATAAATTGCTTGAATGCCTGTGGATGAAAGCTACGTGCTTGAATTGGAATAACTTGAGTAATGTACATATGTGATCACTTTTTCAAGAGGTACATATTCGAAACAATTTTCAAAAACAAACATGAGATCAAGTGTTCCAATTCTTCAAACTTAGTCTATACTTGTGTGTGCAGCACATAGTAAGTTAGCCTAATAAATCGAAACAAGAGTATATAATGTAAATAAGAATCACATCATGATTAGTAGAGACTGATCTTTGATTAGGCGAGCGGGGTGCTCAATTCATGACCTTTCCCTCTCGTACCTAAGTTCTCTAGCTGAGACAATCTTGGTGATGACGGACACGTGGCCTTTGGCATGAGTCATGGGTTTCCTAAATTTCCCAAAAATATTTAGGTGGTGACTTTGTATCTGGCAAAGCAGTCCATTTTTGGCATTTTGATTCAAAATCGATTTTCCAAAAGATTTGCCAGATTTTGACTCTTTGGTGTTTATCCATTTCACATTACACTTGTGGGATCAGATTCAGAACCGCGGGAGTCCGATACTGTAGGGCTAGTCGTCTTCCGAAAGGAGGACGCAAAGTCAAGCTACAATCACTTACTTCGAAAGATAAAGATCTTCTGCTCTGGTTGGCATAACTCGTATCAACCTCTTCCGAATAAGAGCCACTTTTTCAGTGGTCTAGCGAACTAACTCGGGTCCAAGCACGAGTGAGTGCCCCACCTCGGTCCAACACACTGGTGATCTGCCTAGATACCCATACAAAGCTTTGAAAGGTGCCATCCCGATACTAGCTTGATAAATATTATTATAGGCAAACTCTACTAGAGGCAAATGCCTCTGCCATGAACCCTTGCGGTCTAGTACACCTGCTCTCAACATATCTTCTAGAATTTGGATAGTGCATTTAGACAGTCTATTGGTTTGAGGGTGATAAGTGGTAATAAAGGTCAATTGGGTAACCATAACATTCTGCAAACTCTACCACAACCGTACAGTAAAACGAGGGTCTCTATCAAAGACGATGCTTACTGAAACCCCGTGAAGCCAGGCAATCTCTCTAACATAAAGCTCAGTTAAGAAATCAACTACATCACCCATATACATCATAAAAAAATAAGCCGACTTAGTTAGTCGATCCACTACAACCCAAACCGCATCGTTACCCCTATGTGTTCTAAGAAGGCTCGAAACAAAGTCCATAGTGATATGCTCCCACTTCTATTTTACTATAGATAAGAGTTGCAACGACCCGATCGGCTTTTGGTGTTCCGCTTTGACTTGTTGGCAAGTTAGACACTTAAACACAAATAACGTTACATCTCACTTCATACCGCTCCACCAAAATTGATGGCTAAGATCACGATACATTTTTGTGCCTCCCAAATACACCGTAAGGCATGGATGATTGAATTCTCGAAAAACTTTGTCCCTACAAGATTCTGGTACAAAAAGACGTCCTAAAATTGAACACTAAAATCGAAATGCACCTTTAACTGTAACAAACTTGAACTGCAATTAGTTACTAAACCATGATTAAGAATGCCTAATAAGTACTTTAAAGGAAATTCTGAGTTAATTTAATGTGAATTATGTTATTTGTGTTTATATCTGTCTGACATAGGAATATCTATTTGTATTTTTGTTTCTATATGTGAATTGAAGGCCTTATTGGCATCTGATCACAAAATTTCCTAGGTTAATGTATAATTTAGATTTTTTAGAAATTTATGGAAGGTTTAATTGAAATTTGATTCGGAACCAAATAATTAAAATAAAATCATCAAAGTTAATTAACCTAAACAAGAATTAATTAAATTAATTTAATCCAAGTCTATATAAAACTAATTTAGACCCTAGACCCATCTTTACACTCTCATTCCTCATCTTGTGGAGTAAAAAACGTGAGAGAGAGGGAGAAGCCTAGAAAGAGAGTGAATTCAAGCTTAAGGAAGGAGATTGTAGAGAACTAAGAGAACTTTTGGAAGAATTAGCTTGGAGACTCTAAGAACTAGTCATCTAGAGCCCAATTGAACACCTAAGGTAAGAATTCAAGCCTTTTGTTTTGTAATTGAGTTGATTCATGCATGAATTCAAGAGAATTGAGCTAAGAGATGCAAGAATTAAGCTAAAGAAGTAGAAAGGAAGATCAATTCATACTTCATGAGTATTTCATTGCATTTGAGCACGTTTTCTAAGAAATTCCCTCATGCATGCAACAATTTGAACTTAGTTTTGAGAATTCATCATGCTTTACATCATTTTATCTCATTTGATCATGATTTGGAAGCTTTGAATTCAAAGAATTACATGCATGTTATATATATATATACATTTCAAGTTTGATTGTAAACAATTGGCATGCTTTTAGGCCTTGATTTTGTGAAATGATTTGTAATTTATGGAGCTCTATGATTTTCTACATGTTTTCTCAAGTTTTGGGCCTAAAGGATGTGTTTTTGAAGCTTTGAATTCAAGTTTTGAACTTGGGAAGCAAATCTGGAAATTCCAAAATTTGCACTCTTCGCTTGAGCGAAGAATGCGAGTTCCCAGTACTTTTGTAGAGTTGGGGGTTGGCTCAAGCGACAAAACTTATGCTCGAGCAACCACCCTTATTTTTTATCTTTAGCTTGAGCGAAGAAAGTTGAGCTTGAGTGTAAAATGAGAGCTCCCAGAAGTTTTACAGACCAAGGGGTCCGCTCGAGCGAAGTGCTTTGTTTCAAAAATTTTGACAAGTGTTTTCAAAATACATTTTGGCATCCTCATTGCATCCTAGGCATTCTTAAGCCTTAATTAAGACATGATAATGAGGATAAGAGTTTGAAACACACATTAAGACAAAAAAGTAATAAGTTAAGCACCAACAGAGCATGTGTTTCATTAAGTACCTATTACATATTTGTGTAGATCATGTGCTATCGTCCATCTGAACTGTCTGATCCGTCTGTTCTGCGTTTGAAGCTATATGTGAGTAATAACTCTATAAAGCTATGTTCAACGCTAAGTATTTTCTGAATGACATAACATGATCTGTTTCCTGAAATGTTATTTTCTGTATGAATGAATGATAGTCAAAATTTCTGAAATGTATCCGTGACATCCTTAGCATCATGTCATATCTTACGTCCCTTTATAGGTCATCAGGTCCCTTTATGGGTCATCAGCAAGTGAATCTTGATGAATGTCTCTGTGCACAAGAGTCATCAAAATCACGTCTCATATAATTATGGTCATCAAATTTGTTAGCGCTAATAGATGTACCACATATGATCATATGCAAAATCTGAATATGAATATGATTATGGATCTGTTTTTGTATCTGAATTCTGATTTCTAAATCTGGTATGGACATCATTCATTAAAACCCTTTACTCTGTTATTATTCACTGGGCTTTAGCTTACTGTATTATTTATGTATGTAGGTGATCAGGCGCGTGATCAAGCCTAAGTTGCTGCTTAGATCCGTTTTGTGTCGGCCAACCATCGTGCCTCCCGAGGAGGTTCCCGAAATGCTTCCAATGGTCTGGTTCTGTGAACAAAGATTAAGCCATTTGTTTTTCCTTTGTTTAAGTCTGAACAAGTCTCTTGTTAGTTATATATTGGGCTAAGTCCCGTTTTGGTTTGTCTATAAAGGTAGTGATGCAAGACTGATATAATTATGACGTTACATATATGTGAATATAAGTTTAAAATTTTATGCCTCATATATGTCTACACAGCTCTATGGACATTATATTATGATATTTGTTTCCGTTAGACCCTTAATTTTTTAATCTATTCAAAGGCCTTTAGTAATCCCAGGATTATTAGCCGGTTACAATGCTAAACCTATAGGGGTAGGTTTGGGTCGTGACATTATCCCCTTCTCTTCTTTCCTTTAGGAGATCTTTCCTCGGATTACCTCCACTTCCAGATCACCTCGATGAGCTTCTATAACCCATGTAATAAGTGTTGGCTATGCAAGGATTGTAAACAAGGTGGCATGCTCAAGAGACTCGCCAAAATGCAAGTCAAATTCACCCAAATCGCCTAACATTTTCCACTCTCTAATAGCAAGACTAGCAATGGTACTCACGGAATTTTTACTCAAGGCATCTACCACCACATTGGCCTTTCCCAAATGATAATACAATGCAAAGTCGTAAATTTTCATAAACTCCATCCACCTCCTCTGACGTAGGTTCAAATATTTTTGAGAGAATAAATACTTAAGGCTTTTGTGGTCCGAGAACACATCAAACTTCTCCCCGTACAGATAGTGCCTCCAAAGTTTTAGAGCAAAAATGACTGCTACTAACTCTAGGTCGTGAGTTTGATAGTTTCTCTCGTGAGTCTTCAACTGACGTGAGCTATATGCCCAACTTTGCCCTCTTTCATTAAGACACACCCCAAACTTTTCCTAGAAGCGTCATAATAAATAGTATAACCTAACCCTCTCTCCAGAATAATCAAAATTGGTGTAGTAGTCAGCCTAGACTTTAACTCTAGAAAAGATTTCTTACATGACTCACTCCAAATGAACTTCACACCTTTTCTGGTTAGTCTAGTCAGCGGAGAAGCTAGGGTAGAAAAGTCTTTCACAACTCGTCTATAATAACCGGCAAGACCTTAAAAGCTACGAACCTTAAAGGCATTTTTTGGTCACTCCCAATTTTGCATGGCCTCTATTTTTTTAGAACCCACTGTGACCACATTCCCAAAAACTACATGACCCAAGAACTTCACCTCGGAATACCAAAATTTACACTTCTCATACTTAGCATATAATGAATGTTCCCTAAGCAACTGTAAAACAATACAGAGGTGTCCCTGACGCTCCTTCTCAGAAGGTGAAAAAATAAAGATTTCATCTACGAAAATCACTACAAATTTATCAAGATACTCTCAGAAGACTCAATTCATCAAGTCCATGAAAGTGGCAGGGGCATTGGTCAAGCCAAAAGGCATTACAAGAAACTCATATTGGCTATATTGAGTATGAAAGGTCATTTTTGGAATATCGTCCTCCTTAACCCGCAACTAATGATAACCCGATCTTAGGTCTATCTTTGAAAAACATCAAGAACCCTCAAGTTGGTCGAAAATGTCATATATTGTAGGCAACAGATACTTGTTCTTAATAGTGACCCTATTCAATTTGCAATAATCAATGTGTAACCGCAACGAACCATCCTTCTTCTTGGCAAAGAGAGTCGGTGTTCTCCATAGTGAGGTACTGGGGCATATAAAGCCCTTGTCTAATAACTCTTGTAGCAAGCAACTCTATCGGCATAAATCTATAGGGTGACATGGAGATGGGTGTCGTGCCGGGCACTAAGTCTATAGAAAACACGACCTCACAATAAGGTGGTAATTTAGTGAGGTCCTCTAGGAAGACATCTAGATACTCACAAACTACTCCAGGAAGTGCACTTCGAACCACACCAGTCCCATTATCCATAAAGGTTGTAACAAGAAAACTAAGTTCGTCTCGACCCCGTAGGTCATACAACAACGACAACAATTTATCGGTTCTATCCCCCAGAAAATAAAAACAATCACCACCCGATGTGCACACAGTAACTCTTCCATGGTAGCAATCTATGATGGCATGGTAGGAGTACAACCTATCCATGCCGAGGATGACATCAAAACTTGACATATCTAATAACACAAAATTGAAAGGAAATAGGCGATCAGTGACTTCAAACACACATTCGTGACATCCCCGATTCAAGACAACCTTATCCTTAACTGATGACTCTACCATAAATGAAGACTCTAGTTGTTCAATCTCTAACCCCAATATGGATGCGAATGTAGACACTATGAATGAGTGAGATGCTCTGGTATCTATCAACACATTGGCCCAAGTATTGAAGATAAGATACGTACTTCACATTACCGATAGCCCAAACGACTGCTTGGATGCGGTAACAACATAGACTTGCCCTTGGGGTCTCTGCTCACTCTGGTTGCTTCTCAGATTGTAGGCCTGCTGCATTGATTGTGTGGAAGTGGCGATAGGTACCTCCTTAGATGCTTGTCCAGACTGAACTGGTTGATGAGTTTACCTCTAACTCTGACTGCAAACCTCTCACCGGTCGGAACCCTGAAGCACTGGCTATCCCGGCTATCTGTGGACAAGACCTCTTCATATGACCAGACTGGCCGCACAAATAGCAGATAGATGATTGACCTCCACCCGGTGTTTGGCTCTAAGAACAAGCAGAAGTTTGGTGTTGTTGACTACCCCTTCGCAGACATGTAATGGACTTGTGACTCTGCTCACTATACCGATAACAAGAAACCCCACTTTGTTAGATACTATCTATACTCTTCCCTGGCATAGGAATCGATGACACGGCTTGTAGGGGCGGTAACTGAAAAGACGACGAGCCTTTTGACTTTTTGGATAATCTAGTATCCCCTCGAGACTCTGAAAACCCTTGCCTCTTAAGTCATCACATCTTTTCTTCAGCCTCCAACATTACTTCCATATGTGCTACTTACTTTACTAACCTATCATAATCTCAAATCATATTCGTCACTTTCATCAAGATCCCTGGCCTCAACCTTTTCTCAAACTCTAGGCACCGGCGCTATTCCATTGCTACAAGGTCAAGTTCAAAACAAGATGGACTATTAAAGGTGGCCTGAAACTTTGCTATGGTATAGTCAAATTGCTCAAGCTCCTCAAATTCCATCTTTAGACGCCCCCTCGCAGTAGGAGGAAGGTATTTCTCCTTAAAGGCATGTGAAATCGCCTCCCAAGTGTTCTTAATTTGGCCTTTGGCGTACTTCCACCATTGGCCTGTGTCCCCCTTCAACTGGTAGGTGGCAAGCACTACCTGAAGTTCACCTTCATCAATGTCTAAAATCTCGAAAGACTTGGTGATTTGATCTAGCCATTCGTTAGCCTTTAATAGTTCAACATTGCCGTGAAATTCGGTGGGGTTAAAGCAGAAAAACTCTTTTTTCGAAAACAAAGCCCTAGACTCTCCTTTAATAGTCATAGCCACTTGCTCGGCTCTAAGAATATCTATGGACTCTCTAAGAGCCCCGACTATCTCTCAAGCTAACGCCTCCATAACGTCTTGGGTCAGTGGAGCAGCCATATTATTTTTTCCGACTGATTCTTCTTGATGAGGGATCTTCGGTTGGGCTAAAATGTCCTGGCCGTCTCGGCGAGGTCTACCACGGCCTTTTCCATGTCCAGACATCCTGTATAAGAGTAGATGTAAAGCAGGATTAACTCAAAATTCAGATACTAGTTGATCACCTCACACGCTACCCCGTTTTAAGTCTTAATCTCACTCCAAACACATAGGCACATAAACAAGTAGAGAACATACAAATCACCCTCCTGAGATATCAACTCGTCCCACGACTCTCAAAGATTTCCAAGTGGAAGAGGTATCGATCAAGTGCCTTTCCAAAGGGACTTCGATGAATGTAATGAACACCAGTTATATCCTAGAAACTTGACCCCATACCTGCATAGTCACACAAGCACGTAAACACCCAAACATGTAAACCAAGTGATGTCCCATCCCAACATGATAATCCCATTATGGCATAAGTCACGTTACACAAATTTTAGGTTTTCAAACCCGATTTGCTCTTATACCAATTTGTAACGCCACCAGATCTAAAACTATAAACAATCCAACACAGGAGATATATATATATATATATATAACAAAAACTCAAATTTACAACACAAATTCCAAAATTTCTCTTTCTTATTGAACTATAATTTCAAAGTTACAAAATACATATTGAGCTTTCACAATTCAAGAAGTTAGAGAAAGTTAAACACATGCCCTACGAGCTTACAATATTTAAAACATGGCTTTCAATGAACAAAAAGGGCCCTTAATTCCAAAACAACATAAAAGTTCAACAATTGAATTACAACTTCAAAATATCTTTGAATTTTAGACAAAAGGGTTGTGTAGACACCCCATTTTTTACTACGCTTAAGACTTGGACGCCACTGATTGATCACTCGATGATGAAAGTTGAACTGTGAAAACATTCGATTTCTTCAGCAAGAAGAGCTTCTAAATCCCAACCTTACACCCCATTTTGGACCAAAACTATTTTGACCAAAATTATTTTAGACCTCAAAACCCTTCCTTTCAAAATATTCTTGAAAAAGTTTCTACGATGTTCTGAGGCTCGCATTTCGTTAAAAATTGCACTTTTTGATAAATCGAGCAAGGACAAAGTGAAAATAAATGAAAATGAGGTGAAGTCTTTGAACAAATCATTAAAACATCTTATTTAGAGGTTTGGAGTTGAAGAAAATAGGAGGAGAGAGAAGAAAATTAATTGGGGAAATGGTTGAGCTTGTATCCGTTAGGACAAAACTGGACAGCCTCACTAAATCAGGCCTATCCTTTTGTACACTTGGACTTTAGTTATGAGGACACCACCATTGGAAAGTGGACTTCCGGGGCTTCATTTTAGACCCAAGAATCTCCTAAAGCCGAGTCCGGATGAGGGAGATATGGTTGTTTGAAGTTAAGCATCAATCCAATTAAGCCAAAATTGAGCAACCTTTATTAAAATAGGCATATCTCTTTGCACACTTAGAATTTAGATTTTAGGCCACCTCCATTGGAAAATAGACTTTCGGGGCTTTAAGAGGGACTTGGAAGCAGATTTTTGGTGGCCGGCAGGTAGCCGGTAAATGGTCGGCAATGCATCATTGATGGCCAGCAATGGACACTTCTGGTTGACTGGCCATGTGCCGGCCACCAATGTAAAACCCAGATATTTTCTCCAGTTGTTTCCACAAAGTTCCAGCTGTCCCTTTTTAGATATTTTCGAGATAGGCTCATTTTTTCTATGTATACATGACCTATCTCTCATATTTCAAGGTTAGAAAAGTTTGGGAGTTAAAATTCTCTCTCTCTCTGCAATTTCTCTCTCTACAATTCTCTCTCTCTTCTGCAACTTGCATAGCCTATACCCAAACACTCTAAACCAAACCTAGAGAACTTATTGCTGAGATGATTTGAGTTTGAATTCGAGCTCTTGAAGGACTTGAGAGTGTGAAATTGGTGTTTTTTTTTACTTAAGGGTTCATTCCACTTCAAGAGATATACTTCCTCTTACCTTTGTACCATCTTTACACCACTTGTTTTCCCTATTTTCTTGTTGTTTTTAAGCTCTTCAAAACCTGTTTTTATGAGTTGAAACTTGTGGTTTAAGGCTATTAAAGGTAGAGGGGTTAACCACCCTTCTTTGCACCTTCTTTCCTAAGCCTTTACACTTGTGTTTCCCATTCTTTCATCAACTTCTTTTGAGCTTTTTACCACAAATTTTCAAAGGTTTTTATTTTGAAATCCCAAAAATGGAGGGGTTAGCCACCCCTCATTTGGCTTGTTTACTAGCTTATATTGCCATGTTTTAGCTTATTGTTTTAGCTACTTTTTGTCTTCATTTCAACACTTTTTTGGACTGTAGAAACTCTGCATTTTTGGGCTGAAACTTGGGTTTTAAGGCCATTGAAGGTTGAGGGGTGGTTCATTCTTCTTTCTACCTTGCTTTGGAGGCCTTTTCCCTTGTGTTTCCCACCCTTTTACTATCTGTTTTTGAGCCTTTAAATACTGATTTTTAGAGTTATTTCAGTAGCTAAAATCATGTTTTTAAGTCCAAAAATGGAGGGGGTAGCCTCCCCTCCTTGTATTTTGTTTACTAGCTTAACATGCTCCATGTTTTAGCTTATTTTTCTAGCTTTTGTTAGCGTAATTCCAACATGTTTTAGGGCTATTTCAGACTTGTTTTAAGACTATTTTAGGCTGTTTGTTGCATGTGAGTCTTGTATTGCAGAGTTGTAGTGCAATAGTCCTCACAAGCTTGGTGTTTTAGGCCATTAGACATCACTTGTTTGAGTTGATTGCATGTTTTTAGTGCTTTTCACACTTATTTTCAGCACTAATCATCTCTGCAACCTCCCTCCTTTCTTAGCTTTTACTTTTGCTTTGAAAGTGGTATCAAGTCACTTGCTTGCCTAAGTGTGAAATTAAGGTTTCATACTTAACGGTTTAATGCCTTAGGGGGTTCATTACCAATGGTATGATGCTTCTTTCATACCCAAAGAAACTTGTGTTTTGAATCCTCTTTCCATTAGAGGACTCTAATTCACCTTTTGGACTCAATTGGATTAAAGAATAGTTGATAAATTAAAATGAGTAACTAAAACTTGGGACTAAAAGTGAGCAAGATAATATTTGGATGTGTTCAATCGGACGTTAATTGAACACAAGGAAAATTGGAACATTTCATACTCAAAGTGATGAAATGTGTCAAGTTTTCTATGTCTCCATTGCCCTTGATCATGCATGATAGGGTGATGGTTCTTGTGTGTCTTGTGCTGTATTTATTGAGCTTGCACATCTTGAATCACAAGCTATCAGGCAATGAAATTACTTGAGTTGGTGGTTTGTGACTTAAGTTCACCTTTCCTTGGATTTGTACATGAAAAGGAGGGGTGAGTTGTGCAAATAATCTGTGGAAATACCCTGTATATGCTTTATTTGTCCTTTGTTGCAGCAAGATGAACCTGTGCATCAGTGGCCGGTAGACCACCATCCATGGCTGGCAGGCCACTTTTATGGCCGACAGTCTTTACTAGTGGCCGGCTGGCCACTGATGCAAGTATCAGCAGAATGTTGGTAAGGTGAAACAAAATTGTTCTACAAGTGTTCAACTATGCAAACAGAGGCTTTCGAGAGCCAAACGGTGGTTTTTTTTAGAGGAAATCGAGCATACGCATGCACATCTCTCATTTCCCGAGGAGTAGTAGTTAATTGCTTAGTTTAATTACTTAGTTTACTTTCACTTGTGTTGTAATTAATTACTTAATTAGTTCATTAGCTAGTTGATTCAAGTGTTGTAATAATTAGTTAATTAGTTTATCTATTTATTCGGTTTGTAATAATTAGCTTAATTAGCTTTAATTAGCATTAGCTTAGTTAGCTAGTTAGCATTTATTCATTCAGACTCTCCTTCGTGAGAGCGTAATGTAATAATGTGTATGTCTTTGAACCCCACGTCTTTCTCCTTTTTATTTAATCGCTTTTGATGGTTAGATTAGGGACATATTTCAATTAGCATATCTTATGCTTGCATCCATTCATCTTGTCTTGCATGCACCGAGGCTCGGCGCATCATTCAAATTGCATTGTCGTTTCAATTACTTCGTTGAATACGTGTTTAACCACATGTCATTTAATTGAATCATATGCCATAATTAGTAGCCGAGCCTAGTAATTGCATATTGCATGTGTTGCATTAGACATCTTGTATAGTTAGAAATCATGCATATTTTTCTAACTCATATCTTCTTAGTTTGGAATACTAGGTGAGTTTTTAGTACTTTAGCATACTTGCATGAGTATGAGTGATTGTGTCACGACCCAAACCCGCTTCTAAAAGTTTAGTCCATGACCAGCTTGTACTTAGGCCTCAAAACAAAATTTCAAACAATACTTATCCAAATACGGGGCCTTAAGCGGAAGCAACATCAACATAGATAAAATGCCCATTGAGCTCGTGCATACATGAAAATTTAAAGTAATGTAATTCTTTAATTACGTTTCCATATTTACAATAATCATAGAATTATACAAATCTCACACACACACTTATATAAGACTCTATAAATTATATAACTCCCAGTAATCAAAATTAAGGCCTCAACACGGAGGCGTACCCCAGGCAGCTTGGCAGACAGGAGGATTTCAATACCATTCTAGTGTCGGTTCCCGATGGCCCACCTACATAAATATACATAAAAACAGAGTGAGCAAGGCTCAGTAAATAATAGTAATGTAAGTAGGTTAGTTAAACGAGCATAGTCTTAGAGAATGTAAATATGCATGTCAAACCATATACAGCTCTTATTCATAATCATATTTTAAAACGGCCTCAAGCCCACATGCAATACAGAACGGCCTCGGGCCCACATATGATACGAAACGGCCTTAGGCCCACATGTAATACAGAACGGCCTCGGGCCCACATATGATATGAAACGGCTTTAGGCCCACATGTAATACAGAACGGCCTCGGGCCCACATATGATACAAAACGGCCTTAGGCCCAACATAACGACAACTGTCCAGAGCAAAATAAGGAAGATGGAACATCGGCATGTCTCCATGTCCCTTGGCGTAGAGCCATAAGTCATATACAGTCCATATCATTATAGGGTAGACGGAACATCGGCATGTCTCCATCTCCCTCGGCCTTAGGGCCATGAGACATAAACAATTCACATCATAACGGCCTCAGGCCCACTTTTATTAACAGAGACATATCGACCTTAGGTCCATATCAAGGCCATCATTCAATCATGTCCATTAATTCAATTAAAGCATAATATCCATAGTATATGCTATTCACAAGCCACAATATATAAATCATAACCACAAGAAGTAAATAAAACATATCGTTACACTACTATTACTCACAGTGATGGGCTTTCGGTAGCAATGGGACGATGTTCTCGTCTTGGCCTATAAACACAATGTACAAAACATAATATGAGTTTGTAACCGATCTCTTACTTATTCTCTTTGATCAATTAGTTATGTTGGTTCTAAACTCATAGGTCTTTAATGGATCATAATTCATATCAAGGAAAATAGGAAGAAATGGAAGGGAATTGGGTTAGGTGAGAAAATGGCATGAAATGGTTGGACTAAAAGTGAACAATCTTCACTAATTTGGGCATATCTATTTGTGTACTAAGAATTTGGGAGTGAGACCACACCATTGGAAACTAGACTTCCGGGGCTTAAATTTAGGCTCAAGAATCACTTAAAATGAAGTACGGATGCAAGAGATATGCTTATTTGAAATTTGCTGAACAGGGCTGTCCCGCACGTGCGGGAATTAGGCCACACGTGCGAGACCACGTGCTTTTTTAGTAGAATCTGGAAATGGATTGCTGCACGTGCAGGAAGACCCGCCGCACATGCGGCTCTGGGTCAGTTTTGCTATCCAAAAATGTTGTTTGCTCTAACTCTTCCTCTTTCCATTTCTAAGCTTGGTTTCCAACTCAAATCACCCAAAAATATGTAAAATTGTCCCACAACATGATAAACTATCATCATTCAAGTGTAATTCCATTTTAAACAAATCATCTTTGCCTCAAGTTCAAGATCAATGCTTTATCTTTCATAATTTGCAAGTTCCCAAATCATAACTCACAACACACTTAATCCTTACATAACCTTATTTTATGGACAATCTAGGGTTCATTCATATGGTTTTTATAAGGTTGAGTTCCAATCATAACCAAAATCATAGAACCCAAAGTCTCACATCTTAAACTGAGTTCCATTAAATACATACATAGAACCTTAACTCAAATGGGTCTGAAATCTTTCCATGTCATCATGATTTCATGAAATTGATGCTTTAAACATAAGGATTCAAGATAGATTGTCATACCTTAGCTCAATCTTTGTCTTTCTCTTAGTTCTCTTCAATTTTCCCAAGCCTTCATGGTTGATCTCCTTCATCTCTCTTCAACCTCTTCAAGTTTATCTTCAAGCTCCCATGAATGGTGAGCTCTCTCTCTCTCTCTTAGAGAAGCTTTGTTTCCCTTTTCTCTCTCTCACGATTCTCTTCCCCCTCCCTTAGATATTTTTGGACTCCACTTGATGAGTTCAACAACTCATATGACATATATATATATATATATAAAAGCTTTCCACAAGTCGGGAGGGCCAAACACGCCCTTATGAATCGCACAAAATCAAATTTCAATTAAACTTCCTAGATGACTCTAAAAATTAGGCTGATCATAAATATGTCCTCTGTTCTACTTTTTGAAGCCTCTAAGGCCTTCAATTTGCAGTACAAAGTTAACCATCCAAACATGCATTAATGAATCAAACGAATTAAATTTCCAATTAATTTTCCCAAGTAGCTCCAAAAATTCCCATTAACATATGCAAGTACTCAATTTTGATTTCTGAACCCATAAAGGTTGGCAATTTCAATTTTAAAGTCGTAACTCAATAAATAATGTTTCAATTCAAAAGATATAATCACATTAAAGCACATTAACTCATAGGTAAATAAAGATAATTCCTTATGCGCGTTTTGGGGTCGTTACAGATTGCCATGACTAGCATGTTTGCCATGAGGCTAAATACTTACTTGCTAAACTGCCTGAATGTCTTTGGATGAAAGCTTGTTGCTTGAATTGGAACGATTCAATAAATGTACGTTTTAAACCCACTTTGTTGAGTGACAAATTCGCAAACTTTAAGCCCACTTGAGGTGGCAAGTTCAAAACCTTTTTCGCAAAACAAATATGAAATTGAATTGTTCCAATTTGGGCAAACTAGTCTGTACTTGCTTGTGCGGAACACATAGTAAAGCTAGTCTAATAATCGGAACAAGAGCATATATTGTACATAAAAATCATATCATGATTAGTAGAGGCCAATCTTTGATCGAGCGAGCGGGGGTGCTCAATTCGTGACCTTCCCTTCTCATACCTAAGTTCCCGAGCCGAAGCAACTTTTGTGATGACAGACACGTGGCCTTTGGCACGAGTCATGGGTTTCCTAAATTTTCCCAAAAATAAAATATTTAGGTGGCGACTCTGGATTTGGTAAAGCAGTCCAATTTTGGCATTTTTTATTCTAAAATCGATTTTCCAAAAGATTTGCCAAATTTAGACTCTTTGGTCATGTATATATAGAAAACATGAGCCTATCTCGAAAATATCTAAAAAGGGGCAACTGGAACTTTGTGGAAACAACTGGAAAAAATATCTAGGTTTTACATTGGTGGCCGGCACATGGCTAGTTGGCCAGAGGTATCTATTGCCGGCCATCAGTGATGCATTGCTACCTATCTACCGCCTACCAAAAATCTGCTTCTAAGCCTGTCTTTAAACGGGCATAACTCCTTCATCCAAACTCCTTTTCAGATAATTCTTGAGTCTAAATTAAAGCCCGGAAGTCTACTTTCCAATGGAGGTGGCGTCAAATCTAAATTCTAAGTGTGCAAAGAGATCTGCCTATTTTAGTAAAGGTTGCTCAATTTTGGCTTAATTAGATTGATGTCTAACTTCAAACAGCCATATCTCTCTCATCCGGACTCGGCTTTAGGAGATTCTTGGGTCTAAAATGAAGCCCCGGAAGTCCAATTTCCAATGGTGGTGGCCTCACAACTAAAGTCCAAGTGTACAAAAGGATAAGCCTGATTTAGTGAGGCTGTCCAGTTTTGTCCTAACGGATTCAAGCTCAACCATTTCGCCAACTAGTTTTCTTCTCTTTCCTCCTATTTTATTCAGCTCCAAACCTCTAAATAAGATGTTTTAAAGATTTTTCAAAGACTTCACCTGCTTTTCATTTATTTCCACTTTGTCCTTGCTTGGTTTCTTGAAAAGTGTAATTTTTAACAAAATGCAAGCCTTGGAACATTGTAAAAACTTTTTCAAGATTATTTTGAAAGGGAGGGTTTTGAGGTCTAAAATAATTTTGGTCAAAATAGTTTTGGTCCAAAATGAGATGCAAGGTTGGGATTTAGAAGCTCTTCTTGCTGAAGAAATCGAACGTTTGCACAGCACAACTTTCATCATCGAGTGATCAAAGTGGCGCCTAAGCGTTAAAGGCCGTCAAAAATGAGGTGTCTACAGGTTGGTCAACTTCTTCTTCATTAGGGTGGGTGGTTGTGGCTCACCAAGTCCTAAAATTTTGTAAGATAGGAATGAGCAATTGCCCAATTGAAAATATATTTAACCACGTATATAAACATTTGATTTAAATTATGCATAACCATGCCCCTTACTCATGAACACTAATCCCCCAACTTCATATCCCAATGCACATCGTTCCACTTAATTTCACATTTTTCCGTCCTCACACGAATGAGCAGTGGGCACCTCAAGTCTTCTACATTTATCGCCCACACACGATCGGGCACGTGGGCACCTCAATTTCCTCATGTGGGTAAGACCATATTACACAACAAGCAACTATCCGAAACTCAAATTTCATCTCAACACAAGGGATCTCAATGTATTTCCAATTTACCCAGTAATTTCTCTTCTATTACCAACCATGGCCCATGAATAATAATTAGGGTTTTTCCTTCCATTCTTTCATTTTTCCAAGATACATGATGTGTTCATTATTTTCATTAAGAAATAATCAATTCTCCTACAAATTTTAGGGCAAAACTCACTATCACCATTAATGTCCATATATATATATATATATATCACCCATTCCAAATCACACATCTATATCATGAGATTAACACATATTCAAACCACAATATAGATATACAAGGGTAAAGATATTCCTACCTCAAAGGTTGTAAGTGAGGAGATGAAAACCCAAGGAATGAACTTCCAAAATAACACGATCCAATCGATTCAAAATATGGCTTTCGGCGCAATTAACAACTTTGGCGGAGGCACAAGGATGGATCCTTGCTATAAATGGATGAAATCTAGTGTTTTAATACTAGGGTTTTCGGAAAATGGTGATAGAAAGAGAAAGAGTGAAAAAGTAAGCCCAAAATGAGTTTAGATCGAGTTTTAAAACCGTTGTCCTAAAAGACCGCTCAAGCGGACTTTTCATCGTTCGAGTGATGTGTACAATACAAACAGATCGCATGAGTGAACTTTCCATCGCTCGAGCAGTAAATGAAAGGTCTTAGAAGTTTTGCAAAGCGACAGTGAAAATATTGAGAACTTCATTTCTACGCTCGAATGACCACTTTACCGATTGAGCGGTCTCATCTCCAAACAGCAAAATACTGGGAGCTCTACTTCAATGCTCGAGCGACTGATTTACAGCTCGAGCGGTAGCCCAAGACAAGTTGGTACAAGAATAAAATAAGAAAGAAAAGGAAGAAAAAAAAGAAGAGGAATGAGGCAGATGGTGAGTTTGTGGTGGCAAATTGCGAGCATGGGTAAGCGTAAGAGTGACTTTGTGCGGCTAGAGAGGGAGGGCTGGCAGTGGTGCGAGAGAAGCGAGGTGTCGTGATGCCGAGGTTAGGGATGTGGGAGGGTAGTTAGACGGGTTGAGGGCGACGACTCCTTTTGTTGATATCTGTTTCTTTTCTCTATTATTTTCTTTTCTTTCTTTTTTCCAAAATGATGTCGTTTTGGTGCACTACAAAATGTATTATAAGAAAGCACTACGGAAGATCTGGACTCACAGCTAAATTGCCCTCATTTCAAGTGCTTTTGCTTTTGACTAGAGCTCTTTCGTCCTAAGATTTCATTAGTGAAATACTCAAAAAAAAAAAAAAAAAAAAAAAAGGAAAAAAGTTTCATAGTGCAAGTCCTCTAAATTTCAAATATTATTTTGTTTACCGATATATCTCATAATAGTAACTTTTATTAACTGAATGTTTTTAGCTTTTGGAATTATTTAAAAAAAATTAAAATAATTTTTTTTTAATCTGGATCTTTGCTTTTTTTTTAATTATTTATTTTTAAAATTTTCTCATCGATATCTGTCAAGAAAAAATCTAAAATGAATATGAAATTATAAAAGAACACAAATTTTCTCTATGAACAATGTTATCAAAACAGTGAAATTTCATTATCTTTGCATAGTGAAATTTCATTACTACTAAAAACAGTGAAAATTTTGGTGCGCTTGTGTGAAATCCCGTATTTTTGATGTATTAATATTTTAGTGAAAGATATTAGTGTTAGTTTGGTGTTAAGACTTTTATATGAGAACCTAACTTTTTTATTTATATTTATTTTATCTATTTTATCTTCCCCTTATTATTATTTTATTCATCTTCTTTGATTTTAAATTTTTTTTTTATATTATTCTTGGGCTCCATGTAAATTCTCTTTTCTTTTCCACCAATTAAATTTTATTTTATTATTTACCATAATTTCTTTGTCCTTTTTTTTTTCTCCTTTCATTTTATAATTTTTTTTCCCTTTTTTTTGGCCCCAAGTCTAATACCGTGTAAATTGAGCCTTTCATATTTCTTCTTTTTATAGTTTAAATTAGGAGTTTGTAGAGTGACAGTTAGCAATTTGATCTAAGAGGCAAGTTGTAGATTTTGTCAAACCTTACATACCTTATGTCTTAGAATTTTAGTCTACCATTTATGAAGATCTATGGAGCAATATCAGATAGTTAAAGTGTTGGTAATGGAGGAGATTGTTTTGAGGTAATTTGGGTGGTATCAAGGTTCTGATAAGCGGTTGCGGTCACCGTAACGGTGGCGATGGCGCGGTTGCGGTTGCGGAGTGTAAAGGCCGTAGCGTAACGGTTGCGGTAACCAGAACCGTGGATTTTTTTATTTTTCGCAGAATTTGAAAAAAACTTACCGATACACATATTCTTTTTCCATGATCATATTTATTAGGTTTAAAATAAATATCGATCAATTTTTGTAAATTTTGAAATATGATCCAATGTATTTCATATATTTTAAATCACTATAAACTGAGTTTTTTACATTTCATTTTAATTGTAACGACCCCAAAATACGTATAAGAAGTCATCCTTATTTAACTAGGGGATAATGTGTTTTAATTTAATTATATCTATTGGAATTGAAGAACTATCTGTTGAGTTATGACTTTAAAACTGGAATTAACGACCTTTACGGGTTCAAAAATCAAAATTGAGTACTCGGGTATGTTAATGGGAATTTTTAGAACTATTTGGGAAAATTAATTGGAATTTTAATTTGTCTAATTCGTTAATGCGCGTTTGGGTGGTTAATTTTGTACTGCAAAATTGAAGGCCGTAGAGGCTTCAGAAATCGGAACAGAGGGCATATTTATGATCAACATAATTTTGTCATCTGGGAAGTTTAATTGAAATTTGATTTTGTGCGATTCGTAAGGGCGTGTTTGGCCTCCTTATTGTGGAAAGCTTAAGTGTGTATATATTTATATATATGGAGACATGTTATGTGAGTTGGAGAATTCAAGATATTTGAGTTAAAAATATCTAAGGTAGAAAGAGAGAGAGAACTGTGAAAGAGAGAAGGAGAGAAGGAGAGACAAATTCTTTAAGGAAGCTCAACATTCATGGATGGTTGAAGGGAATTAAAGAGAGAAGATCAACCTTAAAGCTTGGAAGATGGAAGAGATCAAAGGGAAAAAGGAAAGGTTGAAGGTATGGGGCTCTAATTATCATCTTTGTAGATAATTCATCTACTACATGAGATCAAAGATTAATTTGGAAGTTTGATATGTAAATGAATAAGTGTGTTGGGTTATGAGTGGATTGGGTTGAATTTAAGGAATTGAATCTTGATTTCCTTTAATTTGTTTGATGTGGGTTCAATCTTAAACATGATTTATAGAATAACAAGATTTATTGTGAGAATCAACCATGGGTAAGATTTATTAGCATGATTTTGAGCATATATTATGGAAGTTTGAATTTATGGAAAAGATGAGACTTGGATTCCTAACTTGAGGCAAAGATTGATTTATTTAAGATGAGATTATACTTGGGTGATTTTAGTTATCATGTTATTAGGAAATTTTACATGTTTTTGAGTGATTTATGTTTAGAACCAAGCTTAAAAATGGAAAGAACCAAGTGTTGGAGCAAAAGAGCTATTTTCGGACTGCTTTTTTTTTGCCCAGACCGCATGAGCGGCCACGGGCACCGCACGAGCGGTCATGAAGAAAAAAAAAGAGGTTTCCATTATGCTTTTGGGCGCTCGAGCCCAGCCGGGTTCTTCCGCTCGAGCGGAATTGGGCCGCACGAGCGGCCAAAGTGGGCGCACGAGCGGTCAGCCCTGTTTCGGCTTATACCTTGTAACTTTGAACAAGCATATCTTTTGCATCCAGACTCCTTTTTGAGTGATTCTTGAGCCTAAAATCAAGCCCCGGAAGTCTAGTTTCCGATGGTGGAGGTCTCACTCCCAAATTCTAAGTACAGAAATAGTTATGCCCAAATTAGTGACGACTGTTCACTTTCTGTTTACTGAGTTTGTACCGTTTCTTCGCCTGAACCTTTCTCCTATCGATTCCTCTTATTTTGTGAGGCATGGATTATAACCTATGGAGGACTAATGAGTCTAGAACCACCATAGCTATTGAGTAAGGAATAAAAAAAGATTGATTTTATTCTCATAATCTACTATGTGCATTATGTTTGTAGGTCAAGACGAGGACATCGTTCCATCACTATCAGAGACCTACCACTGTGAGTAATAGTACTGTAGTTATACATTTACCTACCGTTAATAATTCTTATTATTAACGCTCTGTTCTTCGCAAGTTAATGACGTTAACTGTTATAAATGATTGGAAACTGTAGATTGCCTATGTCTCTGCATGAATTAATACTGTACAAATTGTCGACAGGAAGAAATTGTGAATATAAGCCCCACCTACCAAGAACATGATGTTTTGAATATCTTACAATGGATCATCGAAATGGCTAATCGGATAGAATTATGGGTTGCTTTATATGTTAATAGTTATTGTTAATGATTTGTTATATGTAAGACAACTACGTCAACTTGTGATAAACCATGGGGAAATTATGTGCACTATTGTGAACGGTATTCCTATGAGTCTGGGATTATTCTATTCTGTTTATCCGTTTCGTCTATGCTATGACATGATATAATTGTTTTCTGGTATGGAACAAAGTGTTGTATGGAACTAAGTGCTGCAGTGTGAGTCACCTCTAGAATCCGTGTGAGACACCTCTTGAGTCCATACATATGTGAACTGGGCCTATGGCCAATCTGTGACATCTGGGCCTATGGCCGTTCTGTATCTGTTAGGCCTATGGCCGTTCTGTATTATCTGTGGGCCAAAGGCCGTTCTGTAAGATCTGTGGGCTTAAAGCCGTTCTGTATCACATCTGGGCTTAAAGCCGATCCATATCATATATGTGGGCTTAAAGCCGATATGTATCATATCTGTGGGCTTAAAGCCGTTCTGTATTATATATGGGCCCGAGGCCGTTCTGTATTATATGTGAACCTGAGACCGTATTGAAATATAGTTATGGATAAGACCTGTATATGGTTGGTATCTGTCTATTTATTTTATCCAAGGTTTTGCTTATTCAATTAACCTTCTTAAGTTGCTATTATTCACTGAGCCTTGTTCATTCTGTTTTGTGTATATTTCTGTAGGTGAGCCATCGGGGATTAGCACTAGAGTTGTACCGAGGTTCGCTTGTCTGCCAAGTCACCTGGGGTATGTCTTCACGTGGAGGCCTTAATTTATTGTTAGGAGTCTTATAAATTATTAAGTCTTATGTAAGAGTGTGTGAGATCGATATAAAATCTGTGATTGTATAGGTATATTTGGAATGTATTTAAATGCTTAAATCCAATTAAACCATCATGTATGCACAAGCTCAATGGATGTTGTCTTTTATTGATATTGCTTCCACCTAAGGCCCCATATATGGTTAAATATTATTTTAAAATTCTGTTTTGAGGTCTATGTACAAGCCGATCGTGGACCAAACTTTTAGGGGTGAGTTTCGGTCGTGACATTAATAATTAATGACTTTATATTATACAAAAAATCAATCACTAACTATTATATAAGATAAACAATGTCAAAAGTAAGAGAATAAATAAGAGCCTAAATATATATATATATACATATTTTATCCAAGCCAAATAGAAAATGACCACACTTATTATTATTGTTATTATTTTCAAATAATATATAGATAGACACACACAAACAAAATGGTTGAGTGATAGCAACTGAATAGAATAGTATAGGTCTTACAACTTCAACAAATCAATAACATGTTCTTCATTTTCCCTCTTCTCTCTCTCTTTCTCTCTATCTCTTGCTCCTCCATCTTCTCTCTTTATCTTCTCTCTTCTCTCTATCCCTCTTCCCCTATTTTCAGCTCTTTTTTTTGTGTGTTTTTTTTAAAGAAGCAGTTCGAAACCGTTACGTAACGGTGCATAACAAGTCGTTACGGCTGTTACAGCATCGTTACGACCGCTACCGTCGACACACTTGTGAATATCAATCACACTGCAAAAACGGCCGTAACGGGTAGCAGTAACCACCACAACCATTGTGTAACGGTGTTACCTAACGGTTGTGGCTGCTTTTTATAACCTTGGGTGGTATATAATGTTTCCTTTAAATCTCTTTGCAAAGAGTTATTTTAATTACCTTCAATTTATACTCCTTTTGATTATTCTAATCATTTGATAAATTATGTGGAATCATTCTTATTTATACATTTAATTACTCTAGTCATTCGTTATATTTCATGAAGTTATTTTATGTAGTCAATGTTGATTTGTCTGGCTAAATGACATGGAAATGCTTTGTACATGGATCAAGTGGACCTTGCCAATGGCTTGGACCAATATGCCCAAACAAGCGGTTATGCTTGGGCGAGGTGAGTGAGGCTGGTTACTAGTTATGTATTGAGTAGGACTGGAGTATTTGATCTTAGTTAAATTATCATATGTCAAGTTAATTTGTTTGTGCAATTTGGTAAATTGCTTGATATCTCAATTGAATCGTTTGTGTCATGTCGTAAATTATTGAATTCTTATTAATTTATTCTTTATCCGAATATTGTTATTTCTATCATATTGTATACTTCCGAAATTAGTGATGATTGGAGGCTGATTTGGACATTTGAGGTTATTAGTTATATGGAAATTGCAAATTTGAGATTTATTTAATTTATTAACGGTCTAGAAATGGGGGCATTATAGCTTGAAATTCAAAATTGACGGCCAATCTCAAATTTTAAGTATGTATTTCAAATTTAAAGATAAAAAATTCAAATTGAAGGCTAAATAAATAATGTCATTGAAATTTCACATGGGTCTCCATTATCACATAAAAAAAATTAATATTTTTAGAAAATAACAAAAAAATATTTTCAAAATATTTAAAAGAGTTTTGAAAAAAAAAATAAAAATGATATAAAAATATAAATATTTTCAATTTATTTATTATTATTATTTTTTATTTCAAAACTCAAAAAATAAAAATAGAAAACAAAACATAATTAAAACTTGGGACAATTACATAAAAAAAACTCTAAGGTTTGAGTCTTGTAACAAAATAAATTCTGAATTTTTAGTTTTATCAATTTAAACTCTAATATTTTGATTTGTTTTCAATTTAAACCATTTGTGTATTTTTGTTAGGTAAAATTGACAGAAAAATAGTATTTTAACTATTAAACTCGAGGTAGGTATTCATAAAATATCTAAAATATAATTTTCATTGAGTTTAATGATTAAAATACCAATTTTTTCATCGATTTTACTTAATAGAAATAGACAAATAGTTTAGATTGAAAACAAACCAAAAATTTATGGTTTAAATTGACAAAATTTAAAACTTAATATTTATCTACTACTATTTTAAAAGTCTGAAGAGCACATGTTTTATACTTTTTTCATATCCCGAAAATACCCTCCCAAACTTATTAAATATCACACAACAACATACATCGACTAAACAACCAAACATCTTCCGGAATTCAAACTCTTTTAAACATCAAACACCTTCAAAGTCTGAAGAGCACATATGTTTTTTACTTTTCCCATGTCCCGAAAATACCTTCCCAAACTTATTAAAACATCACACAACAACATACATTGACCGAACAACCAAACACCTTCCAGAATTCAAACACATTCAAATGTCATTCAAATATGATTATTTGTCTAAAGAGTGCATATGTTTTCTAACTTTTCCATATCCCAAAAATATCCTCCTAAACTTATTAAACATCACACAACAACAGATATAGACTGAACAACCAAACACCTTTAACTATCAAATACCTTCAACATCATAATATGATTATTTTTTTAATAATATGTTTTTACTTTTTCTGTATCTCAAAAGACCCTTCCAAACTATTAACATCACATAACAACATACATCAATCAAACAACCAAACACCTTCCTTAATTTAAACACTTTTAAACATCAAACACCTTCAAACATCTTAATATGATTATTTTTTTAATAATTTCACTATTGTGGCTTGTTCAATATTTGTCTCCTCCACTAACTTCTCATGAACGGTGAGTGAGAGACATTTTGTGAGATTCAAATCAAGAAAAATCATGAAAATATATAAAGAAAATAAATATTTTCTACTTTAAATGAGTGGTGATGATTCAAATTTAAATGAGTGGTGATGATTCAAAGTGTCCTTATTGGCAAACTGATAGCCATTTGAATGTTTTTTTCAATTGGGTTTTGTGTATTAATAATAGACTCTATTTCGAAGGGTTTGGAACAACCCTGTTTCACAATCTAAAATAGATTCTACAATCAGCATTATCCACTCTATTTCGAACGCTTCGGACCAAATATGTTACATAGTCCAATGATTTTTGTTAGGACTCTTTGTTGTCAAATTCCATAGATCAAACCCAAGGTTGTAATTTTTTAAATTCACATGTTGGGTCAAACTAGGATTACTTTGGATTTCTCTAAGAAGTTGATTTTCTTCCAAAACTAGGATTACTTTGGAGTCCTTTAAGAAGTTGGTTTTCTTCCAAAAACAGGATTACTTTGGTTTTTCTATAAATAGTTGGTTTTCTTCCAAAACTAGATGATTCATTTTATTTTTCCTCCAGATCTTCTTTTTGGTTCTTAAGGGTTATATCTGGAGATATTTTGTTAAGTTTTCTTGATGTTTTTAAGTATTCAACTCATGGTTTAAAAGAGAGTACATCAAAGGTTTTGTTTTTTATACAAAAGAGAGAGTTGTCCTTCGGTGGATTCTGAAGAATTCGAGCCTGAAGCTTCGGTGGATTCTGGAGTGGCTCATCAGAAAGACAATTACGTGGTCAAGATGGGGTTGGAAGAGGCACATAGAGGTTGGTTCAATTAGGCGTTGTGGATTCGCTAGATAATTGAGAGTATACCTGTGTAATTCCTTTAAATCTTCTTAGTGGATTGTTCTTGTGGCTGTTGCCCATGGTTTTTTGATCACAATTGGAGGTGTCCAATTGTGGTTTTTCCACGTAAAATCGTTGTGTCTCTTTATCTTGATTGTTTGATTGGATTGTTATATTCTGCTTAAAATTGATACATAATCACAAATCAACATCTAGGAGGTTTCTAGATTTTTCAATTGGTATCAGAGCGGGTTGTTCTAGTTTTTTTTTTTTTTTTTTAAATTCTTTTAGAACGAGATCTTGTTTGATTTGTGATAATGGATTCAATTCGTGAGGGAAATTCTATGGTTCGACCACCCCTACTTGACGGATCCAATTATTCTTTTTGGAAAGCTCGGATGAGATCTTTTTAAAATCTATTGATGAAAAAGTTTGGCAATCCGTCATGAATGGGTGGACTGAACCAACAATTACTGTTGATGGAGTAACTTTCCCCAAACCAATTGATAAGTGGGACACAACTTATTTACCAAAATAGTAGCTAGAATAGTAAAGCTATCAATTCTCTCTTTTGCGCTGTCACACCTTAAGAGTTTAGCCGTATTTGCAATTGTGAAGTCGCAAAAGAGGCTTGGGATATCTTACAAACTATTCACGAGGGCACTCCTTCTGTAAAACGCTCAAAACTCCAAAGGCTCACATCCAGTTTCGAAAACCTTTCTATGAAAGATACTGAGACCTTTGATGAATTTTATGCGAAGTTGAGTGACATTGTAAATTCCAGCTTCAATTTAGGTGAAAAAATACCAGAATCCAAAGTTGTGGGAAAATTTTGAGATCCTTGCCCGATCGGTTCCAACCAAAAGTTACAACAATTGAGGAGGCTCAAGATGTTGACACCCTCAAGCTGGATCAGTTGGTTGGAAATCTCCAAACTTATGAGGCACATAGGAATTTCAAAAAGAAACAAAAAGATATTGCTTTTAGTAGTGCTCATAAAGTTAGAGAGGATTCTGATGAGGATTGTGAGATAGATTCCAAGATTATGGATGCTTTTGTAAAACAATTTAAAAAATCTTTTTTGAAAAGAATCCTAATTTTTTGGAATCTACTCATACTCATAAATCCAAAGGCAAAGATAAACTCAAAATTAATCCTATAGCCAAGAAAGAAAAAGAAAAGATACAAGGGAACTCTGAAAGTGTCCAATGCTATAAATGCCAAGGATTTGGCCACTTTGCTTCTGAAGGCCCCACTCGTTTGAAGAAAAGAAAGCCCTCGCCATCACTTGGGATGATGAATCAGAATCTGATGAAGATGACAGTGACAACGAAGATCAAGGCGAAGAGGGACATAAGCAATTCCTTGCTTTCATGGCGGCTTCTGAAACTGAAGGACAAACAGAGTCTCCGAAGAGGTCGGTTGAGAACACCACTGATGATGAATCCTCGGAGGATGATGATGAAGAGCTTGAGCAAGCCTATGAAAAGCTGTATAAGGAGTCTCTTAACTTATTCAAATTGAATGACAAACTCACAAAGAAACTCAAAGCATGTGAAAGTGAGAATGTCAAACTTAAGGAGGAGATTTCCGAGGCTATGATTAATACCATCAAGATAGCTGATGATTAACAAGTTCTTTGTGCAAAACTATTGACCTGTGAGACAGAGAGAAATGAGTTACAGGAAACCCATGCCATGTTTAAAGAAAAGATTGAATCTCTCGAGATGTCACAAGTTGCTTTGGAAGAACTAATAATCAAGAAAGAGGAAGAGCTCAAGTGTGCTATGGTTACCATTGGTCTTTGGAACAAAGGATCAAAGACTTTGGAGGATATCATTGGGTCTCAACAAATCTGTTCAGACAAGAGTGGCATTGGCTTTGGAGATAAAAGAGAGCAAAAACAGAGTGCTTCCACATCTCATGATACTAGAACTCAAGGAAAGGGAGGACAAAAGATTCAACAAGAGGAAAGACTTCTCAAACTCCCTAGAGTTGGTAAGGTAAAAGAAAGAAGGTACACCCTGTTTTTATTTGTCATCATTGTGGTATGCATGGTCATATTCGCCCTTATTGTTATAAGTTGAATGGGAGAGTGCCTCAAAAGGGTAGAAATTCGACTTACATGTCTAGGCGGAATACCAAGATTCATGAGGGTGTTCACAATACCACAACATTTACCAAGACCGCTAGACCTAATTTTGTTAAGATCAAAAAGATATGGTGAGAAAACTTGACTTGTGTTAATTTTTTTTATTTGTTTTAGTTTTTTTTGGGTCATTTAATGTGTGCCTGTTCGTTTTATGCCTTTCTTTGTTTAGAAAAGAAAAAAAAAAAATCCCAAAAAGATTTTCTTAGTATGGTTTGGCAAGCTTGAAATTTTGAGTGGTCCTTGGTGCATATTGGAATTGATGAGAATAACCATTACATGTTAATATGTGTGTGCTTTCTATGGTCATTACTCATTTTGGAGTGTGTGTTCTTTGACTAGTATGTCTCATTCTGTACACACTCTTGGACTAGCAAATTTTTGGAGTCTTCCGCCTTAGTGATTATTTTTCTCTATGGACTTCTGGCATTGTATCTTTTGCTTTTCTTGAGGAATTGACCTATTCTAGCATATCATGGGTGATGTTGAGTCTCTTAACCGTCTTCCATCTTTTTGCATCTCCATGGCTTTCCCCTCTGTTCTTTGTAGTCCAGCATGAGGAAAAGGCTACCTCAAAGTCACCAACCAGGCCATCCTTATTATATCCATGCTTCTCTGGTTCGGTTTCCATACTCTTGAGCGTGTCAGCCGCCAATGAATGTGCAAAAGAAAGAAAGAAAAAAAAATGTGCAAAAAAAAAAAGAAAAGAAAAAGATGTGAAGAATAAATGATTCATTGATTGAGGGGGAGCCTCCGCCTTTACTCACCAAATACCCCTTGATTCCTAGTGGTTTGACTTTCCTTTGTTGTGCTTAGATTCTCTTGTCAGAGGTCCAACTTTCATATCACTACTAGGATTGAATCTAGTGTTTGTCGAACTCCAAGAGTCACACACATACACTAGTATCATGGGATCTATGCTTTTCACATAATACATCACTTTCTTTTATGAGAAATCTTCTATAGGCTGTGCACATTATGTTTTCAAGTAATTGTGCTTCTTGGATAATCTTGTATGTTTTAAGGTACAAATATGAAATTCCTTGCTTGCTCCACCTTATTATTTTTGTCGATTTTCTTTCTATTTTTTTTTTAGTTTTGTGGTTGCTTTTAGTAAGGGGAGTTCGGTTAATCGTTATCATTGCTTGTGTGGGTTTTGATCTTGATTTTGTTATTTGAGATTCCTTTGTCAATTCGTGACAAACAGGGGGAGAAATTTGTTTTTCATGTATTCATGTCATGTGTCGGGTGCATATGTCTTAGTTTTCAAGGTTTTCATGCTACATGTTCTTAAAATCTCCAAATTGCATCTATTCATGTTTTTCATCTCATACTTCAAGATAATCTAGCCATATGTTTATTGCTTTTTCATATACTCTTGTGGGACTAATAGTTGTTTTGGAGATTGTGGCACTAATAGTTGTTTTGCAGATCATGACCTTGAGAAATAAGTTTGTAAAGAGATTTGGTTATAAGTGCTGGTTCCTAGTTGGTGGTGTTGTTCTTGTTTTGATTGGAAAATTGTTTTAGTGTTTTTGTTAGGAAAACTGTTGTGGCATGGTTTTGTCCAGGATTTGACAAAGGGGGGAGATTGTTAGGACTCTTTGTTGTCAAATTCCATGGATCAAACCCAAGGTTGTAATTTTTTAAATTCACATGTTGGGTCAAACTAGGATTACTTTGGATTTCTCTAAGAAGTTGATTTTCTTCCAAAACTAGGATTATTTTGGAGTCCTTTAAGAAGTTGGTTTTCTTCAAAAACAGGATTACTTTGGTTTTTCTATAAGTAGTTGGTTTCTTCCAAAACTAGATGATTCATTTTATTTTTCCTCCAGATCTTCTTTTTGGTTCTAAGGGTTATATCTGGAGATATTTTGTTAAGTTTTCTTTGATGTTTTTATTAAGTATTCAACTCATGGTTTAAAAGAGAGTACATCAAAGGTTTGTTTTTATACAAAAGAGAGAGTTGTTCTTCGGTGGATTCTGAAGAATTCGAGCCTGAAGCTTCGGTGGGTTCTGGAGTGGCTCATCAGAAAGACAATTCCGTGGTCAAGATGGGTTGGAAGAGGCACATAGAGGTTGGTTCAATTAGGCGTTGTGGATTCGCTAGATAATTGAGAGTATACCTGTGTAATTCCTTTAAATCTTCTTAGTGGATTGTTCTTGTGGCTGTTGCCCGTGGTTTTTTGATCACAATTGGAGGTGTCCAATTGTGGTTTTTCTACGTAAAATCGTTGTGTCTCTTTATCTTGATTGTTTGATTGGGATTGTTATATTCTGCTTAAATTGATACATAATCACAAATCAACATCTAGGAGGTTTCTAGATTTTTCAATTTTAAATCAAAACATAACGATCCATTTTGTTTTAGAAACAAACAATGGATCACATTGTCTCTCAATCAACTCTAGTATATTGATTTTAATTGTCTAAGTTTCTTTATCATGTAGTTAACTGATTTGTATAAAATTTTCATCATCTTTTTTTGCTTGATTTGCTTTCTTTGTACATAGTTCTTGTATATTGATTTTTAATTACCTAAGTTTTTTTTATCATGTACTTCACTTTTGTAGAGAAAATCCAATATATATGAACCAACTATAATAATGTTAGGTATGAAAACTAAACAGTCAATCGCATTGTCCCTCAATTAACTCTGTTTCACAACCCTTTTGATTTATTTTCGTTCTTTATTCGTAGTTCTGATATATTAATTTTTAATTACCTAAGTTCCTTTATCATGTACTTAATTGATTTGTGTAAAATTTTCACCATCCTTTTTGCTCTATAACTAATTTCCTTGCAAAATAATTAAATTTTGCTTTGATCTAAGTTTAATTAATTATTTTATTTTCAATTTTTTGGTTAGAAACAAGGAAAGAAATACTCCCCCACCAACAAAAAAAGATGGACAAAACAAATGGTATGAACTTATATGTCAATTTTGATGGAAAAAGAAAAGAAAATGTTCATGATTTGTTACAAGTACTAATGAAAGGATTTATCACATATGTAATTTAGAACATCATGCTCAACAAAGGAATCAATTTGTCAGATTTACACCTAAACAACAAAGCAATATATTGAAATATTTCAAACAATAGGAAAATGAAACGCAAAGGCCCAAACACATTTGACAACACAACTTACTTTTTGGAAGGGCATGACGAGACAATTCCAACGAATCGTAACTATACAAAATTAATTATTATTTTGGACATTTTTACTACATAGACTTGAATCTAATGCTTGTAATTTGTTTTACATATATGAAAAATAGATGACACATCATCACAAATTATTTGCTCTCTGATACATGAATTACTTAAAATGACACCATATAGTTTTTGTAAGGCTAAAAGGTTTGAATATGAATCTCCAAGCTTTTGTTGCTATAATGGAGAAGTAGTTCTTACAAGCTCCAAAGTTTCAAAATATTTAAGAACCTTGTTCACTTCTCAAACTGTAGAGGTTGTTGAATTTCGTAAACATATTTGAGAATATAATAACATTTTTACATTCACGTTGTTTGGCATAAAGTTAGAACAGGAACTGGCAAATTTTAGATAAAGTGTTCATACGTTTCGTGCATAAGGTCAAATATATCATGATTTGCCATCTTTGATTCCATCTGGTAAGGATCCTTGTTGTTTCCAGTTGTACTTCTATGATGTAGACAATGAACTTTAGAATAGATTGAGTAAATTAAACGATACACCACTTTGTAAGGTTGTTTTTGGTAAACTAATTGAGGTACTTTCAGAAAATCCTTATGCTCAGTTTTTGCATACACTAGAGCATGTTCTTTTAAATACTTTTCAAATTCATATAAGTAGTGATGTCAAGTTGGATAAAACAGTTTACAACTCACCATCAACTGATCAGGTGGTTGTAATTTGGATTGAAGGAAACAACCCGAATGTACCCCATGAACGTGATATTATAGTTCACTCAAATTCGGAGCATAAGCATAGAGTGCGACACTATCGTGGTTGCTACGATCCATTGCAATACTGGTTATTATTTCCTAGAGGGGAGGTTGGATGACATCAAAATATCCTTAAAAAAATAGTGTTAGAGTAAACAATGATGTCATTAACATGCAACAAAATTCATGTAACAACCCTGATTCATAATTAGCCGTTAATCTGTAATTAAGAATGCTAATTAAGTTTAAGAATGAGATTGTGTTAATTGTGCATTTTGTATGTGTTTTGCATTCTTATCTGTTAGCTGTAGTAATATCTGTTCAGAATTCTGCTTTGTTTTGATAATTAAAGGCCTTATCGACATCTGAACAAGAAATTGACTACGTCAGTGTGTTAATTTGGATTTTTGGAATTTTATGGTAAGTTAATTAGAATTTGATTCAGAATCAAATAATTAGAATAAATTAATTATTAAGTTAGATAGGTTAACTCTAATCACATTTAATTAGCCTAAGTTAATCCAACTATAAATATGTGATATAAGCTTAGCAACTCATCTTTCCTATCATCTTCTGAGCTAAAATATAGTACGAGAGAGAACTTGAGTTAGAGAGAAGAGAAGGAGGAATTGGTAAGATTTGAAAACAATTTGGAAGCTTGAACTTGAATTACACATAAATTCAATCATAGGTATGCTTCTCAACCATAATTCTTGCATATAATCTAAGATAGAATTGAATTCATTAAGTTCATGAGCTTAATGCATAAATTGGGGAAGTATGTGTTAGAATTAAGTTTAGATGGGTGAATTTGAAAGTAATTCATGCATACATGCTCATTTCATTACATTTTTTAAGTTGTTTTCCAAGGATTCTCACCTGCATGGGATGATTCTAGTTTTGTTTGGAAAATTCATCATGTTTTATACCATTTCATCATAATTGTGCATTATTGAAAGAATTTGAGCTCAAAACAATGCATGCATTTGCTATACATTAAGTTTAAAGCTTGATTTGAAGAATTGAACTTCATTTCATCTTTTTACACAAATCATTAAGTGTTTTCTAAAGTTTTGGCCTAAAGGATGAGTTTTGATGCTTTGAACTTGAGTTTTGAACATTGAACAACATTATTGAAATTCCAGAATGCTGCTTGACTACTCGAGCGACTGTTCCTTCGCTCGAGCGTACTTTGCATGCTTCCAGTACTTTTGCAGTCGAGGTAGTTGGCTTGAGTGACCAAAGTTTTGTTCGAGTGAGCCCACATTTTCAAGGTACATGGCTCGAGCAATCAAAATTTAGCTCGAGTGTAAAATGAGAGCATCTAGTATTTTACAAACTTTGTAGACCGCTCGAGCAAACTGCCCTGTTTTTTTGAAAATTTTGCAAGTGTTTCAAAGTGCATAATTGCATCCTCATTCCATCTTAAACATTCTTAAGCCATAGTATTGGCCATATTAATGGGGATATGAATTAGAAACACATTTAGAAATAAATGTAATAAGTTAACTGTATTCAGAGCATGTGTTTCAATGTGTATCTGTTACGTGTCTATGTAGGTCATGTGCAACCGTCCATCTGATTTGTCTAAGTTATCTATTTAGCTTCTTGAACTATTTGTGAGTAATAACTCTGTAAAGTTATGTTTAACTATAAATATTTTCTAAATGAAATGATATGATAAGTTATGTTTTCTGAAATGATATTTTCTGTATAGATGAATGATTGTCCTATTTTTGAAATGTATCATGGCATCCTTAACATCTTGTGATATGTTATATGTGACTTGGTACCAGGGTTTCAAGTGGGTTCAATTCATGGAACTGATTATGCATCATCAACTATATGATCTACAAGTGGGTCTTTATAACCATCTTATGTAAATATGGGTCTTAATGACCATTCGTTCTGTATATGGGTCTTTATAACCAATCTGATGTACTAGCATTGATGGATGTACTGCGTATGACTGTTTACAAGTCTGAATAAGTGTAGCTCGACTTTTCGCACTCTTTTTGAAAGATGATAAGCCCTACAGTTCAGACTCTATCTGTGGTTCTGAATCTGATTTCACAAGTGTAATATAAAATAGTGAAAACACAAAAAGAGTCCAAATTCGGCAATTCTTTTTGGAAAATCGATGTTTTGAACAAAATGCCAAAAATGGACTGCTTTGCCAGATTTCAGAGTCGTCACCTAAATATTTTTTGGAAATTTTGGAAACCTACGACTCGTGCCAAAGGCCATTAGTCCGTCATCACCAAAGTTGTCTCGACTCAGGAACTTAAGTACGAGAAGGGAAGGTCATGAATTGAGCACCCCCGCTCACCCGATCAAAGATCAACCTTTACTAATCATGATGTGAATCTTATTTACATTATATGCTCTTGTTCTGATTTATTAAGCTAACTTACTATGTGATGCGCACACAAGTATAGACTAATTTTTATAGGAATTGGAACATTTGATTTCATGTTTTATTTGAAATTGTTTTGTGAATTTGCCACTTGAAAAAGTGGGCTAAAATGGACATTAATCAAATTATCCCAAGTCAAGCAACTAGTCTTCATCCACAGGCATTCAAATAGTTATATCATTTAAGCAATTAGCCTTATAGTGAACATGATGGATATGGCAACAATCACACTTATGCAATATGCTAAAACGAGTAAAAGCTCACCTAGTACTCCAAGCCAAAATAAACAAAAGAGTTAGAAGAAATGCATGATCCTAACTAATGCAATATGACTAATGCAACGCATGCAATATGTAATTACTAGGCTCGGTTACTAACATGGCATATGAATCAATTTGATAGCATGTGATCTAAGCACGTATTCAAAGAGGCATTTAACTAACGATGCAAGTTAGAATGATGAGCCAAGCCTCAATGCATGCAATACAAGTGGATGCAAACATGAGAGATGCTAAATAAAACATAATGCTTCTAAACTAACCATCATAAGAAAGATGTGGGGTTGGAAGACATACACGTTATTACAACATTTGCACCCTCATGCAGGAGGATCCGAATAAACTAACTAGCTAAGCTAATTACTATGAATTACAAACCGAATGAAATAATCAACTAAACTAGCTAATTAATTATTACAACAAATTAACCAACTAATTAATTACATGAATACAACATGAAAGAAGTGCTAAGCTAGCTATTCTAATTACTTCGCCTCGGGAAACGAGGAATGCTCATGCATGCACAAATTTCCACCTGAAAAAGGCCATTATCCTGCTACCAGATGCCTCTGTTGCACAGTAGGACATTTTCAATGTTTTTCATCTCAGAATCAGCTCTGTTTTGCTAGAAAAGTACACTGCTTGTTTTTGCAAAGGTGGCCGGCCAGCCACAAAGGTAGCCTACCGTCCACAAAAAGATGGCCTGCCGGCTAGAAAAATTGGCTGGCTAACCACTGGAGTCTGTCCCTTCTTGCTGCAATAGAGGACAAACAGAGCAAAACAGGGTATTCTCAAGGGATGTTTGTACGCTTTACCCCTCCTTATCATTAAACAGCTCAAAAGAGTAGTAAACTTGATTCACAAGCCATCAATCCAATCAATTTCATTGTATGATGGCCTATGAACCAAAAGGTACACTTTCAATAAATGCATAAATAAAGACTCTTAAAGCTCCTCCTTATCATGAATAATCAAGGGAAATGGTTGACAATGACTCTTGAACCATTTTCATCACTAATGAGTATGTAACGACTCAAGACTCAAGGGTTCAATCAACGTCCGATTGAACCTAAACCAAGTTATTATCTTGCATCATTTTAGTCCAAGTTTTATTATTCCAATTTAATCACCTTTCCATTCTTTAATTCATTAAGTCTAAAGGTGAAGATTAAGTCCTCTAAAGGAGGGAAGTGTCCAACCAAGGGTTAGTTTAAGGCATGAGAGAGATGTCATGCCGTTGATAATGAACCCCTAAAAGGGATTAAACCATTAAGCACAACAACCTCTATCTCAAGCTTACAAGAACAATCGATTTGAAACAACTCTCAAAGCAAATAAAAAGCCAAGAAATGAGGGAGGTTGCAGAAATGATTATAGTAAGAAAAGCAAGAAATAAATGTGATCAACTCAAATAGGTTGGTGGCTAAGGCCAAAAACACCAAACCTATAAGGACAACTAAACTACAAGCATGCAAAACAAAGCATAAATGCAATGAACACCTAAAACAATCCTAAAACAGTCTTAAAACATGTAAAAGAAGTGATGGAAGACAAAAAAAAGCTAAAATAGTAGGCAACAACTTGGAGCTATGTAAGCTAGTGAATAAGACATAAGGAGGGGAGGCAACTTCAAAACATGTTTTTAGCCACTAAAATAACTCTGAAATTCAGTATTTAAAAGCTCGAAAGAAGATATTGAAAAGGTGGGAAACACAAGGGTAAAGGCTAGAGAAGCAAGGCGGAAAGAAAGGTGAACCACCCTTCCACCCTTTAAGGCCTTACACCACAAGTGTCAACCTAAAAATATAGAGTTTATACAGCCCAAAAACAGTAGAAAAACAGTAGGAAAATAAGCAACCAAAGCAATGAAACAAGCTAAGCCTTATACCTCTTGAAGAAAAGAACACTTCTAAGCAACAATTCAACACATGCACACCCTCAAGAGCTCAAAGTAGGCTCAAAAGTACCTCAGCTCAAAGATGGTAAGGTTTGGTTAAGAATGTATATGCAACAGCTCAAGAAATTTTAAGAGAGACAGAGAATTATAGAGAGAGAAAATTAATTTTGCTCTAATTTTTCTAACCTTTAAAAATGGAAGGGGAGGTTTTCTATTTATAGAAAAATACCACACTTCCTCAGAAACATCTATCCATACACGTGTAGGCAGATGCAAACATCTGTGCAAACAACTGGCACAGTTGGTAGAAAATAGCTGCAAAACACACTTGTGGCCAGTAAGCTACCAATTCTGCCCGGCAGGCCACACATTTGGCCGGCAAGGCATAAGGGTGGTCAGCAGCCCACAAAAATGGGCCTGCAAGTCCTAGGTTTTTCAGGTTTGAAAGGTTGGGGTTTTGGTGCAAAAACAAGACACAAGATTTGTAGGGTTTTGAGGCTAAGTGCTATGGCATTCCGCTGAGGACTTTCGAGCACTTGACAAACATATACATTCATCATTGGGTGTGCAAGTGATGGTGCCTAAGTCGTAAGAGCGGTCAAAAATGGGGTGTCTACAATAAGTATATGAATTTCTTTCTAATCTAAATTCTGATTTCTAAATCTATTATGGACATTATTTATGAAACCTTTACTCTGTTATTATTCATTGAGCTCCAAATCACTATTTATATTGTGTATGTAGGTGACCAGGCTTGAGACTTCCAGTGCCAACCTGTGCGCATCCCAAGTAGGTTTTGGAAGTCTTTTTTGGTTAAGTTCTGCAGAAGTGTTTGTGATCGGTTTTAAGTTTTATTTTCTCTTGTTTTGTTGGACAAGTTCATGTTTTCTCTGTATTTAGGGTTAAGTCCTTTTTGTTTATCTATACTGGTGATGATGCAAGTATGACGTCATATTATATGTAAATATAAGTTCAAAATTTTTGTCTCATATAAGTCTGCACAGCTCTATGGACTACTATATTTTTGATATTTTCTTCTTCTAGCCCCTTAATCTACTAGTTTGCTTTAGAGGCGTTCGGTAATCGTCAGATTACTGACCGGTTACAATGCTAAACCTATAGGGGTGGGTTTGGGTCGTGACAACTCAAATATGGAAGATTGTAGTAGAAGAAGTACAAAATGACGATGATCAGTATGGAATGAAAAATAACAATATAACAAATTCCCAAAATTTAACCACAAAGAGGATGAAACTAGAGAAAGAATGAATTTTGTAAAAATACTTTATCTTTCAATTTTCTTTACTTATTTTATTTCAAAATAATAATAATAATAATAATATTACAATGTTAGTTGTGTGTTTTATTTTTCACCTTTTAATTACTAAGTAGTTTCTACATACACATACATAGCAAAAGTAAAATAGCCTGGTAAATTATATATTTAATAGTAATAAGTCCAAGCATGTGATGTATATACAAACGAACTGTGTACTTTATTTATTTATTTATTTTATATAGAATTTGTGTAACTCAAACTTGTGAAGTGACTGTATCTATAAATTTCTTTTGGAGAAATTACAAAAAATCCTTAGGGTTTAACCCTTTTAATAAATTAAATTTTGAATTTTTTATTTTATCAATTCAAATCTCAAGCTTTTAATTTTTTTTTTCAATCTAAATCATTTACCTAATTTCATTAATTAAAATCACCAAAAATATAGTATTTTAATTATGTCACATCATCAATTGGTACACTAGTTAGTATACTAATTGGTGCATGTAGTACCACTGGTTATTTTATATGATTGTTTCAATCTACTTTTAAAAATTTAATGCTTAAACATAAATAAAAAAATCTATATAATAAGGGAGAAATGTTTTTGAATTTATCCTCAAGACAATTGTCCTACTAGGACATTTTAATGGTCATGATTCACTTGTGTATTTAGATAGACGGATGAGATGAGCCCCTTTAAATATATATCAATTTGCTTCCCGCCCAAACACTAAACTTCCTACTCACCCACATCTCATCTCCATTCTATCTTCAAGATCACTCTGTTATTCTATCTTTATCTCCTCCCTTCTTTGTTCTCACCCACCCCATTCCCTCTTTATCTCTCTCTCCCTCCCTATTCTTCTGCTCTCCAGCCCTGTTCTTCTTCTTCGATACCCTCGTTCCCGAAACTACTGCTCTCCAGGTAAGATCACTCTGTCATAAAAGAAACCCGTTGAGTTCTCTCGCTCTCTATCTCTCTTCACTCCCAAAACTGCTGCTCTCCAGGTAAGATCACTCTGTCATAAAAGAGACCCGTTGAGTTCTCTCTCTCTCTCTATCTCTCTCTCTCTACTGTGCTTCACAAGTTGTGATCATAGTTCACTCTGTTGAATTCGATCTGGGGCTTTCACTTTACTTTCTTGCAATTTCTTGCTATCACTCTGTTCTTGCTTTCAATTGATCTCACAAATGATTTGTTTTCAGATTTTCCCTCTGTTGCTCTCCAGCCATGTTCTTCTTCTTCCATACCCTCGCTCCCGAAACTGCTGCTCTCCAGGTAAGATCACTCTTTTCATTTTATGTAGTGACTATATACTTCGTCAATCTACAGATTGTTTTATTTGTTTATAGATTGTATATATATATTTTTTATAGATTCTATAGATTTTTTACAAAGAATTTGGATATAGATTGTATAGATTTTATTTGGATATAGATTGTATAGATTTTTTATTTCTATATAGATTTTTTATATCCAATTGTAACTCAATTGTAATTGAAGAGGACGACTCGCCCTAGTCAAGATCGCATGGTAATGTTTAAAAGCCAAGGATGATAAGATTGAGGCAGAGAGCTGATAGGTCAAAAGAGGCGTCTACGATCGGTGGTTACAGTGGTCGTTGCTTCATTGTTTACTAACCTCATTTTGTAAGTGAAATTTATGAAATTAAATTTTCATTTTTACAGATTATATGTCCTGTTCTTTTGTATTTTTTCTCTTTCATATATCTTTCCATTTTCTTATGTATATTTTTTCATCTTATGGAGTTGTTGACTAGTGATTATATGTCTCCATTTAGCTCAGCACATATTAATTGGTCGAATGGTCATACTAATATCCTATGTTTAGCTCACTTTTTGTTTTTATTTATTTTAAATTGTAATTGCGTTCTCAGCAAAATAATAAGCATGAATCAAGTGTCTTTTTGGCATATAACCAGAATTCTCACTTTTCTCAAACTAAAGGTAAATATTTGATCTCACCAACCATTTCTTTTCAGATTTTCAAAGATAACCAAAATTCTCTCACTCTTCTCAAACTAATTTTTTATTTGTGAGTATATTTTTATTTTATTTGAGATAATGCAGAAGAATCTGGATATAGATTGTATAGATTTTATTTGGATATAAATTGTATAGATTTTTTACAAAGAATCTGGATATAGATTTTTTTATAGATTTTTTTCCAAACATTACAAAGAATTGTATAGATTTTATATATATATATATTATGTTCTTGCTTTCAATTGATCTCACCAACCATTTCTTTTCAGATTTTCAGAGATAACCAAAATTCTCTCACTCTTCTCAAACTAAAGGTAAAGATTTGATCTCACCAACCATTTCTTTTCAGATTTTCAGAGATAACCAGAATTCTCTCACTTTTCTCAAACTAATTTTTTATTTGTGAGTATATTTTTATTTTATTTGAGATAATGCAGAAGAATCTGGATATAGATTGTATAGATTTTATTTAGATATAGATTGTATAGATTTTTTATTTATATATAGATTTTTTACAAAGAATCTGGATATAGATTTTTTATAGATTTTTTCCAAACATTACAAAGAATTGTATAGATTTTATATATATATTATCTTTATGAGTATATTTTTATTTAGTTGGGTAATGATTTCAGTTTCTGCTTGAAATTTCAGATTTCGGCTTGAAAGGCTTGCGGAGAAAGTAGAAAACAGAGTTTTTGCGAAGCATTAGGGTTAATTTTCAGGTGAAATTCTAATTGCGAACATATGAACTTTTAATAGTTTATAGATTGTATAGATTTTATTTGGATATATATTGTATGGATTTTTTTATATATTATATAGATATTATCCAAATTAATGATTTTCTGAAAACTAATAAAATAACCCTTGATTATAAGGTTAGTGGTGAATTAAAAACCTACAAAATTTCTTATTTTATTATGTTTATTAATTTTAGTTTTATTTTTTTCAAAACCAAACTCTTTAAATTACTTTAATTATTTTATTTTTTTTTATCAAAACAACTTTATTAGTCTTTGAGTATCGATACCTAATCTTAACCACTACATTTTAGAATAGTAACTATTACTTGATTATAAATAGAATATTTTAATATGTAAATGACGACATCAATCACGTCCAAACTTACCACACATCGTATTAACACGTAGATAAGTCCCACGTATATATAGGTACTTATGAAGAAGCATGATAATGCCAATTCCATGATTCCAACATATAATCTAGCCTAATTCCTTGGCTTGACCACAATCTCAAGTCAATGTTGTGTTTTATAATGTATAATGAAGTCTGTATATCACTCAACTAAATGATATGAAATTATTGGTAGCATTCATGGACCAAAACAACCCAAACCACACAAAGAAAGTGCTGCTGGAGTTTTTCTCCTTGCCAATAAATATAACATATTGTCTGTAATTTGGTTTTTAGCATTTAATCAAAACTGATCAGTGAAGATTTATTTATATTACTTTAGCCAAAGTTTTAGTACCTAAATTGAATAGTGCAACACTTGAAACAGAAATTTGCAGCATATATATTATAGTTTTCAGCACTCACAGTCACTTCCAGCACTTAAACACAATATTCCAGATGCCATGAGGATTTCATCAGCATACAAAAAAGTCAATATTTCAATGCTCTGAATTTTTGCTGAATTTTCTTAAAAGAAGTTGAATGTTTCTATACTGTGAGAAAAAGCTGGAGCTTCACATTGGAATTTAGAAAATTCCAGTGTCAAATATGGAGTTGGTTGTATAGATCCATTTTCTCTAATTAGTTCCATTCGTAATTATATCCTCAGTTGTAGCTAAGATAGTCATGTCTTTTTTATTACCTCAACCCAAGTTCTCATTGTTTTACCATATTCCTTTTACAATTATTGCTGATATACCAAATACCAAGAATTGTCGACCAATTGTCATATTTCTCAACCATGTTTTGATGCCATAGTCTTAACCACCTCATTTGGAGACTCGACTCATTGGGATAAGTTGAATCTCACAAACCTTGGAGAAATACAAATTTGCAATTGGATATTCAGTTACATTGTAAAAAAAATTTATCCCACATATTTTTGCAGCTAACTCCTAATCTTTATTAGTTGGCAAACTTCTATATTGGGATAGAGATTAAAACAAGATTTGGATTCTTGAAACTTTTCTGATTTTGATCACTTGTGAGTGGTAACTTGGAGGCATCAATTGTTGTTGTGTGTTCTCCTTTGCTATGTGATTCTCTCTCTGTATGTATGTATGTATGTATGTATGTTAAGTTAAAGGTAAGATAATCTGTATTATGCTTTGTTCCATTTCCCGAATGATCTAATAACTGAGACGCTGATTTAATCATTTAAAGATGGCTATTAATTCTGCAGAAGAAGTAGTGGCTGTGCCTTTCCTGTGGTGATTGTAGCACATCCATCTCAACCTAATCAAATCGCGCTTGGAAGGAGCGATGGTGCAGTCTATGTAATCGAGCCATTTGATGCAGAGCAAAACTAGAGTCGAATAGTGCCTCTGTAAAATGGAGGTTTTCCCCTTCATCCCTTAGAATTCTGCTTTGAATAGTTAGCCATCTGAAACCCCATGCTAGGGATATTTGTCATCTGTAAATTTATATATCCAATGCTGTTATAGGTTTTTTTTTTTTTTTTTCTTTTTCAGACAATTCTGAGTTCTACACATCGTTGAATCATGTGAACTTCTTGAGGTATGATCAAACGATTGTGAGTCAAATAAGACAAAAGGGTGATAAGTTTTCCGGGACAGGAGATCATTTCTGAAGCATAAAAGAGTCTCTTTTATGAACAAGGGAATTTGAAAGTTATGGTTCTCAAATAAAATTATATAACTAATTTAGTCTCTGCCATTGTATGATCTTTTTATGTTTTAGTGTAAGCAACAATGTTATGAAGATGCAGAGGGTCAATGACCATGTTGGCTATGCATTAAAGTGGAACATGAATTAATATGATGGTTGAAATTTGGTTTTCAAACTAAATTTTATTTTTTGAATCGTTTATTTTTGCCTTTAATAAATTTTTTTCATGTTTTAAATTTTTTATTAGATACACTTCATTCATATCTTTCCAATGTCAAACATTTTAAAAAATTCACTCCCTACTCTTTGAAAAGAAAAAAAAAAATTACACTGTGCCTTTAGGCACGAGTATACGCTAGTATTAGATAATACGTGAAATGTCTATACTAAATTTTTATTCTTTTATCATACATTTAACACCCACTTATATGTTTTGGCCAATGCAACTATTATAAAAAAGGTAAAACACAAAAAACTAAAAATTACTACTCCATTTAATTAAAAAAAAAGTAAAAGAAAAATTACCACGTGCAATGCACGTGTACCTTTATTAGTTTCACTAAAGGAAAAGTCTGTTAAGTCGAGGGGTGTAAATTTGGCCCCGTCTGGCTCGGCTCAGCTCGGCCCATGTCGAGCCTCACGGACTCTCGCCAAAATTTGGGCTGGGCCGGGTCGGGTTGGGTGGACCCATGGGATAGAAAAATTAGGCCCACGCCCAGGCCTAGACCTAGGGATATTCGGGTCTTGGGCGAGCTGGGTCGGTGGGCCTGGGCTCGGGCTTGGGCGGGTCTGAATAAAATTTTTTTAAAATTTTTTTTTCTACTAAAATTTTATTATTTTTCACTAAAAAAACATTGGGCCTCGGGTGGGTCGGGCCTTTAGTGAGCTTTAAGTAGGCTGATGGGTTGGGTCAAGCGGGTCGGGCCGGGCTTCAAAGTGATGGCCTAGGCCCAAGTTCTCGGACTAAGCTCAAGCTCGGATCCAAATGGGCTAGGCCCACCCCGGGCCGTGGGCCATTTTTACACTCGTAGTTAAGCCAAACTTACCTTCATAGAATTTTTTAGGTTAATGATTGTATGGTGGAAATTAATTTATCTAGTGTGCGGTCCATTAGTTTTTATTTTATTAAAAGGCTCATACTAGGCTTTGTTTGGTGTAGCTCTAGAATCCTACTTCCACCCTCATACGTGAAGCCCCTGTTTGGATGGAGTTTTCAAAAACTGATTCTAACCTCACATTTCAAAATACCTTTCACAACACGTTTGGTAGAGCTCCTTCCAGTCAGTTGTCAAAATTTTTTGGGTCTACCCGGTCGTCCTCTAGAAGTCCAACCGGATGATCGGAACAATTTTTTTTGTTTATTTATTTTGTTTTGGGAATTGTCACTTGTTATCTGAAAAAAAGTTATATTTGTTTTTGATATTTTTTAAATATAGAAATTATATTTTTTAGACCAAAATGACAAATTCTTTGGACGTTTATTTAAAATTAACAAATTTTTTTAAAATAAAAATTAATTTGTCACAGTAATTTTTTAAAAATAACAAAACATTTTTAAACAAAACAATCAAAAAAAGTTCTAACCAAATATACAATTAAAAGTAATTTTAAAGCACTAGCTGAATATTTTTTTTAACAAATAATACTATATATATTTTTAATATTTTAAATAAAAAAATTATTTTTTTCAATAATTATTTTTTTTTGAATTGAATTTTAAAAAGAGTTTGGTTATAAGTTTTGAATAGAATTTTCAATAGAGTTTTGATTTGTGTATTTGGTTATAAGTTATAAGTTTTTGAATTAAAAGTTTTCAAAACTCTTTTCAAAACTTATAACTAAACAACTTTTCTCATTTCATATGTTACATCAAAAATTCAAAATTCAATTCAAATTTTTTTTTCAAAACTCATAATCAAATAAATTTTTTATGTTTAAATCATAATTTCAAAACTCACAAATTTAAAATATAATTATATTCTCAAATTATAATTTTAAGTATTACCTTAATTTTTGCTTTTGTTTTTGTTTTTGTTTTTGTTTTTGTTTTTTTTTTATTTTCTCCTTAAAACTTCCTTTACAAGGGAGATAAAAAAACAAAGGATAATTGAAGTGGTGAGAATAGGGGGCCATTTCCCTAAATAAGGCAAAATAGTGAGGGAATTCCCAAACTAAGCCTATTTTTGAAAGAATTCCCAGAATAGGCTAAATCGCGGTTCACAACCGCGAGTTCAGTACTTTTCCAGCAATCTCGCGTGAATTCTGGCTAATGTTAAACTCGCTGTTACAAAACGCGAGTTTCATTAAGAACTCGCCGTTACAAAACGCGAGTTTAATTAATTTTTTTTCTTTTAAACTCGCTTCACAAGCATGATTTCGTCAAAAAAAAATTTCCATGGAACTCGCTGTTTGGAACCGCGAGTTCATCAAAAAAAAATTTTCTTTGAAACTCGCTGTTTGGAACCACGAGTTGTAACCACGAGTTCATCAGAAAATTTTTTTCGTTTTAAATTCGCTGTTTGGAACCACGAGTTTATCAAAAAATTATTTTCTTTTCAACTCGCTGTTCGTAACCACGAGTTCATCAAAAAACCATTTTTCTTCTAACCATTTTTTCTAACTACGGTTTTTTTGCCCAAATTTTTTTATGAAAGGCGCTTTTAGTGTAAATTTTTTTTTAAATGTCAATTTAAGTGAACCTCTAAATAAAAATGTTTCATTCTTTTCTTTTTGTTGTCATTGTTTCGATGATAAAATATTTCAGAATAATTTTTTTGATTAAAATTCTTTTACTAAAAGCGTTCTCATGTTAATTTTTTTTCCTTTCCTTTTGTCTTTATTTTGAGTTAGAATGTGTAATTCAACATTTTTTTCCCGTTTCACTAAAGTAAATTTATTTTGTTTTTTCTTGTGTTTGTTTTGGGTTAGAAGGTAATAATATAATTCATAAATTTTTTTAGCTTTAGTCAAGCCGTTTTGATGTAAATTTTGTTTTTTTTATTATTTATTTGTTTTGGATTAAAAGGTGTTATTCAGTAATTTGTTTGGGCTTTAATAAAGCTGTTTTCATTTAAATATATATATTTTTTCTTTTGTCTTCGTTTTAGGTTAGAAGGTGATAATGTATTTCATAAATTTCTTTTCACTTTACTAAAGTCATTTTCATGTAAAGTTTTTTTTTTTTTTTCTCTTGTCTTTGTTTTGGGTTAAAATGTGTTCTTTAGAATTTTGTTTTGGCTTTACTAAAGCCGTTTTCATGTAAATAATTTTTTTTTTTTTCTGTTGTCTTTGTTTTGGGTTAGAAGCTGATAATGTAATTCATAAATTTCTTCTCGCTTTACTAAAGTCGTTTTCATGTAAACTTTGTTATTTATAATTTTTTTCTCCTGTCTTTGTTTTGGGTTAGAATGTGTTATTCAGAAAATGATTTTGACTTTACTAAAGCCGTTTTCATTTAAATAATATTCTTTTTTCTGTTGTCTTTATTTTGGGTTAGAAGAATTTAATTAGTACAAACATATAAATCTCGAACTCGCGATAATGTAATTCATAAAACCTTGACGAAGAAACACATAAGTCTCCCATAAAAATACATAAGTAGTACAAACATAAGTCTCGAACAACAATACATTGTGGACACCATAAACTGAACACACAATACATAGATAAACATAATAGTTAGACAGAGAAATAGTAGCCACACAATCTGACCAACTCATTACGAAAACACTTATTCTAACACAGACATTACATATTAATGCATGACCTCATATTGCCGAAGTGTAGACATTAACACCTAATTCGCGCTTAAATCAGTAGGTGGCTCAGAGTCTGAACAATCCGAAAGCTCAGCATCAGAGACAAGCTGAGGATCCTCCATGATACTCTTGATAGCCGCATCATTTGGTTCTGTTTTGTTCTTCTGGGCATCCTTCTTAACTATGTATAGCTGCATATCGTGGGCTAACCTACGGTTCATTTGAGAAATCTCACGTTGTAGTCTTTCACATAGTCGATCAACATTATCAGGATCTTCCTTTTGGATCTCAACAGAACGTGCTTTTGGCACCTTCAATCGATTTTCCCGACATAATCTTTCCATTTGGACTCGCTCTATAAATAGTGCGGGCCACTTCAGAAGTCTAGCGTTTGCTAAACCATATCCTGTTTGATTATCTGATGGTTCCTCCACCAAACCACATGGATCTCGATAGTACTTGGGCATGACAAAATGTCGCTTCCCAAACCTATCATGATAAGCACAAGAGGCATCTAACGAAGCAAATGGTGTTTCATCTTCAGCATCGCCATTGCCCCTTCCTCCTCCTCGTCGTGAACTGTCACCCCTTTGCAAGTTCCTACCACCTCTGCGATTCCCACTCCCTCCAATGAACCATGTAGCCATGCTAATTTTTTAAAACTAATGAATGATAATTTCGTATGGCAAAATGAGTTGTAAGGTTGTGTCTTCACCTTAGGCGTTTATATAGTTGGTTATAAACAGCTTTAGAAAGATGGCCCTGCATGACAATCCCACATAAACGAACAAGGTATGAGTTGTCACATGACTTGACAATCCATCTGCATATACTGACAAAATAAGGACATGCTCACTGTTGGGTAAATCAGTGAATTCACTGTTGCCATGTGACTTTCTGAATTGATAATCGCACATATATTAATAAGAAATGAGTTGTCATTGTAATAAAAAAATCAAGTAACAAATCGAGAAAACCAAAGCCTATGCACCAAGTCACATGACCTGACAGTCCATCTGCACGTACCTACAAAATAAAGGCATGCTCACTGTTGGGTAAATTAGTGTATTCACTGTTGGCATGTGACTTTATGAATTGAGAATCGCACATATATTAATAAGAAATGAGTTGTCATTGTAATAAAAAAATCGAGCAAGAAATCGAGAAAACCGAAGCCTATGCACCAAGTCACATGACTTGACAATCCTTCTGCATATACTGACAAAATAAGGACATGCTCACTGTTGGGTAAATCAGTGAATTCACTGTTGCCATGTGACTTTCTGAATTGAGAATCCCACATATATCAATAAGAGATGAGTTGTCACTGTAATAAAAAAATTGAGCAAAAAATTGAGAAAACCAAAGCCTGTGCACCAAGTCACATGACTTGACAATCCATCTGCATATACGGACAAAATAAGGGCATGCTCACTGTAAGGTAAATCAGTGAATTCACTGTTGCCATATGACTTTTTGAATTGAGAATCCCACATATATCAGTAAGAGATGAGTTGTTACTGTAATAAAAAAATCGAGCAAAAAATTAACAAAACCAAAGCCTGTGCACCAAGTCACATGACTTGACAATCCATCTGTATATACCGACAAAATAAGCCTGTGCACCAAGTTACCTTTTTACACTAGCCAGGCTGACACCATCTGCGGCACAACAGCCGATGCTACAAGTCTTAGATTCGTTCATGAGTTGACAACAGTGGAGTCTTGGCAGCCGAATGCACTGTATAAGGCCAGTGGCATGCATGTGATCGAACAGGAAATGCTCTATTAATTTTTTGCACTCGCTCTATTAATTTTTTGAAATATTTTTTCACAAATTTTTTACTTTTTGTTTTGAAATAACAATAAATTATGCATTTCATAAAAGTCGAAGTGACAACTCCTATCAAGATGATGCATAGTTCTTCAGGTCATAAAAGTTGACGTGACATACGGTGGTTGATCTATATTCAGCAATGGGTCGCTATTGGGTTGCAGATGAAGATGAATTTCAATACCCATTAAATCCAAATTTGCGTTACTCATAATGAATGAAATTGTTTGGATGAATGACCAAACCATTTATCTTTTAATGGATTTGTAATGCTTATTCTCTATGTTATCAATGAAGGGAGATATTTCAATTATTTTTGAATAGTTCTTATAATTCTACAAATAGTTCAATGAATGGATTTGTGTACTTATAAATGTAGTGATTTTATGAACTTCAGATTCATATAACAAATAGTTGAAATGCATCCGTAAGCTAGATGAACAACAACATTGTTAATAGACAATTCTACTTCAGCAAGTTATGTTGCACAACCAATAAATTTCTCCGCTTGTTCTTTAAAGGGTTGAGAATCAACAAACAGAGCATCTAGAGCACAAAAAATGAAACAGGCCTCTAGGATCATAGACTCATGATCATGCAAATCCTTGGACTTCAAAACATTGAGAAGATCATCCTGAAGGCACACTGCAGCCTGCTTGAATACCTCAACAATTGAATTTGTCATGGTGTTTCCTTGTAAAATTTTAGGGGGAGGGCTGACACCTGATAGCCCCGAAAGAGAAGAACCTAAAGGCTGACCAAGAGGAGTAAGCAAAGATTATTTGTTAGATTGAGCAGGTGACAGACTCGGCATTGCAATGTTTGGTGCTTCAACATCAAATGTGTCGACATCTTGAGGGACAAAAATGGGATCAAATGCAGGGACAACACCTATTACTAAATGCAAAATAAATTTGAAACTTGGTTGCCAGACGTGATGAAAAAGCTAACTGAAGTGTATAGTCATACTTACAACAAAAGAAAGGCTTAGGAGCAGGAAATATCAGGCATTGAGATGGTGAAAACACAAGCCGTCCACATTGTGGTCGTAGGCAAGGCAGAATCATTGTGGTAGTAAGTAGAACCTACACGAGGTGAATTCATATAAGAACCACATTAACAAAATTATTTCTCCACAACCATTCATTCATTGAATTATTCGTCCAAAATTATTTCTCACCTGTAACCTATGCACCAAGTCACATGACCTGACAGTCCATCTGCATGTACCCACAAAATAAGGGCATGCTCACTGTTGGGTAAATCAGTGAATTCACTGTTGCCATGTGACTTTATGTATTCAGACTCCCACATATATTAATAAGAAATGAGTTGTCACTGTAATAAAAAAATCGAGCAACAAATCGAGAAAACCAAAGCCTATGCACCAAGTGACATGACCTGACAGTCCATCTGCATTGCCATGTGACTTTCTGAATTGAGAATCGCACATATATTAATAAGAAATGAGTTGTCATTGTAATAAAAAAATCGAGCAACAAATCGAGAAAACCAAAGCCTATGCACCAAGTCACATGACCTGACAGTCCATCTGCATGTACCCACAAAATAAGGGCATGCTCACTGTTGGGTAAATTAGTGTATTCACTGTTGGCATGTGACTTTATGTTAATCCAAAACATTCACTAACTCATTGCAATTCAATAAAGAAAGTCATGAACTAATAATAATTTCATGTTTTAAATGTAGTTATTTGATAAACTTCAGGTTCATTAAACAAATACTTGAAATACATCCATACGTTAAATGAACAACAACATTGTCTTACACTCCAGTAACGAAAATATGAGACAACATACAAATATATATGAAAGATAAAGGTGTTTGATTTATCATTCCTCATCTGACATGTAGTAGTCAGAGAGATATTTTTCATTGTTTAAGACATTATTTCGCTCAATCACTTTCAAATCTCTGTTGCTTGCTTCTGCCAATTTCGGTGGCTAGCTGAAGCATGAAATGTCGACATCTTCGCATCAACATTCTGTTGTTCTCCTTCTTAATTCTACTAACTGCTTTTTCATAGTCACTCACATTTCGTCTAGCCATGGTCAATGAACGACGATGAGATACCGGTGCCCCAAAGTTACGTAGATCATTAAGCAATCCTTCTTGCTCCGTTACCCTGAACGCCCATTCTGCTCGGATACCAGCATAATAATCCTTCGGACTCGAGTACTTTTCGCTCTTGTAGTCATAAGTAAATGGAGGTAGCAGCCACACTTTCAGATTTCTTTGTTGGCGTGAACTTCCTGCACCTCTTGAAGACATTGTTCATAAAATAAACAAACAAATAATAATAGTAATTGTAGATATGTTACTATTGTTATGACTTGAACAAACATCATAATGGGGTTGTCGCTATTTATAGACATCATACTCAGGGTTAACTAGTGAAGATAATGCATGCTGCGGCACTATGGAAAAAGTGATACCCGTAATATTATTTTTTAGCCTTTCATTTCATGCAATACTGAGTACCCGTGACTTTGTGTACCTGTGATCTAGTCACGGACGTGGTTGTCAGATGCAGTGAGTTGTCACATCGGCTCATGAAACTAATTTTTTATGGTTAATTTCTTAATACAGTAAGTAGTCACTTCTAATTGACGATTTCAGTAGAAATTGGTATTTTAAAAAATTTATAAATGAAATTAAATGCTTAAATTTTCTTTCTTTTAAACTAATATTCTTCATAAATAGCCTATATTTGATTTGATTTTCACTTAATGAACTTCACAGTCATTAATTTTTTCTCTTGTTTGCATTTTTTGCTTCTTCTTATAAGCATGGCAAAGTCAGAAAGTCACATGCATTACTGCATCACTGCATAAAGCCACATGCATCACTGCATCACTGCACAAAGTCACATGCATCGCTGCACAAAGTCACATGCATCACTGCATCGCTGCACAAAGTCACATAGCATCTGAGTAAAAAACAAAGCATCCAAATTATTACACCGGTTCAAATAATCGGTGAGCATCACTGACAAACGTTGGACGTATCATTGCGCCGAGCTACAATTTATTATTGTACCATACCTACTGTGCCCTTGTGAATTATGCAATCTATTAAAATTAAAAGGGGGTGTCATAACAAAATAACAATAAATTAATAAATATGTCAATACACCTAAAAGTTGAGGAATGAGCAATCAAACATCTTTATCTTTTATGTTTTTACTAATTGCCCTTGTTAATTTTTTATGTTTTTACTTTTTGTTTTGGAATAACAATAAATTATGCAATTCATAAAAGTCGAAGTGACAACTCCTATCAAGTTGATGCATAGTTGTTCAGGTCATAAAAGTTCACGTGACAACTCTGATGCATAGTTGATTACAATAATTTCATACATACAGCTACCATGTGTATATATGGTATAAATATCGCATCATACCATTACAAAAGTTTTACTGTTATTTCGAGCGATATTATCATGAGGTATACGGTGGTTGATCTATATTCAGCAATGGGTCGCTATTGGGTTGCAGATGGAGATGAATTTGAATACCCAATGAATCCAAATCTGCGTTACTCACGTGCCACCGTCAATACCATGAGAGCTGAGTGGGAATTTCGCAAAACTCGAGCAAACGTTCTCGTTGAGCTATGTCGTGAAGTTAATCTTAAATTTCCTCGCCGGTTAGCCATGCGTATGCCAACTGACACTCCACAATTGTTGCAAAGGGCATTGCATCGTATCCGCGACGAGGTTAATTGCATGACCCAACGTTTGCAAAGGTCTGGACTAATGAAGACCGCAAATGAGCGTGCCGAAGATGGGTTAATGGATGATGCACACCAGTACTACGCCTGGAGCATGGATGTTATGTATGAATCTGATATTGAGATGTCAGATGATGATGATAATGAATGGAATTGTTTGGATGAACGCCCAAACCATTTCTGTAATGCATGGAATTTGTAATGCTTATCCACGACTTATCAATGAAGGGGGATATTTCAATTGTTTTCAAATATTTATTGTAATTCTACCTTTACTTTGTCTCCGTTATTGTTTTTTTGAAGAACGCTACTTGAACTAATAATGATACTTAATGAACAAGGTATGAGTTCATATCGATTGGTTGTTGAAATACTTGTGTTTGTTAAGATACTTATTTTGTTTCCTTTTCGTTCATATTTCTCCTCACAACTATCCATTATGCAATGTTCACATTTTTTTCCCAGATTTTTGTTGTATAAAATTTTTACAAACCTGTAGCAACACAAGTGGTCCTCCAATCTCATTTAATCATAACAAGATTTTTACAAACCAGATTTTCGAATAAATAAGTATGACACATTTACATCATCTGTACAAGTTTAATATACAAAAACTATAACAAAAACTATAAATAAAATAAACCATACACTCCACATCACACCCGCTAATGCCCTAACCTGCCCCCAGTTCCACAACCCCGAACGTGGACCTCCCTCCTCGGTCTCCTGCGGTAGACTCTCTGAATATCTGGCTGGTGTGGAGCCTATGACTGTGACTCCCCCTCTACTGCATGTGCTGGCCCAGATCCTGTCTGTGGCGGAAGATCAGATACTGCTGTGAGCTGTGAAACTCCATCATCTGGTGCAACTGTATCACGATCTGCAGCTGGAGCTCGACCTCTGCCTCTGCCCGCACCCCGACCTCTGCCGCGACGTCCGCCACGACCAAAACCTCGGCCTCTCCCGCGCGCTCTGGGGGGTCTCAATATGGCCCTCAGCGTCAACGTGGGAGATGTCAGTGAGAACTGCATCATGTATACTCATGGTCGTGGTCGAACTGTCTGGTGGTGGTAACTGGGTGGGTGGGGTAACAACGTCATGCATGTATCGGGGCGGTGTCCAATCAGGGTCAGGCACATAAGGTATGCCAGTATGCTACGTAAGAAGTACGTCGAGGGAATCTGTAGATATGTATGGGGTAGTATGTGGTGGGGTCGAAGGCAGTGTCGAATGAGCTGATGTGGCAGGCGCAGAAGTGGAAGGCGTTGACGTGGACGGCGCTGATGTGTCTGGATCAGCTGCTGAAGTGTGTACACCGTAGTGGCCGAAATGCAAACGATCTCCCCGATGGGCAACCTGGAATGCCTGGTACAATAACTCCCGGATCTCTGCAACGGCCTCTAAGGCATGCTGTGGATCACGTCTCAAATGGGCGTCCTCGGCCAAGTGAAACGACCTCCCAGATCCAGCCACCTGAACAAACATTCACACGTATTATTAGGCTACAGTTCACTGAAAGTAAATCAAGTATGATTTTAATAATTATCTAACACATAATATGATACTCACCAATGCCTCAAGATAAGGGCCAACTCCCTGATATCCAGACTCAGACACGTGGCTCGGATTCCCGACTAGTAGGTGTGTATGTCGCCGATACCACAACATGTAAGGGTCGGAAGAGGGGATCACCTCATCGCTGTAGTCAGCCTGTACAATACTGTCCCGGCGGGCATCCCACAATTGTATATATCGCAAATGAACCAGACGCCAGTCAGTGCCAGCTCGGCCACGCCTATCAGTGACGTGCAACTGCCACTCAGTGTCGAACCGATCCGGCACGGACTGCACCCGACCAAACTGTCGGAGGACACGATGGGGGAGATGCCACTCAACCACATCAAAACAAATAAGTGGCACCCTCGCCATCCATATCTCCTGACCCAGTCGGCAGTAGTCGGGGAGCATATCGAGGACCCCAACGTAAGGCTGCCAGATAAACTACAATGACGACAAATAATTAAAATTTTGCTCGTGAACTCAAAACATATACAATGAAGAAGACAACTAAAACGCAACCAAAAAACTTCATACCTCGCCCTCGATCATCCGGTCCAGCTGGTCTCTATAAACTACCACTACGTGGGTCGAGACGACCTCGTGGCCCATGTCAACCCTCCATCGGCTACCTCGCGGTCCGGTGGGCAACTGCATGTCCCCCTCACCCATAGGAAGCTCACCAGGACCAACCGGTTGCCGCTTAGACGGGGCAATGCGAATCAATCTCTCCCATGCCCAAATCTGCAATAGTTTGAACACAATTACAATACTGTTGTGTCAATCCCATGCGTCAGCAATGTAGTGAACGGACGAGAATCCATCTGTGTCATGCTCGGGATATTGTGTACAATCTCTTTATCAATGTAGACTTCCAAACAATTTGGTGCTTGAAAACTTGCACCGATACTTAATACGGTGTTCAACGCCTCATCGTCATTGATCGGTAATATCTTGTATTTGCTGTGTGCTTGCCACTGGCGATAAGGATATCTACATTTGAAGGTCAATCGGACACTTTCCCCATAACTTGCCACCTTTGACGTAAACATTTCCTCCAAATTGCTAAGCATGGTGCCAATTTGCACCGCATATATCCCTTTCGGCTCAGCATCATATGCTACGCCTTCATCAGGATCCCGAATTATGTTTCCCCCCAGTAGAAAATAATTGGAACAGTCTCCATATACTTGCTTCAATTAAGACAAAAAACATTAAAATAGCAACAATATACTTATATCTCCTTGTACTTGTAAAAGAATTATATGAAATTATACTCATTCAATTACAATTACTTGTGACGCAAAAACTTTATTTAAGTAATCATCAATTATAATCCAACATTCATTATTGATTTTTTAATTAAGATATGAGTTAAAATAATGATAATGCTTTAGATTTTTTAGCTTTTTAAGAAAAACATCTTACAACTTATGAAAAAATTAACATCATGCTCTTATGCTATGCTTTTTACATTACTTATTATGATTAAGATCATGCTCTTATGCTATGCTTTTTACATTACTTATTATGATTAAGATCATGTTCTTGTGCACATTAAATGTAATTCAGGTAAATTTTAGGTTGAAAAATCTTTTATTAATTTTGGATTAACTTTGTATAAATTAGAAAGTAACAACATTTGTAATCATTAAATAAATATAATTTTATTTGTGTGATGAACATCTTAATTTTATAAAGACTTGTTATTATACTTATGAAGTTGTAATTTAAAATTTATCAAAAATGTCTGTGTTACATGGATTATTCAAAACAAAGCAAGTAACCATATCAGACACTTGACACCTAAATAAGTGTATCATATGTATGGTTGATTATGCACATATCCACGATTTTACCCCAATTTTTTTTTTCTGAACTCGCTGTTTTCTAAAATTTATCAACAGTAAAACCGTGGTTTGCAACCACGTTTTCTGAAGATAGAAAGCATTACTTAACAACAGCATGGTTATGTATAAATCAAATTTTCTTAATCAGATTTACTTCAAAAAAATAATTAAAAATTTTTGTATAAATAAAATTTCCTTAAAAGCGTGATTTGTAACCTAGACAGATATATCAATAATTTTGAATATGAAGACATTACGAAGATTCTTCTTCTAGTTTTCTGTTCATATAATTTTATACTATAATTTGTATGAAGTATTGTATTTATTCAGTACGATTGGACAAAACTGGACAAGTCATACAAAAATCTTAAATCATAGTGTAACTTTTTCTATGAAATTATTATTTTTTTCATTGAGTTCAAATAACTCGACTTATTTTGTACGACTTGTTCTTAATTTTAATTTCAAACATTGTTCACGTAATTTTTTTATAACGATCTGGTCAAATTACTGAGATTTATGGACAATTAAAGAGAAGTTACTTTTATTGACATTATTCCCTCTGCCAATAGGGACCTTAATGACAAAGTTATTTGGTAGGTTATTTTCTATGACATTATTCCCTAACTTAGGGAAATAACCTCATCCGAAATAACGTAGGAAATGACTTAGGGAAATAACATAACAAAAAAATTATCGACCTGAAGCGAGTCAAACTTCAGTTTCATTAATATTAAAGAGCTCTCATTATGTGTTAGAAATTAGGTATGCTCCTTTCAGATCTCAAGTTGAACTCAGTATGTTTCATTAATTGAGATTTGTCGGATCTACGTGGAATGGACGTTTGGTGTGGATTGTAAGATTAGTTGATAAATACGTAAACTGATTCAGACATCCGACTATCATAAAAAAGTTATAACTTAATTGAATAAACATAATGCAGGCGCATAAAACTGATTCAATGGCATATTTTAAAGTTTTATTTTATTTTTTATTTTATTTTTTTTGGGTCAACATTCTAAGTAGTTAGATTTTTAATTTGTTAATAAAATTTTACTGTACTACTTAAAGGGTCACCCATAGAAAATATTAACAATCACAATCACTCTTTAAAAAAAATTAATAAGAAAACGAAAGCAGGCCTACACCGACATAAAATTCAATTATCTGACTTTTCTATTTTGCCATATCCCTATCTCCAAAATATATATATATATATATATTTTTGTTCCTGGCCAAATTGATGAGAAAACTTCCATAGCAATTTCTTATCACAAATTTTGTTCCTTACTTTTCAATTTCTTATTCTTACTTAAAAAATTAAAAGTTAGAACAAAATTATTTTTGTTACTTTATTAATTATAAGTTATTACTACTCCACATCACCTAATTAATAATAATTTTTACAGCCAAATTAACGTTTCTCTTTCTTATGTAATTAATTAACAGCATTAAAATTATTGTAAATATTTAGCTGCATAGGACTAAGGTAATTTATTGGAATGACAATAAAAGGGAATGGCATGATTATTCCTTAAATATGTTTTGATTCAACAGATGCAACATTCAACATATTTCACATTCAACAGATTTCACAATTATAAACAGATTTAATATAACTATAAACCATTCAACATTCACATTCAACAGATTTCTAAACATATTTCACAAATATAAATCATAACCCTAACCCTAATTTCAGATTTAAGATTTCACATTGAACAGATATTGTATAATTAAAATTCAAGAAATTATCTATAATTAAACACATTCAACAAATTCAACAACAAATTATCTATAGCAAAAGATTTCACATTCAACAAATTATTTATAATTAAAATTCAACAAATTATCTACAATTAAACAAATTATCCATAATTAAAATTCAACACATTCAACATTTTATAAACCCTAATCCTAATTTATTATTTCTGATTTCACAACATTTTATTCACAAATATAAACCCTAACCCTAACCCTAACCCCATGAACCCTAACCCTAATTTTTTCACAAACATAAACCCTAACCCTAACTCCACATTCATGAACCCTAACCCTAATTTATTCACAAATATAAACCCTAACCCTAACTCCACATTCATGAACCTTAACCCTAATTTATTCACAAATATAAATCCTAACCCTAACCCCACATTCATGAACCAACCATAATCCTAATTTATTCACATTTTCACAAACACAAATATATTCACAAAATATGAACTCTAATTCTAATTTATTCGCAGCAAAGTAGATGATAGAAGCCATACCAACGAGAGAGATAGTACTGAAGCAGGGGAGCTCGAGAGAGAGAGACAGCAGAGGGAGAGGAGGGAGCGGGAGAGAGACAACAGAGGGAGAGGAGGGAGCGAGCGGGAGAGAGACAGCAGAGGGAGAGGAGAAAGCATGAATTGAAAACACGGGGCTGGGGGGTGTTAAGTAGTAGCTTTAAAATCGTGGTTATGAACCACGAGTTCACTTACCAAAATCGTGGTTACAAAGAGCGAGTTCAAAAGAAAACAATTTTTTGATGAACTCGTGGTTCCAAACAGCGAGTTTCAAAGAAATTTTTTTTTTGATGAACTCGCGGTTCCAAACAGCGAGTTCCATGGAAAATTTTTTTTGACGAAATCGTGCTTGTGAAGCGAGTTTAAAAGAAAAAAAATTAATTAAACTCGCGTTTTGTAACGGCGAGTTCTTAATGAAACTCGCGTTTTGTAACAGCGAGTTTAACATTAGCCAGAATTCTCGCGAGATGGCTGGAAAAGTACTGAACTCGCGATTGTGAACCGCGATTTAATCTATTCTCAGAATTCTTTCAAAACTAGGCTTAGTTTAGGAATTCCCTCACTATTTTACCTTATTTAGGGAAATGCCCCGAGAATAGGCGCTGACATGACCTTTTGAAGTTTGCGCGCCCTCTCTCTCTTTCCCAGTTTCGCTCTTCTCCACTTCCGTTACTCGAGGAGGGTTTCCTCAATCGTGTTAATGGCTTCAGCGATTATCCACAATGTCATTGACGACGAAGATGTGAGTACAATTCATCTCTATCCCCTATATATATGTATATATCTCTACCATTTCATTCCTTCTCATAAACTCTAATTTCTTTATAGGAATTCGATTGGGAAGCAGCTGTTAGAGAGATTGATTTCGCTTGCCAGGCCACCACCAATCCATCCACTTCAAACCCAATTCATCATCATCATCATCCTCTACATCAACCCTCTACTAAGCCCCCTTTAACCACCAACATTCCATATTCTAACAATACCCATATTAAATCTTTGCCTTCCAGGCAATCCACTCTTGATAAATTCATCAGGAAGCCTGGCCCGAGTGCTCCACCAGAGAATCGGAACGTTGGGGACATTGACCCTAATAAGTACGAGGGTAGTGAAGGGGTCAGCTGCCTTAATATTGATGCTGAGGCTGCCAAAACATGGATTTACCCAGGTCTTGTTCACTGTTCTATAGTTAATTTCCCTCTACTTTTGTTTTGGGAAAGTGGGTTTTTGGGTAATTTGGTGAAAATGGTTTTTACTATTTATTTGTGAGGCAGTGGTTTATCTTGCTATACTGGCAAAATTTTTACACATGTATTAGAAACTACATATTAGAGCATCTCCACTCCAAATTCGATAATAAAGAGTTAAAAGTGAGCTCCAATCATGTCATCAAACTTGTATCAAATCACGGGAGAGGCAAAATTTTCAACAAATCAAGGTTGAACCAAATCCTTCATCAAATTTTTACTTTTTACTCAAATTTCTTGCAATTTAATGGGAGGTGATTTTCTTTCATAAAAAATGGTTAAAACAGGTTTTCAAGGTTGAGATTTTTCAAAAAGATTTGAGTGAAAGAAGAGAGTAAGGATTGGAGTGGTCCATATCCAATCAAGCTTTGAACCAAATTTTCACTCAAATTGATGAAAAAAAAGGAGTAAGGATTGGAGATGCTCTTATGTGTGCGGATTTAATATAGACCTATATGTCTAGGCATACAAATGCATGTATGAGCTAGTAGGAGATATATAAAAAGGTAAAACTGTGCACGATCGTCCCACTAAAACCGGGTTTGGGCTAGTAAATATATATTGATTATCATTTTTTGCAACAATAAGCTGATATGCTACTCTTTTTTCCCCCCTGGCAGTAAATGTTCCTCTTCGTGACTATCAACTATCCATAACCAGGACAGCCCTATTTTCAAATACCTTGGTGGCATTGCCAACCGGACTTGGGAAAACTCTTATTGCTGCTGTTGTAATGTATAATTACTTTAGATGGTTTCCAGAAGGTATTCCAATAGTCTATTACACTTTTCTATTGCTTTCATGCACCTAGTTATGTGAAGTTAATATATCTGCCTCTTCATGTGTCACTTAGTTTCAATTGGTTCTTTTAGCATTTGTTTTCGTCCATTTGTTACATAATTTGAATAGCTAGCACAGTACTCCATAGTTGATATGCGTAATTTTCATAGCTTTATGACAAACGCAGATAGGCATGGTTGATATATTTGGTTAATGGAGTGGGGGCACCCTACTTTGGACCCCTACAACAACTAATAAAGAATGGCATGTAGTTGACAATGCTCTTTTATCCCTACCTTTCTCTTGTGCTTCCAACTTATCTTTACATTAATTTTAGCTAGATTTGTGTTTGTCAATCTAGCTATGTATAATGCATATGTCTTCCTTTTCTTTAAGTGCATATTCAAAGTTAAGGTTGCAGCAATCATATGAGAATATCTTAACTACCATGCAAACATAAAATGGTGACGATTAGAATTATCGAAATTCACTCACCACCCCCAAGATTTGGAAAAAATACAATAAGTTTTAGCATTATTACACTGACCTCCCTATAGTAAGGTGAAACGAAACAAACCTAATGGAAGTGGTGTAGACTCAAAGATAATCAGTGGTAAAATATGCATTTTAGTGTAATTTTTTCATCCATACGACTAATAAATAATTAATGAAATGGGGGCTAAGTGTCAGGTGAATTAAAACCTTAAGGGAGTATAGAGTAATTATGTCAAATTTGTGGAGTTGTTTTCTTTTTTCCCCAAACTTTAAGGGAGGTTAGTGTAATTTACCCTTAGAATAAACTGTTGCTGCCTTGGTTTAAACAATTGAGAACACAAGTTCTTGTTTTTTCTTTTGATTGTAGTTTTGAATAAGATCATCAAATAATGTTGAAGGATTCACAAGTTTTCTCAGCTTTAAGAAGGTATCTGTTCTGCAAATCACCACGTAAAGTGGAAGCGTTTGTAAGTTTACTTGGGTTCAGCTTGTCTGGTTTGAGTTTTCTGAATTCACTTTTTAGAAAATTGAAACTTTTTGGTTTCTGCGTTTTTTTTTGTTTTCACTGATTTTTTTTATAAAATATTTTAAGTAATTTTTTTAATTTTTAGATACACGTAACATAAATACACTTGAAAAGTATAATATTTGTGAAAAAAATCTTTAAAAAATTCACTAAATACCAAAAAAAAAAAAAAAAAAACGAAAATTCGGTACATTTTTGTATTCTTGTGTATTTATTGATTTTTTAAAATATTTTTTTACAAATATTTTACTTTTTAGATACACTTAAATAAGGTGCATTTAAAAAAGTAAAAAAAGTGCTTAAAATTTTAAAAATATTCACTAAAAATAACAAAAACCGAAAAACAAAAAGACTCAATGTCCAGAAAATTGAATTCAGAAAATTGAAACCAAACACAGTGATGGTTCTGTAGATATTCCCTTTTTAGTGTCAACCCAATCCATGTGAGATCACTTCTGTTTCACATTTCTATTCTTGACTGTTTTGGCTTATCTTATTCAAGTGAAAAAGAGAATAGTGTAATGATGAAATCCTTAGCAAAAGAAGGAAAAGGATTCCAAATAAATGAAAGTTGAGAAGTGATATTTAGTCAGTAAGTAGTTAGGTGGATAGGCACTTTAGCACTGAAATTGTGGGATGATGTTGCAACTTGATTTATGTCAAGGAGGAATCACATTGTAAATTTCTTTCTCTTCCCCTCCTCTTTTTCTATTTTTATTTTTATTTTTTTACAAGAATCATCTCTTGTTAGATAGCATTGATGTTGATTGAATGCAATGAATTTGAATCATGATTAATTTGCTTGAACTGTTGTTTACTGTTTGTTAAAGATGCTGCTTCTTAGCTTGTTGAGAACTGTTTGAATTTATAGATCTTCAGTTATATGCAATGCCTGATAGTCCTGTATATTACAGACAACTTCTCTATTTAATTTTTCTTATTATGATTGGTTTATAACCCTCAGTTCTGGAACATTGACATGCATCTTGGTTTTTCCACGGCAGGAAAAATTGTTTTTTCCGCTCCTTCTCGACCGCTTGTTATGCAACAAATAGAAGCATGCCATAATATTGTAGGAATACCTCAAGTAAGATACTATGTTTTTTTCCTTCCACGAGGTTGTTTGCCCAATCTAGTCTTTTAATTGGATGATTTACATAATCAGAATCATCTACATATCTTGAGAAGTTTGGTATTAAACTGATTGCAGGAATGGACAATAGATTTGACAGGTCAAACGAGTCCTACGAGAAGAGCGTGCCTTTGGAAAGATAAACGTGTCTTCTTTGTTACTCCACAAGTACTGGAGAAGGATATTCAATCTGGTGAATCTCTTGAATGCACTTCTGATATGTTTTGGAAGACAAATGAATGGATCTTGGAATTATCCAAATCTGTCTTGAGTCTTTGATGATGCTTTGGCAATGTATATAGAATATGAAGTCAAAATTCTGACTTCTTGAATACATTCATGTTAATATAGGTAATTGATTTTAGCTCTCTAGGCATGGAGGATAATAGTAAGGTGTGGAGTCAAGGGAATTAATTAGGAATAGGAAAAAAAGAAAAAAGAAAAAAAACAATAGATGTGAAGCTCATTAAGATGAGTTCATACTAGTATGAAATTTTCATTAACATCCTTTGAAAAACTGGAATATGTTGGTTTAAGTTTTTCTTTCTCTCCTTTCCATTTATTTTTAGTTTGGTGGCTGATTTGGATAAATGATTTGAAATAAACTCTTGAAATTTGATAAAAATATACCAATTTAAGTCCAAGCATTGGTTGTCTTCTATATGTCATATTTTGCCATTCAACCCTATCTAGGGTCATTTCCTTCTTTAGACAAGGATTTATTCAGTGAGATAGTTTGGGTTAGTAGAATATGGCTCCCTTGGAGCTTTCTATTTGATTAGGTAGAAGGCCCAACGAATTGGGATTTCTATGCCATATATACTGCTTTTGAAAGGATCGTTACTTCGATTAGTCCCCTCCTTTTAACCTTCCCAGTGTTCAATTCACGCTTCTACGTTAATCAATCTCTCCTTCTTGCTGGTATAGCTGTTGGTCTTTATAACATGTACCTAAAAAAAAATGAATAAATGGTTTGTAAATATGTAGCGGTTTTATTTATTTATGTCTTGGTACTTGTTTTGTGAAAATAAAGTGAAGAGCTATTTAGTATATTTTTTCATAAACAAGCATTTATATAATAACAATGATAATACTAACAATTGTATAAACTCTCTAATTTCTACATAGCTTGTGCAACTTTCTTTTCTTTTCTGTTTTTTTCCCTGGGCTTACTTAAAAAATAATCTGTCATAGGTACATGTTTGGTTAAACACCTAGTGTGTTTGGTAATTGATGAGGCTCATCGAGCAATGGGAAATTATTCCTACTGTGTGGCAGTTCGTGAGGTTTGTAAATTCATTTCTTCTAGATAAATTTTACTGTGTGGCCCTCCTTAATGCTTTGTCACTCTGCCCATCTGTTATTGGTTGGTGTGTAATTTCATATTTGTGGATAAATTTTACTGTTTTAGATAGTGATAGTGCTTTGAATTTGTAGTTGATGGCTGTACCTGTGCAGCTCAGAATATTAGCTTTAACTGCAACACCAGGATGTAAGTTAGTTATCATTGTATTTGGATTTTTGTAAGTTTCTTGTAGATCTTTTATTTCATGGCTTTGATTATTCAGCAAAGCAGCAGACCATCCAGCAAATTATCGATAACTTACAAATATCAACACTTGAATATCGTAATGAAAGTGACCATGATGTGATCCCATACGTGCATGACAGAAAGATTGAATTAATAGAGGTATGTACTACTTTGTTTGTGCTGAAGTTCAATGTTCATAAAAGCTTAGTTATGGGTCTGACATTATTGTTGTAATGCTAGGTTGCTATGGGCCAAGACGCTGTTGAAATAAATAATATGCTTTTGGAAGTAATACGTCCGTTTGTTGCTAGGCTTTGTTCAATTGGAGTGCTCCAAAGTAGAGACTTCCAGACTGTATGGTTCCTTCTACTCTAATCTGGTTAATTTTTTTTGGGAATAAAAAGTAATTTGTTCGATTTTGCAGTTCTATTGAACATGTTCATTCTATGGAAGTGACGTGTGTTAGAATATGAAATTATATTCACATATTTTATTCTGATTTGTTTTTATTCCTTGATTGATGTAATAGGTTGTAATGAGCTGGCCCGTAATTCATGCCTTATGGAACTCCTGTAATTATGTTTTATTCTTAATATAAAAGGGGATGAGGTCTCACTCATTCCCTATCTCTTTTTATTCTCTAAAACTTTCATGGTATCAGAGCCACAAACCTAAATCCATACACCACACAACGACCCCTACCTCACCACACAGCCACTACAAAGCTACGCATTCAGTTTTGACGGGTGTAACAACTTCCCTAGCCTAGTCAGCCACTGCTGAAGGGCTTCTTGGCCCAGTCGCTAGCTGCTGAAGACTGCCGGTGGTTGCCCCAGCCTAGTTGGTCACTGCCGATTGGCCTCTTGGCCTAGTCGATCACTCCTATTGGCTGTCCCAGCCTCGTCGACTGCACCAGGGTCATTTGACAGACTTGTTTTTTTGCCCAACCGACAACCCCTGTTTTGACTTCATTCGTAGCTTTGCTGATGTATTGACCAGGTTATACTAAATAGTCCTGTTTACTTCTCTAAAAAAGTTATAAAAAAAAAAAAAAAATGAGTTTAATTTTTCTAATATTTTTTCCGTTGTCATAGCGCTTACTATTTCTCCACCATCTTTCGGGTTTGTGATTGGCACTGGGTTTGGGGGTTACTTAGTAGAATATCCATGGCAGATTCCATTAATGAGTCAACTACTTCTCAGCCACCTAAGAGTGCGAGCTCCGTTATACCTCCTACTATGACTGATAACCTCAACCTTGGCCTAAAATTCACCACCTCTCTATTCAATGGTCAGAATTATCTTGCTTGGAGAGTCTAACTATTTTTTTAAAGAGCAGAGGGAAGATAAGGTATGTTGATAGAAGAATACAGACACCCAGTACCACGGATGCTAGTTATGACCAGTGGGAGATCACTAATTCTCTAATCATGGATTGGTTGATCCATTCTATGGTACCAGAGATTGGAGATGGCTACTTGTCTACGGATACTGCCTAGTATATTTGGGAGGCTGTAGCTACTACTTACTCCAGGAAGGGGAACTTCTCACAGGTTTTTGAGTTACGTCGTTCCATTGAAAGGTTGGTACAAGGTGAGATGACTATCATCCAATATTTTACCTTCCTTAACAATGGGTAGAAGCGATTTGATCACATTATGGATTACAAGCCTATCTGTCCCATTGATTCTGCTGGTTACTGGAAGTTTGTGGCGCAAGAGCGGGTTTTCAAGTTCTTGGAAGGCCTAAATGTGGAGTATGATCTAGTTCGGAGCAGAGTACTTGGCATGGACATGCTTCCTTCTCTCTAGGAAGCCTTTGCTTTTGTGCAGAATGAGAAAAGTCGCTATTCTGCAATGCTTTCTTCTGCCACTACTGATCGCTCGGCCTTGGTTTCTGCATCCCCTCGCGATCGAGAGTGTGTGACTCGTGGTTCTCATCCTTCCTCTGAGAAGGATAATCTTTTTTGTGAGTATTGTTGTAGACCTCGACACACATGAGAGACTTGTTGGAAGCTATATGGGACTCCTTCTGGTGGCCGAGGAGACCGTCCTGGTACTTGAGTGGCCAATGCTCGGGCACATCTTTCAAACACAATTGAGCCATCATCTTCAGTTGTCTCACCTGCTGCTGATGTTTTGGGGTTATCTGCCTCAGATTTTGAGATTGCTCTTCGTCACTTGCTAGACCGTTGAGCCTCCACTTTCACCACATGTGCATCCTCTTTTTCCTTTGCTAATTCTGGTAACTTGGCTTCCGCTTCACGTGCATTGCCATTTCATACGTCTGTGCCTTGGATTATTGATTCTGGTGCTTTTGATTATATGTCTGGTTCATCTCAATTGTTCTCAGAGTATAACCCTTCCTCAGATCAGGAAAAAGTGCGTATTGCTGATGGTACCATTTCGTCTGTGTCAGGGAAATGTTTAATCTTTGCTACCTCTTCCCTTCCTTTATCCTTTCTCTTCCATCTTTCCAATTTTAGTGTTAAGCTTATATTTTTAAGTCGTATTATTTGTGACTTGAATTGTAGCGTGACTTTTTTTTCTTGATCACTGTCTTTTTCAGGACCTTATCACTGGAAGAGGATTGGCAGTGGTAGAGCGGAGCATGGTCTCTACATTCTGGATCAGATAGACAAGCTGGTTCATTCATCTATTTAGTTACCATCCACCAAGGAAGACCTTTGGCTGCGGCACCATCGTTTAAGACATCCCTCCTTTTTACTACTTAAGTATTTATTTCCTTCTGTTTTTCAGAAAAATAATGTGTCTGATTTTCAGTGTGAGTCATGTCAACTTGGAAAACAATACAGAGCTTCTTTGGCTCCTTCTATTAATAAAAGTTTAGTTTCATTTGCTTTGATTCATTCTGATGTATGGGGTCCCTCACGTATAGGTCAAAAATGGTTTGTTATTTTCATAGATGACTATTCTCGTGCCACTTGGGTATATCTGATGAAAGATAAGAGAGATTTTTTTATTTTATTTCAAAACTTTCATAAAATGGTTTGCACTCTGTTTGGAGCAGCTGTCAAAATCTTGCATTCTGATAATGGGGGGGAATATATTGGGTATGTTTGGTTTGTATTTGGGAGATGAATTTTAGAAAAAAATTTCTCAAAAATTGTTTGGTTTGAGTTTTTTTCAAAAAATTTCTAAAATCACTTTCTCTCTCTTACACATCAATCAATCACTTTTTCTCTCTCCTCTCTCCTTCTCAATCACTTTTTCTCTCACACACATCTATTCAAATTCTCCCAAAATATCAAATTATCCCAAACTCCCAAAAAAACAACTCTCCCAAAATATACAACCAAACAAACTAAAAAAATTTCTAAACTCTCTCCCCAAATTTTTTTTTAAAAACAATTCTTCCAAAAACAAACCAAACAACCCCATTGACTCTGGTCTTGCCAGTTATTTCACAGCTCATGGCATTGTTCATCAAACTTCGTGCCTTAATACCCCTTAACAAAAGGATGTTGCCCGAACGAAAAAATCGCCATCTCGTTGATGTGGTCCGTTGTCTATCCTTTGAAATGCGTGTTCCTCGATCCTATTGGAGGGAAGCGGTTCTCATTGCAGCTTATTTAATTAATCGTCTTCCTACCCAAGTCCTTTAAAAACAAACTTCTCTTCAAGTTTTGTTCGGGTCCACTTCTTTTGGGTTCTCCATCCCACCTAAGACCTTTGGATGTGTTTGTTTTGTCCATAATCATTCACCCCACCATGGTAAATTGGATCCTTAGTCTCTTAAGTGTGTTTTTCTGGGTTATTCTGCCACTCAAAAGGGTTATAAGTGTTATCATCTTCCCACTCGCAAATAGTTTGTCTCTATGGATGTCACCTTCTTTGAGTGTCAGTCTTACTTTCTCACCTCCACAGTGTCACAGTCATCCCTTCAGGGGGAGTCTTGGTCTGAAGAGATTCTTGTTCCACTACCGCTAGTGGTTGAACAGATACAGGATGATGAGCCCGCAATTGTTGTGAAAAAGGAAGTAGGCAAAGTTTATGTCAGGGACAAGAATAGACAGAAAGCCACTTAGTTGCAAGAGACTATTTCCTCTTTTGTATTGCCAACTTCTTTTTCGGATGAGTGTCCAAAGTCATCCCCTTCTTCTGAGAGTCCAGGTAATTCTAATACTTCTATTCCTGAGTTTTTAGATCTTGATGTTCCCATTGCTAATAGAAAGGAGGTTAGTGTAAGTATTTCTGAATGATCTGTATATTCAACTTATGTAAAACAAAGATTACAACCAATATTAATAGCAATCCTAAACCTAATCTATAATAGGAAATAACCCTATACAATCAATTGCATATTCACAATTAGCAACCTACCTAATTGATACATAATACCATAATTACATAATACCATAATTACATAATATTTTCACACCCTCGCATAAACTTATGGTGTTTTAGCAGAAAACACTGAGTGTTTGCTAAGAAGAAACTGAAATCGAGCAGTTGTGTGAGTCTTCATAAAGAAATCAGTAAGTTGCAATGTTGAAGAGATGAAAGGAAGTGAGATGGAGTCAGACTGCAGATGCTGACGGACAAAATGACAATCAATCTCAATGTGTTTCTCGTCCGTTCATGAAAGACAGTGTTATGGGCAATCTGAATAGCACTGCGGTTGTCACAGTAAAAGGAGGTCGGAGAAGATTGAGGGATACCTAAATCAGTCAAGAGACAACGAAGCCAAACAATCTCAGTAGTGGCATGAGCCATATCACGGTTCTCAGCTTCGGCAGTGGAATGCGCAACAACAGTCTGTTTTTTGCTCTTCTAAGAAATCAAGGAATCACCAAGAAACATGCAGAAGCCAGAAGTGGACTTGCGATCAGTGACATCACCAGCCCAATTATAATCAGCATAAGCTACTAAGTTCAAAGAAGAAGTAGAAGACAACAGTAAACCCTGAAAGATAGTACCCTGAAGATAACGAAGAATCCGAACCAAAGCAGCCCAATGTGTAGAATGAGGAGCAAAAACGAACTGACTAACCACATTAACAGCATAGACAAAATCAAGGCGTGTAACCGTCAGATAGACTAAGCAACCTAGGAGCTCACGATATAAAGTAGGATCACTTAGAAGAACACTATCAGTGGGGGTGAGCTTCACATTAAGCTCAATGGGGTAATCAGAAATCTTAGTGTCAGTAAGATCGGCACGATGAATAACCTTATTAGCATACTTGGCCTGAGAGAGAAAGTATCCCTTGGGAAAAGAAACTACCTCAATACCAAGAAAATACCGGAAGGGGCCCAGATCCTTCATTTCTAAAGTGCGGAAAAGGTGCTACTTGACCTCAGAGATAGCAGAAGAGTCAGAGCCGGTAATGATCATATCATCTACATACAATAATAAGGCAACAAATCCAGCAGAGGTGTGGCGAAGAAATAAAGCCGAGTCCTGAGCATAAGGATGAAACCAAAGCGCAGTAACAGCAGTCTGAAAGCGATCATACCAAGCACAAGGAGACTGTTTCAGATCATATAGAGCACGCCGAAGGCGACAAACCTGTACAGAGGAATGGTGAAGGCTAGGGGGAGGACGCATATAAACCATCTCGGTGAGATGACCATTAAGAAAAGAATTCTTAACATATATCTGATAAAGAGGCTAAGAACGAACAACATCAACAGAGATCAAAGTACGGATAGTAATCATCTTGGCAACAGGAGCAAAAGTCTCTTCATAATCAATACTATACTCTTGTGAGAAACCTTCGGCAACTAGACGAGCTTTGTAGTGCTCAAAAGAACCATCAAAATGATTCTTGACTTTGTAGACCCATTTGCAACCAACCAGATTTTTACAAGCAGGCAAAGGAACCTACTCCCAAGTACTAGTTTTCTGTAAAGCAGACAACTCATCCTCCATAGCTTGAATCCAATGGGGATCCTGACAGGTCTCCTTGTAAGACGGGGGTTCTAAAAAAGAATGAATAGTAGACAAAAAAGTACGATAGGAAGTAGAAAAACATGTATTAGACCAATCCAACCTGTTTGGAGGATGACACGCTCGAGTAAGATAGCAGTGTGCAGCAGGATCAGAGTCGTTAGAAGCAGGAGGATCAGCAGTAGGAGTAGAGACAACTAGTGGAGGGAGAGTCAGACGATGCGAAAATACTACAACGGAGGAGGAGAATGAGGAGAATTTGGGGAGACGGAGGAGAAAATGGAGTAAGGTTATGGGGAACAGTAGAGATGTACTCATCAGGAGGGACCTTAGAAGGAAATGGATCAATGTAAACCAAATCCTCTTTGGAAATTAGAGCAGTGGTAGGAGGAAGCTGAAAGTAAGGTAGATGTTTAAGAAAAGAAACATGGCGGGAGATGTAAAGACGATGGGAAATAGGGTTGTAACACCGATAGCCTTTCTGAGTAAGACTATAACCCAAAAAGACACATAGGACAGACTGGGCACTAAGTTTGGTCCGATCTTTACGGGAAAAAAGGACAAAACAAGCAGACCTAAACACACAAAGGAGGGAGTAATTAAGAAGTTGAGAGAACAGATCCTCATAAGGAGACCGATCAGAAAGAAGGGGAGTAGGCATGCAGTTAAGAAGAAAAGTAGCAGTAAGAATTGCCTCGCCCCAAAATGAAGTTGGAATTGAGGCAGAGAGAAAAAGAGACCTAGCTGTCTGAAGGAGATGACGGTGTTACGCTTGGCTTGACCATTTTGGGCAGGTGTATCAGTACAAGAAGTTTGGTGAATGGTACCCAAATTGGCCAAATACTCACAAAACTCATTTTTAAAATATTCCCCACCCAAGTCAGATTGTAACAATTTAATGGTAGCCCCAAACTGTGTAGTGATCATAGACTGAAAAGTACAATATATTTGGTAGAATTTAGATTTATGAGTCATAAGATAAACCTAAGTATAACGGGTGCAATCATCAACAAAAGATGCATAATATGTGGAGCCCCCTTCAGTGAGAACAGGAGAGGGTCCCCAGACATCAGTATGCACAAGAGAAAATGGAAAAACAAAAACCGAAGTACTTTTATTGAAAGGTAAAGCTGACATTTTGGTAAGTTTACACCCCCGACATTCATCAATTTGACTAGGAGAAATTTTACCCAATAATCCTGACCGAGTTAAAGACCGTAAGTGGCCAACAGACAAATGGCCTAGGTGAGAATGCCATAAGTAAAACTAACTTGACTGAGAATCCAACTAAAATGAGGAAAAAGCAACTGGAGAGGTGGATAGGGGGAGATGCAAGCTTTCTACCATATAGAGATCTCCAACTCTACGGTTGGTCCCAATCTGTTTCTTAGACACCCGATTCTGCTCACAACAGACAGAAGAGGAAAAGATAACATCAAAATCAGAAGTATCAAGTTGATTGGTAGATAATAAATTGACAGATAGCTGAGGAACATAAAGAATAAAGAGAATAGTAACAAGAACAACGGACATGGCAGGGGGTAAGACAGACCCAATAGATAGAACAGGCATACCAGACCCATTAACAATATTAACAGTAATAGGAGAGGGAATGGGGATATAGTTTTGAAGTAAGGAAAGGTGAGGAGTCATATGATGAGAGGCACAAGAGTCAAAAAGCCAGACAAAAAAGGAGATTCTTAAAGAGGACCCAAATAAACTTGAATGAAGAGAGGTGAGAGCAGAGACAAATGAGGATGGCTAGGAGGTAGATAGGAGATGTTGAAGTTGAACCATTTGGGCACGCAAGGAAGCCAAGTCAGGATTAGAAGCCGAAGCAGATGTAGTATAAGCAGCAGGAGGTCGAAACTGTGTCTGAGGCGGCTGAGAAGACTGATCAGACTGACGTCCCTTCTTGGGACAGTTATACTTCCAATGGCTTTTTTGATGGCAAAAAGCACACCCATCAGAGGCTAGTGGCCCCTTCTTGGGCTTTGCAGTGGCCTGAAGCTGATGATGTGATGGGGTTGACAACAGAGGAGGTTGGGTAAGAGCCAAGAAGACAGATGGAGACAGAGTCTGACTGGCCGTCTTAAGACAGGTTTCCATGGAGAGGAGCTCACGAACAATAGCATCCACAGAGGGGAGAGGAGACCGATGAAGGATGCCACCACGGATAGCCTCATAATGAGGGGAGAGAGCTGTCAAGAACTACACTAAACGACCTTGCTCCCGAAACTCAACATAAGCATCTAGTGCCTTGAGACTAGATGGTTCCATGAGAGCCAACTGATCCCAGAGATCTGTTATCTCATTGTAGAAGTCCTGAATAGATTGATGTCGCTGACGAACACTCTGAATAACTGTTTCCAACTCATACCATTTGGCAAAGTTGGACAGTTGATACACACCCAATAAATAGTCCCACACCTCCTTAGTGTATTTGGAAAACATCATTCCAATACGGTCACAAAATTATGAAACCATGTCAGAACTTGGGCATTATCACAATTTCAAGTGTCACAGAAAGTTAGATATCCTTCTTGTTTTGGGTCCAATGGACGAGGAACAGAACCAGAAACATAGCCCATTTTTTTGACCAAGAAGGAAATTCTTCATAGCACTAGCCCAATAAGTATAATTGGCACTAGTAAGTTTACATCTGATGGCTTGGATTTTGGTGTCCGTCATTGTAATAAACTAAAGATAAATAGGTCAAAGTATAATAATAACTTAACAAGTGAGCCAACAGGAATAAATGTAATTCCTGTCAAAGTATAATAAGGGTTCAACAATATTGATAGTCACAAATCACAGAGACAGAGATAGAGACAGAGAGAACCAGGGTCAGAGAGTCGCGAGAGAGAGTCTTGATGATCAGATGAGGCTGACGAGCACTGAGAGAGACATGATCACGATGAACCGAGAGAGAGCCACAGAGAGAGAGAGAACCAGAGCCAGAGAGTCGCGACGATTAGATGAGGCCGATGAGAACTGAGAGAGACACGATGAAGCAGGTACGACAATTGATCGTGATTCACAGCAGATGGGATGCGACAAGGGGTTGCGATTGAATCGAGAGGCTAGGGTTTCGACTCTGCAAGCTAGGATTTCAAACCAGGCTCTGATACCATGTAAGTATTTCTGAATGATCTGTATATTCAACTTGTGTAAAACAAAGATTACAACCAATATTAATAGCAATCCTAAACCTAATCTATAATAGGAAATAACCCTATACAATCAATCACATATTCACAATCAGCAACGTACCTAATTGATACATAATAGCATAATTACATAATATTCTCACAGTTAGGCCATGTACTCAATATCCTATTACTAATCATGTCTCTTAGGGGTTGTTTGGGGTGTACTAAATAAGTGTATTTTTTGTCTTTTTAGACTAAAAAGTTGAGAAAAAAAATATGAATGCTTGGGTTAACTTTTTGACATTTTATAAAAAAATGTGTATTAAAAAATTGTATAAAGAAGTGTATAAGAGAAGATGGTGTAGTACACAGTACGGAATTGGCAGTCAACTGGCTTGGTATTACATGGGAAAATATTGCCTCCTTTTCGGGTTTTGATTAGACAGTGTTGTTCGGCCTATGGAGGCCCACCACGGGTCTCGTTTTTTTAATCGAAACCATTCAATATGTAGAGCTCGTCGAGTACTATATGCTTGTAAAAAATCACTTTGATTGGATATCGATAGCTATCTGATCGTGTTAGTTTTTTTTGTCAACTGTTAACTATAACACATCCAATTTTTATACAAAACTGATTTAATCATGTAGTAAGCTATATCCGATAGACGTGATTTTTTACAAGCATATAGTACTAGACGAGTTTTACATCTTGAACGGTTAGGATTATCAAAACGGGGCCCATGGTGAGCCCCCACGGGCCCAACTTTACCATTCAAATTGATCGAATGTAACCATGCAATTTTTTTTCCCTTTCCTTTCCCTAAAGCTGGCCTGACGTCACCTACATTGATTGAACAAAAAGTGGATTTGTATTTAATATTTATATATTAATTTTTTTTTATATTTTTTTGATGAATAGTGATAACTTTTTAACTTTTTTGATAACTTTTTGACTTTTTTCCCACTTGCCAAACTTAGCCTTATTCTAATTTGTCTCCCTCATTTAAAACCTTTCTGTCTAAGATTTCTTCTGTGAATCTGCCTAACAATTTTCAAGATGCTCTCTCTATTCCTGAATGGAAACATGCTATGATGGAGGAGATGAGAGCTCTTAGCAAGAATGACACTTGGGAGTTAGTGGAGTTACCTAGAGGAAAAATCCAGTTGGGTGTAAGTGGGTGTACACTGTAAAACACAAAGCAGATGGTTCTATAGAACGGTACAAAGGAAGACTAGTTGCTAAGGGCTTCACTCAGACTTATAGGGTAGATTACCAGCAGACATTTGCACCGGTTGCTAAGATGAATTATGTAGGAATACTACTCTCTCTTGCTGCGAATTTGAATTGGCTACTTCATCAGTTTGATGTGAAGAATGCCTTCCTTCATGGAGACCTAGAAGAAGAGGTCTATATGGATATTCCTCCTGGTTTTGAGGATGCTAAGTCCAAAGGTGAAGTGTGCAGGCTCCGGAAGTTACTTTATGGGCTAAAGCAGTCTCATAGGGCGTGATTTGAAAGGTTTGCTCAAGCTATGCTGAGATATGGGTGCAAGCAAAGTCAAGCTGATCACACCTTGTTTGTGAAATACTCCCCTCATGGTAAGACCACAGCTTTTATTGTTTATGTGGATAATATTGTTCTGATAGGGGATGTTATTGAGGAGATCCCTAAGTTGAAGGAATACTTAGCTAAGGAGTTTGAAATCAAAGACTTGGGTAATTTGAAGTATTTCTTGGGCATTGAAGTAGCTCGGTCCAAGGATGGCATCTTCATATGCCAGAGGAAGTATGTGCTGGACTTACTAAAGGAAACTGGGATGCTTGGAGGTAGACTATGTGATACACCTCTAAAATCGGGCCAGAAACTAAGTGAGGATCAAGGGGGAGAGCCAGTGGATAGGGGGAGATACCAGAGGCTAGTGGGCAAGCTCATATACTTATCTCACTTGCGTCTAGACATTGCCATTGTAGTAAGCATGGTTAGCCAGTTATGCATGTTGGTTTTTTTCTTATAACCCAATTTGAAGACATTGCCATTGCAGTAATTATAGCCAGTTTATGCGTCTAGACATTGCCATTGCAGTAACTATAGCCTTTTGGTTTTTTTTCTTATAACCCAACATTCATATGTGCTTCAATGATGTGAACCAGACTGCCAAGTGTCCACCTTTCTGGTTCAACATTTTTACTGGTCAGGCCGTGCTGGTTTTGATGACTATGCCTGGGTGTAGAAGTAACCTAGCACTGACATTCTATTAGATGATAAAGAAGCCTGAGGTGTGCTCATAACTTTATATAGCAAGCAGCCAATTTTATTTATTTATTTATTTGTATAAAAAACAATTTGAAGAGACAGGAGTACTTGGTGCTGTCCTCTGGTTGATTATGCTCCACATTGAAGTCATTTATGAAGTGGGTACTGGCAGTATTTAGTTTCATATCCTAGATGCTGCTAGCATGAATTTATTTTTTGGGTACCTACAAGCATTTTGTAAGGTTGACAAAATAAGTCAACCAATTTTTTGCAAAACTTGTTGAAGATAAGATTATATTATTAAAGTTGTCAGAATATATAGAAGATATCAGAATATATGGAGATCCATGATTTGTGTTTATCATAATTTTTTGTATATTTGATTTATTTCAATTCCTTAATTGAAGGGATTTGATTGTATCTCCTACTCTATAAAGATGGAGTATCATGTAAACAAGAGTATCAAGTTGAGTAGATGAAAAATGTAGCCCGTAGGGCATTGTGTGTGTGTGGACATAGGCTAAGATTGGTTGAACCATGATAAACCTTTGTACTTTCTTTTATCTTTTCTGTCTCTTTTATCTCTCCATATTCAACCTTATTATCATATTATAAAATTCAACTTGGTATCAGTGCCTACCAAATCCTAGGCACGTTTCTCTTTAGAGTGCTTTCTCACTCTACATTTTTTGTTATCAAGGTGTTTTTCCCTCTTCCTTGAGTAGACCACTGGTTTGCTGAAGTGCTAAGCAAACTCTATGAAATCACTTGTTTAGGGCCACCAGTGAATTTGGTAGCATTATTTTGCGATATGTCGAGTTTTAGGCTCGTTTGTTTTCATTATTCTTGTTCACCTGGGGTAATCCTTTAGAGTGGTTGTTGCTGATGCGGTAAGCAACAGTTTTGTTTTTTTCGCACATTTGGAGCTATTGGTATGTTCGGTAACATTTTTTGTGGTACACAACTTCTCTGACAGTCTTTTTTGTTTTGTGATACGTCGTTCTTTCGAACTTTTTGTTTGTGGTGATTTGTTGTTGTTTTGGCCTTGTTTCTATCTCGCTCTCGGTTGGTTTCGTTTGCTGCCATCATGATTGATTCCATGCACATTTCTCTGCTAGAAGATGTTGATTCCTTGCCTATGTTCTCCGAAGTTGTCATTGAGGGGAGTTATTACAATTGTTGTTGTTTTTTGACAACTTAATTATAGTTGTTTGTGATGATCAACCTGTTTTCGAGTTCAAGTTGGACACTTCACTTCAATCGTTCCTTGTTCCAAGTTGGGGGGGAGTGTTGAAGATAAGACTATATTATTAAAGGTATCAGAATATATAGAGATCTCATGATTTGTGTTTGTCATGATATTTTGTGTCTTTGATTTATTTTAATCTTTTAATTGAAGATATTTGATTGTATCTCCCACTTTATTAATATGGTGTATCATGAAAACAAGAGTATCAAGTTGACTAGGTGAAAGATGTAGCTCATAGGGCTTTGTGTGTGTAGCCGTAGGCCAAGATTGGCTGAACCACATTAAACCTTCGTGTTCTTTCTTTTATCTTTTCTGTCTTTTTTATCTCTCTATATTCAATCTTATTGTCGTATTACAAAATTCAACTAAACCAGCACATGATTTTAAGTTGGAATGGGGACTATGTTGCTAAGTGTGTATTGCCCAATCTTACCTTATTTGTTGGTAGTTGGCAGGTTCAATTTGTTTTTCTTCACCTAATGTGGAGCTATATATGTGAATTCACTTGCCTTTCCATGTTTTTCTAAGATTTTGGATGTTGGGTTGTGTTTACCTGTCCAGTCTTCCATTCACACATATATTTTTGATATTTGACAGTTAAGCCCATGTGATTTGCTTAATTCAAGAGATAAATTTCGTCAAGCACCGCCACAAGACCTTCCCTCTGTGAAGTGTGGAGAAGTGGAAGGATATTTTGGAGCTCTTATTACTCTTTACCATATACGCAAGTTACTTTCAAGCCATGGAATAAGGCCGGCATATGAGATGCTTGAAGTGAAGTTGCAACAAGGGTATGTCCTTGTTCATAAGCACCGTCTCAATTTCAATAACATTTGATTTCCAAGAAACTGTGCATGATGAGTTCAATGTGACCATTGTTGAATTAAGTTAATTCTATTCCTTCTGTTGTAATATATTTGGTCTATTTTTCCACCGCATATTAATTTGATGAAAAGAAATGTGATATCCAACTTTTGGGTTGGGCACTGATATTTGCTATTTGCATTAAGCCTGTAATCCTCTTTTTTTTTTGGTCAGACCATTTCAAAGAAATGGGTTCCCCATAGTTCTAATGACTAGTTTGTGAGTAGAACAATTCCAATTTCCAATGGTAGTTTGCATGTTTTGTATTTCTGTTTTGGGGCAGGATCAACTTACACCTTATGTAAAATTAGGAAGTATTACTTCCATTCATAATTTTTTTGATAGATTCATATTTCATAAAATTGATCGTTGTAGGTATATGCATTTGGAGTTCTTATGTTGTGACGGGGTTGGCTCCAACACCCTCCACAGTATAAGGCATGACTTAAACCTTTCTTCATGGCCTTGCCTAGGTGCCTTGTCTTCCTCAGCCTAGACACCTTGCCTCTGCTTTGCATAAGTGCCTCGTCTCACCTTGCCTTGTTGTGATTTCCTTTGTTTATTTACTTAGCACCTCACTTTTGCCTTGCCATGGCACTTCCTTTGTTTCACGAGCCATCTCCAGAATGACATCCTCACAGTATCATGCTATCCGAGGTCAAGAGCAGGTCCTAGGGACCCCTCGGAGCCAATGCCTTGGTCATGGGATGCCTAAGTCCTTAACCCTCCCTGTCTGAGATGACCAGGGACTTGTGGATTAGCGGCTGGAGTTGAGGGATATTCAAAGTTGCTTGGCTCGTCCCCTCAGGGTTGCTTCACTTTGATTGATCTTAGACAAGAGAGAGATGCCTCTACAAGAAGATTAGACTTTGACCAAGTCATGTGATAACTTTTTGGGATGTATATTACCGACCCACTATAGCTCTTTGTAGACCCTCAAGGTTTGAGCATTGGTGTAGTTGGGCCGAGGGGGATGACCCAACCACCTGTCTCCAAGCATGGGCCACCATGCGACGTTCATCTGCCCCCCTATGACCCAACCCTCCTATTAAGGGTTGGTTTGGGATGTCCTAAAAAAGTGCACTTTTTGACTTATTGGTGGGTTTGGGTTGAGTTTGATGTGATGTGTTAGAGAGGTGATGTGATTTAAATAAGATGATGTGAAATGAGATCTTCTCCTCCATACACAACAAATAGATCATTTCCTCTTGCAAGTTCAGAGGCTTCTTTCTAATTTCCACTCTCTCTCTACCTGATGGCTGCCTCAGCTCTCTCACTCTTCATCTCTGGTGGTCTTGTGCCACCTTAGTGTGTACCATAATGAAGCTTGTAGGATTAATCAGCTTAGGGTTTGATAGGATATCATCCCCTATTTATATAAATGAAGATTAGGGTTGGTAACAATTACAAGATGAGAGAATTACAAGATGAGCCCTGAGGGCATAGAATAATTACAAACCAATGACTCAGATAATAATATAATATGCTAACACTCCCCCTCAAGCTGGTGCGAAAATATCTCTCATGCCCAGCTTGCCTAATATGTCATGAAATGGTTTATTCCCAACCCCTTTGGTGAGAATGTCAGCAAGTTGTTCACCAGACTGGACAAAAGGAGTACAAATGGTACCACTAGTGAGTTTCTCTTTAATGAAGTGGCGATCAATCTCAACATGTTTTGTCCTGTCATGTTGAACTGGATTGTGAGCGATGTTGATGGCAGCCTTATTATCACAGTATAACTGCATGGAGTCCGTCTGATCAATACCTAGATCACTCAACAATAACTTGATCCATAAAAGTTCACACACACCTTGTGCCATAGCTCTAAACACAACTTCTGCACTTGACCTGGCAACCACATTCTGTTTCTTACTCCTCCAAGTAACTAGGTTGCCTCCAACAAAGGTGCAATACCCGGAAGTCGATCTCTTATCGGTTACTGATCTAGCCCAGTCAGCATCTGTATAGGTTTCCACACGAAGATGATCATACTTTGAAAAATAAAGACCCTTACTAGGAGTAGACTTCAAGTACCTCAAGATTCTCATGACTGCCTCAAAGTGAATCTGATGAGGAGCTTGCATAAACTGACTAACCACACTGACAGCAACAGCAATATCAGGACGGGAGTGAGATAGGTAAATGAGCTTGCCCACTAATCGCTGATAGCTCCCCCTATCAACTTCTCCTCCATCATCCCCCAATTTCTGATTGGGTTCCAGTGGAGTGGCGCGTGCCTTGCAGTCAAGCATCCCAGTTTTCTTCAACCGGTCAAGCACATATTTTCTTTGTGAGATAAATATCCCATCCTTAGAGCGAGCAACTTAAATTCCCAGAAAATACTTCAAGCTTCCGAAGTCTTTAATTTCAAACTCACTAGCTAAATATTTCTTCAACAGAGGTATTTCCCCACTATCATTGCCCGTAAGAACTATGTCATCTATATAAACAATAAGTGCTGTAGTCTTACCACGTGAGAAATGTTTCACAAACAATGTGTGATCTGCCTGACTCTGTTTGAAGCCATATTTAAACATAGCCTGAGTGAATCTCTCAAACCAAGCCCTTGGAGACTGTTTGAGACCATATAATGACTTCCGAAGCTTGCATACTTTGCCTTCTGTCTGATGATCCTCAAAACCAGGAGGAATGTCCATATATACCTCTTCTTCGAGGTCACCATGGAGAAAGGCATTCTTGATCAAACTGATAAAGCGGTCAATCTAGATTAGTTGCTAGAGAGAGAAGTACTCTGACTGAATTCATCTTAGCCATGGGTGCGAAGGTCTCCTGATAATCAATGCCATATGTTTGAGTAAACCCTTTTGCCACAAGTCTTGCCTTGTAACGCTCAATAGACCCATCTGCTTTGTGTTTCACAGTATATACCCATTTACATCCCACAGGTCGTTTGCTCGTAGGTAACTCAGTCAATTCCCAAGTGCCATTCTTCCTAAGTGCTTTCATTTCCTCAATCATGGCTAATTTCCACTCAGAGGTAGCAAGAGCATCCTGAAAATGGTTAGCAATGCTAATAGAGGAAATATTGGACACAAACGCTCTATATGAGGATGACAAATGAGAGTAGGACACAAAATGTGAGATAGGATGTTGAGTACAAGGTCTCACACCCTTCCTCTTGGCAATAGGAATATCAAGATCAATGGACTCAAGAGATTCAAGGTTACCTAGACTCTCATCAGAAGCAGGAGATGGCAGTGGAGCAGCAGAAGTGGTCCTTTGTATCCAGTTAACTTGTTGTCTGTCTATGTCCCGGACATAAACATGCCCGTCCTTATCCTTGGTGACATTGGGTTCTATAGTCCCAGTAGAAGAGGGTGGTGCAAGAACAACTGGTTCCACCATAGGAAGCACAGTAGAAGAGGGTGGTGCAAGAACAACTGGGTCCACCATAGGAAGCACAGGACTCACTTCACACCAAGACTCCTCCGGAAATGAGGACGGTGACACCGGAGAGGTCAAGAAATAGGACTGGGACTCAAAGAAAGTAATATCCATAGACAAAAACCACTTATGAGAAGAAGGGTGGTAACATTTATACCCCTTTTGAGTAGGAGAGTAACCAAGGAAAACACACTTGAGGGAGCGAGGGTCCAACTTACCACCACGAGAAAGAGAGTGATTATGAACAAAACAGACACAACCAAATATTTTGGGAGGAATAGAAAACAAGGACTGGGAACCTAGGAGGACGTGAAGAGGAGCTTGTTTTTGCAAGACCTGGGTAGGGAGACGATTAATAAGATGGGCAGCGGTGAGAACAGCGTCGCCCTAATAGGGCTGAGGCACACTCATAGAAAAACACATGCACCGAGCCATGCCAAGAAGATGTCGATTCTTGCGTTCCGCCACCCCATTTTGTTGAGGGGTATTGGTGCAAGAGGTCTGATGGATAATGCCATGAGCAGAAAAATATTGTCCTAACCCAGAATCTATGTATTCTCCGCCATTATTAGAACGAAATAGTTTGACAGTGCCCCAAACTGAGTACAAATCATCTTATGAAAATTGCGAAACACAGAGAAAGCCTCACTCTTATCTTTCATGAGATATACCCAAGTAGCACGAGAAAAATCATCAATAAATGTAACAAACCATCGATGACCTTTCACAGACATCACACGAGAGGGACCCCAAACATCAGAATGTATTAATGAAAAAGGAACTAAACTTTTATTCAAACTGGGAGCAAAAGAAGCTCTGTGTTGTTTGCTAAGTTGGCAAGACTCACAAAGAAAGTCAGACACATGATGATTTGCGAAACCAGATGGAAATAAATGCTTAAGTAAATAAAAGGAAGGATGCCCAAGACGCCGATGCCACAGCCATAAATTAGCGGGGGTAGTAGAAGACGTGGTGGAAGAATAAGGAAGTTTGTCCGGTTGATCCAGGAAGTAGAGACTATTTTCTGCACTACCACTGCCAATCGTCCTCTTCGTGACAAGGTCCTGAAAAAGACAATGATCAGGAAAAAAAGTCACACTACAATTCAAATCCTGGGTAAGACGACTCAAGGATAACAGATTAACAGAAAAATTGGGAACATGGAGAACAGAAGATAGATGTATGGTAGGAGTGATTTGGACTAAACCTTTTCCAAAAATGGAAGAAACAGTACCATCTGCAATTCTAACTTTGTCCTGACCTGAAGAGGGCTTATAGGCAGAGAAAAGATCAGAGGAGCCAGACATATGATCTGAGGCACCGGAATTAATAATCTAAGGCAAAGACTTATGACACAGGAAAACACAAGGAGAAGAGGCTAAGTTACCTGAGCTAGCAAAGGACGAGGAAGCTGTACTGAGAGCAGCAGAAGACCGGCGGTCCAACAATTGGCGCAAAGCCTCCTCCAGCTCAGCATCAGAAGATTGGCCAATAGAAGCAGAATTAGAATCAAGTGTATCAATGGCACTAGACTGATGAGTCCGGGAATAGGAACCACGTCCTCTAGACTGGCCTGACCGACCTCCTCGAGAATCAGACCGATCACCTCGACCCCCGGATGGAGTCCCATGAAGCTTCCAACACGTCTCACGAGTATGCCGTGGCTTCTTGCAATAATCACAGAATACAGACTCCTTAGCAGCAGACAGAGGGATGGGAGTCAGGCTGAGGCCATCTCGAGGAGTAGATAGTAATGCTGAGCGGTTAGTAGAGACAGGGGACATCATAGCAGACCGGCGACTCTCCTCATTCTGCACATAGGCAAATGCCTCCTAAAGTGAAGGAAGAGTGTCCATACCTAGAACTTGACCCCTAACTGGATCATACTCCACATTGAGGCCTACCAGAAATTTAAAGACCCGTTCCTGTGCGATGAACTTCTTGTACCCGACAGAATCAGCAGGGCAAACAGGCTTATAGTCTTGCAGGTGGTCAAGGCGTTTCCAGCCGTTGGTGAGGAAAGTGAAATACTGAAGAACAGTTTGCTCCCCCTGAAGTGAGCTCTCAATAGAGCGGCGCAAGTCAAAGGCCTGTGAGAAATTCCCTTTGCGGGAATTGGTGGTAGCCACAGAATCCCAAACATCCTGGGCAGTCTCCATAGACAAGTAGCCCTCACAAATTTCAGGAACCATCGAATGAATAAGATAACCCATAATCAAAGAGTTGGTAATCTCCCATTGGTCATAACCCAAGTCAGTGGTACTAGGTGCCTGTGTCCTGCCATCAACGTACCTCATCTTCCCTCTGCTCTTCAAAAATATAGTCAAACTTTGAGACCATGCTAGGTAGTTCTGACTATTAAATAGAGAGGTGGTGATCTTCAGACTAGGGTTGGGGTTCTCAGTCATGGTAGTAGGTATAATGGGACTCTCACTCCTCGGTGTTTGAGAAGTAGGGGGCACACTGGTGGAATCTGCCATGGATACTATACTATCGAACCTGTAACAAAACTAGTGGCAATCACAAACCCGGAAGGTGGGGGTGAAAGAACAGACACAATGACCACTATAAAAGCATAACAAAATTAAGAAACCATAAAGTTTTTTTTGTTTTTGTTTTGTTTTTGTTTTTTTTGTATTTTTTTTGTATTTATTTATTTATTTATATATGTTTATACACGACATAGTGGGATGAGATACGGGTACACGACATAGGTTATACCAAACAGAGTGAGAGTATACCAGAGAGAAGGAGATCGACGCAGACCAACGAAGATGAAGGAGATCGACGAGCTGAGAAGAACGACGAGGTGAGGAAGACGAAGCAGAGATCGACGAAGGCAGATCGATCGATCGACAGAGGAGGTCGACTGAGAGACAAAGGCGACTGAGTGATGAAGACGAAGCAGAGATCGACGCAGACCACCCAGGTAAGTTTCGAACCCTAGAGTGTCGTTGGTGCCAAAACCCTAGAGGTTTTGCTCTGATACCATGAAGCTTGTAGGGATTAACCAGCTTAGGGTTTGATAGGATATCATCCCCTATTTATATAAATGAAGATTAGGGTTTATAACAATTACAAGATGAGCCCTGAGGGTATAGAATAATTACAAACCAATAACTCAGATAATAATATAATATGCTAACACATAATTCTCAAAGGGCCCGTGGTTTGCCCACATCACTATGACCGCCCACAATCCAGGTATTAGATATTTCTCTTATGTTGATCGTGCATGCCACATTTGAGATTGACAAGTGGTCGGGAGATTTCTCATCTAAATAGTACTCCAAATAAATTATATTATCTAGAGAAATGTGAGTTGTGGATGAGATCATCAGATAGTTACCGATCTTTAATCAACTTGAAATTTGGCATGTATTATGGGCATTGGAAGAATATCTAATCCAATGGTCGGTTCTTTGAACTGTGAATTTGTGAAAAAGTTATGAAGGTGTAGGTTGATCCCAACCCTTGTCTTACATTTCAAGTGTTTGCTAATTTTAGATTTTGAAAATGTTTCTAAACACGTTTAACATTCTGAACGTCATTGATATCAATTATTGCAGGCCTTTTGCGCGACTTATGAGTAGAAATGAAGTTATACACAGAGCAAAGCTTTTAATGCAGCAAAGCTTGTCGCACGGAGCTCCTAGTCCCAAATTGTCAAAAATGTTAGAAGTACTGATTGATCATTTCAGTATGTGGCATGGTGTCTTACTTTTGTCTCATATGTTGCTGTCTTTTCATTTGAAAGTTAGTTTTTGCTTTCTGTCTCTGCTTCATACTATTTTTTAGACTGCATTGCAAACTTGAATTGGAATTTCTTTTTTGCAATTTTGACAAATTGCTAGACAATGATGATGTGGTACACAATCTTTGACAGACTTCACTGATTCTGGAATTGGTTTTCTTCTGTGGATGACCATCCCTATACTTGTAGTTATTCACAGATCTATGGAGATTTTCATTTAT